>OZ020310.1:3300171-3773403 GCA_963971305.1 Arcuatula senhousia
ATCTTTGGTACGTTTTCTTTTAACGTTTCAAATTTGTCTTTATATCTTTCCTCAAATATTTTAGCAATATATCCAAACGACATAGTTTTCCCAAACAACGGACTGAGAAATGACCGATAACGTGGTTCTGGTTGAGTGATACTGCATGGTGGAGGAACTTACGTGAATACAACAGAGAAAAACCTTGTCTGATCACTTGTCGTACATAAAAAAAAATAACAATTTTATTTTTTATCAATGGGGGTAAAAGAAAAATATACATATGAAAATATGTTGAAAAAAAAATATGGAGCGTTTGTTTATACATTTGTTTTCAAAAACCGGATGTAATGTTTTGTTATGTAAACAGAGGCAGGAAATCAGTCAAGATGTGGTATTTGCTGTGCTTTTCCCTTATGGGAGTAGTTTTATCCCGTATAATTCTAGATGCAACTACATATCAACCATTGGTTATCAACCCACTAACCTTTGCTATAGAGGAAATGAGATGCAGATATCAGGGTCCTACAATGTATGACTTTTCAGGGCCAAGTAGTGTGGTCACGGTCTTTTTTATAGACTAACAGAAGAGTCACACCTAAGAATATGGACATCAACATTAAAAAACTTATTCATTGACAGCGGCTCGCCAAACACTTGTGACTTTGTTACAGCTCCTCCCGCCACAAAAAATATTTGTAAAGGGGAAGCTTTGTGCATTGGTATGTATCATTGTACATGTAAAATGGATATATTTGTTGTGGATGCTGTAGTTGATGTAGGGGTACTGGTAACAACAGAGGCATCAGTGGCTGATACTATACTTGTGGTGGATGCTGTTGTTGATGTAGGGGTACTGGTAACAACAGAGACATCAGTGGCTGATACAATACTTGTGATGGATACTGTTCTTGATGTAGGGGTACTGGTAACAACAGAGATATCAGTGGCTGATACAATACTTGTGATGGATGCTGTTGTTGATGTAGGGGTACTGGTAACAGCAGAGAGATCAGTGGCTGATACAATACTTGTGATGGATACTGTTCTTGATGTAGGGGTACTGGTAACAACAGAGACATTAGTGGCTGATACTGTACTTGTAGTAAGAGATGAGTGCCCAATTTTGAAGATAACAGCCAGGAAGACATATGTAGCTATATTGACCGATATATAACCTGTAAACTCCCAAAAGAAGGTACAGAACTGTCAAACCTTGTCAAACTTCAAACTCATAAACACACAACAACTTGTAAGCAGAAACGCAAGAAAAAGTGTCGATTTGGGTTTCCTAAACCACCTATGAAAACAATACAAATTCTTGACCCATCAGATGATGATGAAAAGATTGACAAAGCCAAATGCCAGGCCACTTGGAAGACTATTCATGAAGAGCTTACAGCAATGAAAGATGGTGAGGATATAACATATGAAGAAGTTTTGGAAAGAATGAAATTGCATGAAGATGATTACATCATGGCCATTAGATCATCACTATCTACAACTACTGTATTTTTAAGAGTGCTCCTGAAGAGTAAACAGTTACAATGTCCACTGTCTAGAAGCATGGAGAGTCAAAATGGATCTACAATTTATCATTGATGTATATGCCTGTGCTGTCTATATAGCTTCATATGTTACCAAATCTCAAAGAGGAATGAGCGAACTTTTGACAAATGCATGTAAAGAAGCCAACACCGGCAATAAAACAATAAAAGAACAAGTTAGACTGATTGGAAACAAATTCCTGAATGCTGTTGAGATCAGTGCTCAAGAGGCATGTTACTTAGCTTGACAACTTCCCCAGAAGTAATCCTCCAGACAGTCAGTATTCATCAATACCAGTCCACCTGACCAGCGTGTAGTTTAACTGAAACCACAAGAGCAGCTGAATAGTATGAGTGACGAAGATGAAGAAATTGAATGTAAAAACATGCTATCTCGATATACAGAAAGATCAATTTCACTTCAAAATGTAACACTAGCTGAATTTGTATCATTATATGAACAAAAAAGACCTGCATTTGTGTCCAGAGCAAAAAAACTTTGCAAGACAACAAGAGATGGGCTACTTCCTGAAACTGAGCCACAGCATGATTCAGACACTGACACAGACAGTAATGAATCATCTGATGAAGCAGCTAATCAGCAACAAAATGTTGAATATAGACGAAGAAAAAAGCCGAAAATTATTCAATCCCAATACAGATTCAGATTATTATCACAGAGAGCTTCTGATGTTGTATGTTCCATGGAGAAATGAACAAAAAGATTTGATTGGACAATTTTCATCGTATTCTTTAAGATATGAACATTTCAAACAAAATATTGATGACCAAAGACAATTTTTTGAGCCATTTAGGAATGAAGTTCAGTCAGCTAAATCATTTATTGCAGAACAACCTGACCTTACAGATGCATGGGATACAGTAACACCCAATAATCAACACAAAGATGATCAAGATGCTGGGAATCAGTTTAAATCCATTATAAGGATTTTCGACTGATCGAGAAGAGGAAGAGGAAAAAAATCTAGAAGTTAGAAATTTTCATTGTTTTACCATTTCTGTATTCCGTTTAATTTAAAAGTTTTTAAAATAAAAATAATATTTTCTTCTTTTTAAAGCAGATACCTATCGTTTTAAACTGTTATGATGGATGAAATTGACAATATTTTTTAGAGTATACAACTCTTTATTTTCAGTCAGGAAAAAAAACAAATAGCCAGGAAGCGGGACGTGAGGGTGTTTTTATCGTCATAGTGTTTAGGGATGTACATGTTTTCTTAAATTTCGGTTTTTTTTACACTTTATGCTAATTTACTAGTAATTTAATCGTGTTGTATGTTGTTTTTGTAACTTTTTTTTATTTTTGATAACTCATTTATTTCTTTATCTATAATCAACGAAAGCGCTTGCTCTTAAAACTTAATATTTCATACACCACAAAACAGATAACAAACGAACGGAGAAGCTTTTACAATTCCTTTTTTTTTATGTGAAAACGATATTGTTTTAAATGTTCAGATTTTATTGCTATTACACCAATATTCTTTTATTTTAGTCAGAAAGTAATCTCACAGTCTGATGAACGTCCTCTGAGTTTTGAGTGACTGTTTAAAACGTAAGTATTTATCTTATTTCAGAAAAAAAGACCCCAAAAAAATATTCAAGAAAAACTTTAATATGTACATTATTTTCATTCCATTTTTAGAATAAAACCAGTGTATCAATGTTTCATACAGTCCAGTTAAAAAAAAAAGGTAGATTTTTTATTTTTTTAATAATGAACTAAGTTTTCTACCTGTCATTTGACTTATTAATAATGGAGCTTTAATATTTTTACAGAGAAAATGAAGATGAGACAAATAAATGGAAAATGTAAGTTTCGATTTTACAATTATTGTACGGAAAAATGAATTTGAGTTACCGTTCTTTTAATATAAAAAAACAGCTGCCTACAACTTTACAATACATTTTTTTTTAAGTGAAAAAAAAAACAACTTACAAATGAACATGAAACAAAGAATCTACGAAAAAATATATTACATGACTGCCAAGTAGAAACTATTGTACTCAATACACGTACCTATAGAAGTGTATATACGGTTATTAAAAATTTCATGTACAGTTGAACAAATAAACAAAAAAAGTTAGAATCTCACTATATCTTTATAGTACACTAACATAATGTTTTCGATTTTAGGGACAAGGCGATGACAGAGAGGCGGCAGATGATCTGTTGGGGGTACACCTCCAGCCAAATACATAATCTAGAGGACGTGAGGGAGGATCTCACTAAGGCGCTGGAGACATTTAACCACTCAATAGCGCAACTGAAGAAATTTAAACCAGGTCGAGTGGAGTTGAAATAAATGTTTGTTTGTTTAAAATAAAAAAAAATCAACTGAATACCTATTATTTATTAATTGAAATGTCAAATGTTTTACCCTCTTAGAAACATTAATAAAAAAACTGATTTGGTCTTGCATATTGATTCAAACTATATGTACTATACCTTAAATGCATCAGTGGACATTTTCACACTTTTTTTTCATTTATATACCATTAGTTAAGTATCATGTATTTTTTCAGGTTTAATCTGATATCATTTAAACTTAAAAGATGATATAGCTACTTGTATAAAAAAAGCGCAATATGTATCATTGTAGAAACATGGTTACCTAACAAAGATATTGATGGATTCATCACACAAATGCTATATTTAAAAATTCAACAAAAATACAGGTGATGCTTAACTTTTTGATGAACCGTATACATCAAACATTTCATGGGTACATACTTAGAAGTAAGATAAGGACATGGTGCTGGAATCTTCATTGACAAAGAACTCTATAAGATCAAGAACTTAAATTATTTTGTTAACTTACGTAGACGGGCTTCTTCTCGAAAATGTTGGTTGTTAGTTCAAGATCATAGGTTTTTATACCTCTCCCCTCACACAAGGCTTCTCATACGTCGACGTGGGAATTTTATATTTCCTGGTTCTCATAATTTTCTTTTGATGTATTTCCCATTAATTAGGAAAGATGTGGGCGTAAAAATGCATTTTCCTTTGTTATGTGAAACAAAAAAAAACACGTCTTCTTTTTTTATTTATGTGAAAACAGTTCTTTTGATGTTTCATGTAAGAAAAAAAACATATCTTCTTTCATGATTTTCTTTTGTTGATTTGTTAATGATTTATGTGAAACATTCCCATTCTAGGAATTGCACATACTTAGATGATCTGAGACCTGATATTGGAGTCTGGGGGTCATAGAGGCATCATATGAAGGTCTGAGGTCATAGTCATCATATTGGAGTCTGGGGGACATAGAGTCATCCGTTGGAGGCTTGGGGGTCGTAAAGTCATCCTTTAGAGGCTTGGGGGTCGTAGAGCCATCTTTTAGAGGCTTGGGGACCGTAGAGTCATCCTTTAGAGGCTTGGGGGCCATAGAATCATTATAATACTAAGTTCCAACAATTGTCCTTTTTCTTGATTTTTATAGAATTTGCACTTATTAATCCTAATATCTTGAAAACTGTATGAGATAATTAAGAAATTAAAATTGCATATTGTTAAGCACATCGTGATCCACACAATATGTAATAAGGTTAATATTGTAGGGCCATTCCTTTTATGAGTTATTCCCTTAGAACGTCGAATTGACAATTTTTACAGCTTTTACTCATTCAATTAAAATGTTAACTTCTCTGACACCTTCAGTTCAATTTCAACCAAACTTAGTATAGTTGTTTATAAGCATCAAATGTGGGGATTTTTGATTGGTTGAAAAAAATAGAACATAGGGGTAAATTGCTTTTTTTGCTAATTAGTTATTGCGCTTAGAAAGGATCAATGTTAAATAGTATTTGCATAATAGCCTATAGTTTAGGCATATAAGTCAGGTGAGCGATTCAGGCTTCTGGGAGCCTCTTGTTTAAATTAAGAACGTAATTATTTATACTTTTTCCTTTTTGTACAACAGTTTGAAATAAGAAGTAGAAGTGCATATTGAAGGTCAAGTGTCCCTCTCCCACAAACAATGACCACTATGCCATATGTTACGCATGCTAATTCCCGGCATTCACGATGTGTATATGCTAGTGCTAGAACCAATAAACCCCAAAAAAGAGCACATACTGACGAGGATGGAGAGTGTGAGCAGGCTCCGAAAAAGAGATTTTTGATCCCATTAACAGACAATAATATAGAAAAAAGTGATCACTTCTTCTTTGATTTCAATGAAACATTTGAGACATTTTAATATTGATGATGTGAAACGTGTATAATGAGGGTGTGTGTGTGTGTGTGACAGAATTATAAAAGTTGGATAGGGGGAGGGGGTGGCATAGTCCGTAAGTTATTATTTTTATTTTATAACGTCCATAGGAATATTTTTTTACATTTGATATTCAAAAGCGTTTTCGTCAAAGGCGCACAATTCTTTTTTAAAGTTCATATATGAAAACACATTATTTATTTTCAGATCTAATGATCGCCATGGAATTATTCGTGTCAATATTGTCAAACAAGCAACATTTAATCTGTTCATGACGTAATTGTTTTAAGAACCCTTTTAACTAGTCCGGTACAAGGACCACACCTACCAGAAATGTGAAGGGGACAAGAGGGGCCCATACATCATGACTTTCAGAAACTACTGGAACTTGTGAAAAATGAAATTAAAAAGCATCATCGAATTGCCGATACACAGGGATATTATAGGAAACCCTTGATGAGTAGTATCAACGGCTACGAAAGCATTGGGGCAGATCTGGCCGCAGCATTCAGACATGGATATCACGCTGGACCATCCGATTCCAGAGTTCCTAACACCAAGCTTCGTACTCAATGTCGATAATATGACGTTTGCTTGAGAACATTTACGTTAGGCAATGAAGTACATAAGAACCCGACCAACAGACCAAAACGGCATAACATTTAGCCTCGACTTCAGCATTTGAATACCGGAACCTTATATTTCAGATGGCAACCTCAATGATAAACCCTTTCAACAAAACCATAGGACGACGAAACCTGAATGACAGTTATTTTGCTGTAACCATTCCTTTCCTAAAATATAAATAATTTCACAACTGTTCCCTACATGTGTTTCTGCCAGAAAGACAATATCATTTTATTCTATTTCTTTTAATTTATACAGTTTAATCTATACATAAGTGATGCATGCACTTGATGTCATCATGGGCACTATCAACATCCTGATTGATAAATTCCTTTAGGAATTATGTCCCTTGGATTGTAAAAATTGACCATTTTCACATTTTTTGTTCAACTTTTCAAAAATCTTCTTCTCTGAAACTGCTTAGTCAAATGAAATAAAACTTAGTAGGGTTGTTCTGTAGTATGTGGTCTACAAAATCATCGTTCGAAATTTTGATTCGACAAAAAAAATGGCTGCCATGGCTAAAAATAGAACATATGGGTAAATTGCATTTTTTTGCAAATTACTCAAATATGGGAACAGATATTAAAATTCTATTTGGGTAATAATGGTCAGCACATAAAGATCTACCTGCTCAGAAGTTTTGAAGAAGATCTGACAATGGTTATAGGAGTTATTGGCCTTTTTCTTGTTTTTTCTTCTTCAAATTTAGCTTTTTTAAGACTAATATCTTGGAAACAATACAAGATATTTGAAAATTTTTAATTACATATGGTTAAGCACACACAGATCTAAAAATTATGTAATGGGGTCAAAGTTGTAAGACCTTTCTTGATAGGAGTTGTTTTCCTTAGAACAATAAAATTGATAATTCACCAGAGGGGTAGCAGTCCTTTGTTAAAATATCCAGCTTATAAGTATCATCGAATACAAGGTGAGCGATTCAGGCTCCTGGGAGCCTCTAGTTCATATACATATTATACAATAGTAATTATGTTATACGCACCTTTGTCTCTTAAGTGATAATTGAGGCGTCTTGTTTGCTTACCATTTGAGAAATTATCCCTACACATAAAACTAATTCTTATATTTTGCACTGGTTAGCATTACAGTATGTTTCTACATTTAAATTTAGAATAATTAATAACATTTATCATTGTAACAAATACTAGGAATAATAACCATTTCCATTAAAGTTAATAATCATGCTCTTACACTTTCGCTTTTTTTTATTATGATCGTGACCAATCGTATTTATCATCTTTAATTTATTATATTTAAAGGTATTTATAATTTATAATATTATATTTATAAAAAAATCATTAATTAAAAATCATTAAAATGATTATTTTATCCAAGTTTGACGTAATTATTTTGTTTTCTTCAACTTAATTGTATAATAGAAGTGACATCAACTGAAGGACACACAGATACATTTCAAGTGAACTTTTGATCTTTTGCTATTTTGTTACTGAGTATCTATTGTTGATTTTATATTATTATTGTGATGTTGATTTTATTATATTATTGTATAGTAAATCTTCTTCAAATATTGTAGCTAAAGTTTTGGATCTTCATCACTCGTATTAATCGTCTTTAATTTATCATATTAATTAGTTAGTTAGTTAGTTTTTGCTTTACTCCCAAGCAGCACGATTTCAGCTATATCCGGGAGATAAACATGAAAGTGGTGATACAATGAACATGAAATGATGATGAAGTGGAGGAAACGGGGACACAAGGCCAATCGGGTGTTTACCTTTGAAAATTTTAGATGTCATTGAACACATGTGACCCACAGGATATGTCTCCCAAACACGCTAAAATAGAGTATTATAAATGTGGTTATCGCATTATATATTCTTATCAAGGGTGAACAAAGGTGTGTATACTAAATGAATTATTTATAAAATAATAAATACACCTTTACACAGTGTTCCCTTCACATAAATGGCGGTACCAGTGGATCGAGTCGACACCAACTGGCGGGTCTTCACTGAGCCGTCATCAATATGTACTGTCCTCAAAGAATCAGTTAAAATTCGGAGGTGTGACTCGTCCGTGAGCCTATCATTGTAGATAGTGCACACACTCGGTGGCCCGGAAAATTCATAAATTACCGGACCCTGGTAATTACACCTCATCTCTAAATATGCATATGTCTGTTGACTATAGGCTATGACCTGACAAGTTGTAGGATTCAAACTGATCTTAGCTGTTACCATCCCAACGGCATCCTCGGAAACCCAGGGGTTCTTCATTTGCATACTCATTCATCATTCAAGAATTTCATACCATTTTACAAATTTCTGATTATTTTTGGCTTTGTCCCGATATAAACACCCCCGTGCGGGAACCGGGTGTGAAAAGAATAGTCCCGCAGCCGCCCGTAAAGCTTGTCGTAAGAAGCGACTAAACGGGTCAACATGTTTGCCGTGTGTTGCGACCTGTGTCGGGGGAGGACGGGATCCTGGTATACTTGATCTTTAGGATGTCCTCTACCAAGTTTGTGAATTATATATATGTCGACAAACCAACATGGCCGCCGTTGCTAAAAATAGAACAGGGGGGTCAGACCATTGATTTTGGCTTATAACTCGAAAAGTATAAGAGATAGAGAAAATCTGAAGCAACCTTCCTTGTTCAGCATCAAAAGCTCTACAAATCTCTTCATTGAGTCGAAGTTGTGAAACCACTCCTTATAGGAGTTATTGCCCTTTAATCATCAAAATTGACCATTTTTGCAGTTTTTGGACTATATCTTGAAAACCGTTATAGCTAGAGGAAAAGTTAACATTGCAGAATTGTTAAGCTCATTGAGATCTACAAAAATGATTTCAGGGTCAAAATTGTCAGATCAGCCGTTTAAGAGTTATTCCCCTTTAACTGTTTTTTCCATTAATTTACACTGATTTTCAAAAATCTTCTTTTCTGAAACCACAGAAGGGATTGCATTGATACTTGGTATACTTGATCTTTAGGATGTCCTCTACCAAGTTTGTGAATTATATCCACGTCGACCAACCAACATGGCTGCCATTGCTAAAAATAGAACAGGGGGGTCAGACCATTGTTTTTGGCTTATAACTCGAAAAGTATAAGAGATAGAGAAAATCTGAAGCAACCTTCCTTGTTCAGCATCAAAAGCTCTGCAAATCTCTTTATTGAGTCGAAGTTGTGAAACCACTCCTTATAGGAGTTATTGCCCTTTAATCATCAAAATTAAACATTTTTGCAGTTTTTGGACTATATCTTGAAAACCGTTATAGCTAGAGGAAAAAGTTAGCATTGCAGAATTGTTAAGCTCATTGAGATCTACAAAAATGACTTTAGGGTCAAAATTGTCAGATCAGCCGTTTAAGAGTTATTCCCCTTTAACTGTTTTTTCCATTAATTGACACTGATTTCAAAAATCTTCTCTGAAACCACTAAAGGGATTGCATTGATACTGGGTATACTTGATCTTTAGGATGTCCTCTACCAAGTTTGTGAATTATATACTCGTCGACCAACCAACATGGCCCCCATTGCTAAAAATAGAACAGGTGGGTCAGACCATTGTTTTTGGCTTGTAACTCAAAAACTAGAAGAGATAGAGAAAATCCAAAGCAACCTTACATGTTCAGCATTATAGGTCTACAAATCTCCCCATTGAGTAAAAATTGTGAAACGACTCCTTATAGGAGTCATTGCCCATTAATGGTCAAATAGACCATTTTTGCAGTTTTTATTGGACAATATCTTGTAAACCGTTAGAGCTAGAGGAAAAGTTAGCATTGCAAAATTGTTAAGCTCATTTAGATCTACCAAAATGATAGGAGTGTCAAAATTGTCAGATCAGCCATTTAAGAGTTATTCCCCTTTAACTGTTTTTTCCATTGATTTTAACTGATTTTCAAAAATCTTCCTCTCTGAAACCACAGAAGGGATTGCCTTGAAACTTAGTACACTTGATCTTTAGGATGTCCTCTACCAAGTTTGTGAATAATATACATGTCGACCAACCAACATGGCCGCCATTGCTAAAAATAGAACAGGGGGGGGGTCAGACCATTGTTTTTGGCTTATAACTCGAAAGTATGAGAGATAGAGAAAATCCGAAGCAACTTTTCATGTTCAGCATCAAAAGGTCCTTATAAATAGGAGTTATTGCCTTTTAACTGTATTTTTCTATTAATTTAAACTGATTTCCATAAATCTTCTCTGAAACCACTGAAAGGATTGTTTTGCAACTTTGTATACTTGAAAGTTTGTGAAATTTATTCAAACTTTGGCATAAGAAATCAGGTGAGCGATTCAGGCTCCTGGGAGCCTCTAGTTAATATACCAAAGTGATAAAACTTGCGTTTTTGTTTAAGAAAAAAAATAATCGTTTTTAATTTATATAAGTGAAAATAACTTTCGTTTTTGATTTACAAAAGTAATGAAACTTGCGTTTTTGATTTAAAAAAGTAGAAAAAAATACTTTTATAATTTACCGTAGTGATAAAACTTGCGTGTTTTGTGTAAGAAAAAATAAAAATGTATACGTTTTTGTTTTACAAAAGTGAAAAATACCAATATTTTTCATGATACGTTTAGATGCATTTACACTCACACACACACATACACACAATCTTCGAGGAGTCGACACGAGTCTTGTTGGAGGACAGGATTGCCAGCATAAAATCGTTAGTAAACATGTACAATTTCTGAAAGTTGTCACTTATTTTGAACGTTGAATCATTTTCTCTGATGAAAATTCGTTCTGGAGAGACTCCTAGAAAGGAAAATATTTCAATTTATTAGAGGATTTTTTTATCATCAAGAAACATTTACTTCATGACCGATTCGTCTTTGTCATTTTCTCTGGACTATGAGATTGATCATTCAAGTTTGGTAGTTTTGTTGTTACCTTTATTCAACTCCACTCGACCTGGTTTAAGTCCATTAAGTTGCGCCATCGAATGGTTTATTGTATTAACCAACAGACGATTTTATCTGATGTCAACTTATTTGTTAAGAATAAAATATACTAGCAATACAGTAAATGAAAAAAAAACTAAGTTCTTTGTAATGTGAGGAAGGGTTGGAAAGGTGTGCAATTAAGCTACTGCTAAATGCGTATTCAATTTATTGACACTGCATATACACAAATACATTATGTAGAAACTGCGTCAAAGTAATATTCTGCAGATGTTTACAATTTATTATTCTGTTAAACAAACGGTATGTACAGATAGGGATACTCGCTGAAACTTTAGTTTGTTCAAAAAGCTAGGAGTATCAAAAAGACTTTCATATTTAATAAATCCATTGAAACTTAGACAAAAACAGTAGACATAGAAGATAAATACAAGCCAAGTAGACACGAAACAAACCAAAACCCTAATATGTATAGTGAACTCTCACACAATGTGACAGTAAGCTCAGGTGCTCCGGCTGTATGACACCCGTCAGCGACTAATTTTCCCCCGAATATTAATTTTCTTGTTAGTCCCGATGTTCCACCAAGGAAATCATTGTACAATTATCGTAATGTTGTGTTAATATATTGACCTTTTTCATTTACAGAGTTTTCATCAGCCCAGAATGATTTCATTCTAGAGTTTTGCAGCGTTAATGCTTGGAAGGGGGATGAGGCCACGGCCAACAAGTTGTTGTGCGAGGGCACTGAACGTGGCCTCTTCCCCAAAAATGTCTTTATAGTTAAGAAATTACAAGAGAAGATCAAGAATCTAAAACAGTAACTACATTTCTTAATTAGTTCATTGACAGCACATATAAAGCCAAACCAACCTAAAAAGGAGAACAGCGCATTTCAACTAAAAAAAGACTCGTCGGTGACGTTCTGGCCAAAACCCTAAATGAACAAATCATAGTGTATCAGTCTCAAAATAACAAACATTCTGTAAAACTCTTTAAAGTCTATGATATAGTATGAAAAGGGTGAAGTTGCATTTAATATTACGTCAAAATAAAAATGCATACGTTTAATGTCTACATTCTTGTATGTGTTTACGAAGTTTTGAGCTTCGATTTCACTTTTGCCAATCGCCACTAACTGACTAACTAAATTGCAGTTGGAGTTGGCATATGTGATATAGTCTCATGTTCATTCACTCCATATCCTTTCATAAATTATTTTATTAATCAATTATAGTTTTTAATAAATTTAGTTGCAATGGAATTTCTGGATCTGATTGTCCCATTGGTTCTAAAAGCAAGGTGTACCAAAGGGTTAATCATATATAATAAGTCCAGTGAAACAACATAACAGTGAGTGAGTGAGTTGGTGTTTTACGCCCGTGCAACGCTATATAGGTTATTTACAGGCGATGAACATGAAAAGGATGATAAAATGAACATGAAATGATGATGATAAATGAAATATGGGGATGGGGTGGGAAACAAAGGACCGGTAAATTTTGAAGAACCACAGGAAAAAGGGGAGAGGTGGGTTAGAAACATAGGGACGGTAAATTTTGAAGAACCACAGGAAAAGGGGAGAAGTGGGTAGGGGCGGAAAATTTAGCCTATGTGGTGCACTACTGGGCGGTCCACAAAGGGGTCTTTTACGTGCATGAAGCGTGGCACTCTCCACACACGTTGGCCCACTATGGTCGGCGGTCAGGGTTTCCGTATTATAGACCTGACAACCCCCGCGGACGAGGGCTACCCTATTCAGCCACCTAGGGTACACACTTGGTTGCTCTGTGGGCTGAGCACTGACCCGACGTCAGAATCCCAAGACCCTTAGTCGCCTCTTACGACAAGCTAGGCTCTGCTGCGGGCCTATTCGCCACCCGGGCCCCGCACGGGACAAACAACATAACAAATTCACATCCACACGTAAGCAGACAAAGCCATCTCTCAAGAAAGTGAAATGTTATGGATCTGGAAGAGTAGTTCCTGCTGCCTGAAGCATTAAACATATTTTAAAATGTTTGATTTTTTTGTTTTGATCAAAACTCGCATATACATTCATCTTGTCAACATCAAATATCTGTTTCTTTTCAGACAGCTAGCAAGATGCTCATCGTCGGACTGATTTTTCTCTGCTTACCAACCAATCATTTTTAATCAAGCATAATGTATAATGTATATTGAAATTTGTCTATGATTATTCTGCGATTAGCAATAAATTTATGTGTTTATTTGTTTGTTAGTTTTTAAAATTGTCAATTTTAGTATCGTTAGTTATTGCTAACAAGAACACTTATATATTAAAACTACAACGACCACTTTTCTGTTTCTGGGTATCCAATGACCATGTAAATAAAGGTAACAACAAAATTACCGAACTGGGATGATCTCATATATCCAAGAACAAGACAAAACAAGGTAAAAACATACCAGAGAAATTAAAGATCGCAATGGTCCTGACTTAGAACAGGCATTTCAAAAGAAAATGGTGGGTTGAAGCAGGTTTTATGGCATCAAACCCCTCTTTTCCATTGCGATCTAAGAGTTTAGTACCACAAAACACAACATAGTTGTGAGAAACTATAGACATAAACAGTTGATCATCTCATTACAACAAACTGTTACAAACTAATTGAAACAATCATCTGACATAATTTCGACATTTTAAGTCTCGTTTGTAATTGCTAACAAGAACACTTACATATTAAAGTTACAACGACCACTTTTCTGTTTCTGGGTATCCAATTACTATGTAATATGGACATTTAAAGTATCGTTAATTATTGCTAACAAGAACAATTGAAATGGAAAACTCGAACTGTGAACAAGCTCACGAAGATATGCCCGGGATACAGCACATATTGGATTACACTCCAATGTTCTCCCTAAAATGATATTCATGAGCAGTGAAATTTGTACATGTTTATCCAATGTAAAATTACGTGTAAATCCTGATTAAATGGTCGAATTACCCCTTTGATACACCTTTGCTTCTTTGAAAAGAGACTGTTTTGTCATATAGTGTATGTTGACAAGCATGAATATCATCAAATTTCTAAAATATGAATGTGCAGCGAAAAAAGATATTGATGTCTCCTTGACTTTTCATTAGGGAGAATTATTACGTGTGGGTAAGGGAATTCAAAGGCATATTTGCTTCAGTAGCTCAAAGAGATTTTCACGGATACCCCCAGCATTAACAAAAATAAATTGGTTGCACAATACTAACAATTAAATCATATCCAGTATTGTTACAAAAAATATAGAGAAAATGTATTCAAATATGTCAAAGGAGCTAGTGTATTGCAGCTAACCTAAATAAGGTTTTTATTTATTTATTTATTTATTTATTTTACCCTTATTCCATTTCCATTTTATTAACTTTATATAGGCCCCTACGAACCTAGCTACAATAATGTAACTCCTTTAACATCTTTGATTAAGCGGAGCTACAATGCGGTCCCATTACTCGTAATGGAGCAAATCGAATTTCTTTCTCCAACTCAAACAAAGCTTTAAAATGTTTCGAAAATATCAATAACAATCTGAATAACATTGAGTTAATAAACATTTTGGCCAAGAGTCATAGATAAATATGTAAATTTGTTAGAAATCCAACATTTTCAAAATTCTGATCCTGAACTTCATTATAAAGTTCAGGATCAAGATCCTTCAAAAAATTATATATTTTCTATAATCTTTTAAACTGCGCTAAATGTCGGAAAATTTAAACTGAATTCGTTATTAAAATACTATATGCGATATTTTAATACCAAGTTCGACGTCTAATTGATTGAATTGCGCTAGGTGTGATTTTGCTTTCGGCGTCGCTCCGTTACGAGGAATGGGACCGCATTGTAACACACTAACGACCCCTAATTACACAACAAATTGACTTTCGATAAGGTCATTTCACAAGCAATTAGGTCAACAGACGCAAATGGGCCACATAATAGAAAGACATCTTCATAAAGATAAATATATGGAAAAATCTAAATTCTTAACATCGAAAGTATCAGAAGTTGTTAAAATGATAATGGAAACAATGGAAGAGCCAACCAAAGTGTGTGCATACGACACAAGAACTCATAACATGAAAGATTTAAATATAGTTATTGGAACTAGATGTGAAACAAAACTAAAAGTGATTACAAAGCCTCATTGGTAACAGCCTATCCTTTTTGTAAGTATCAATTTCCAAACTTTTTATTCGGTATGCATACAAGTAACTTACATTTCAACCTCTTCTTCTTATAGAAAAAAAAATCACTATATTTTGACTTGATTTTTTAATCATATTTTTTTTTTTGTGCCTGCTGAAATCTTCTATATCATTTTTGACATGATTTTTGGGGGATTTTAAAGGAGGTTGAAGACTATGCAATTCTTTTTCCCTGTCGTTTTATTTACAATCCATTTGTGCTTTCTTCATATTTTGTTATTGTGCGTTATTTATTTTCAGGAAATTTTCAAAATTAAATACCCATAAACAAAAACCAAAACTAAAACCCGACATTAGACTTCTAATTAATATACAAAACTGTAATAAATAACAACTTGAATTTTATCAGAAACCACACAGTCACAATTTACGAATTCGGAAACTCTCAATTTACGCATTGAATTTTTATTCCTTTTTCACGATATTTTTTCGGATTTTTAGGGGAGTTGTATACTATTACACTTCTTGTTTCTCTGTCGTTTTATTTACAATTCATTTATACTTTCTTCACATTTTGTTCTTGTGCGTTTTTTATTTTCAAAAAATTAAAAATTTAATACCCATAAACAGAAATTAAACCCAATAGTATACTTCTAATTAATATACAAACTATGTAAATAACAACTTGAAATTTATCAGAAACCACAAAGTCGCAATTTACGCGTCCAGAATCTTGCAATTTACGCATTAATCACACTCAAAAAATTAAAACCACAAAATGGTTTTGTTTTTTTTTTGTTTTTTTTTTCACCAAATTGCCATATCAGTCAAATACCCATTAAAAATCAAAGCGCTAAAGCGTTTAAAGACAGAGCTAAATCTAAGCACTAAAAATAAAGAACGATCTGTGTTTCATAAACTTGAAACATTGTTAAGAAATCTGTAATTAAGCTCCGCCCACTTGATCAAAGGTCAATAATGCTTAAATCTTTTAATCTTAACTTGATTTCTTTTGATCTTTACTTGATTTTTCGATTAATTGACATTCACAAATTTTAAAAAGTGTAAACTCTTTTTTTATTGTAAATCTATTCTAATTCAAACTGCAAAATACACAATTTTCAAAAGTGAAAACTCTTTTTTTTTCTTTTTCGATGTTATTACAATGCCCAATTGGTACCTCTTTGCAAATACTGCATTTCATTACACGCATGCGCACTACACTACGGCATTCCAGTATTTGTTCATTTTAACTGCTCCGGCCACACCATATATCTGTAAATTTAATATACAGACCTATGACCACACTTAATAAAAAAACAATTGCTAATAAACCCATTTAATTATATTACATATCATACAACATATTTAAAAAGGATACACATAAGTACTCCTAACTGGTGTAAACTGTCCATAAGTAGTTATTATACATTTATTTAAATCTGCAGCATTTACAAAGTATTTGTCCTTTAACTCTGTATACCCTGCATACAAAGACATTAAATTAACACTACTAAATTTAAACTCCTGGAAAGCCACACCTTCCTTGACATCAGTTCCAAACTATATCTTAAGTTTATTAATATACATATCTTCAGTACAACCAATCATATCAATAAACCGATCAATATCTTTATAAGACATTAAAAACTTCGGATCAACAACTACATTTATATACGTATATACATTTTGAAATGGTGGCAAGAATAAACAACAATTTGAAACCATATTTTTCAAATACCTAATATTACCATTGTGTCTGTAAACTAATTTGATCCAAGGAACTTGCATTTGCTGTATTTCCTGTCCAATCAAACCAAAACTTAAACCTGTTAAATAAACGTCCCGTATTTCTATAATCATTCCAGTTTGTGCAACACACCTATCATATAATTCACTTTTGATTTCAATTTCTTTTCTCAACAAACTAGGTAATAACCCACTATAAACATTATTTTTAACAATACATCTAATACAACTGTTCTATAAACTCAACATGTTTATATCATATATACCATCAAATACAGTTTCTAAACATCTTTCTCAATTTTTACAACTTTTTCATCCCCTTTATAATGTTTAAGCATTGCTGCAACATCTACCTGCAAGTCTTTAGCAACCATATCTTCAGCAGTGTCACGCCCACGAACTACAACATTGTCACCATGCGTCTCCGTCACCTCAGTAATCTTATCATTCTGTACGTGTTCTCCACTTTTCCCATCTGAGACCATACTCGTAACATCTTTTTGTCCTTGACCATCATTTATATCTTCTACAACATGACTGCTCACATCTTTTTGTAAATGTTCTTTACTTTTTTCTTCCGTCACCACTACATCATTACACAACGTGTCGTCGTCGTCATCAAAACATACCTCTCTACTGCTTTCCCCCTTTTTTCTTCTTTATCTTTCCTCAATTTCTTCCCTCCTTCAACTGCGTCTTTCTTCAACTCATCATCTACTCTTCTCTTCTGGCCATGCAATCGTTCCTCCGTTTTATCCTCCTTATCGTCTACTTTATTCACCTCCCCAGGCTTTCCAACTGCCGCAACCTTTTTACTATTGTCCTTCTTTTCAAAGCCTTTCACTACCTTCCTTAGGAAATCTTCCTGTGCCACCAACGCACTTTGTTGCCTCTGTAAAACACTCAAATTGTTATACGCGTCCCTAATCTTAACTCCAATTACAGCTCTCTCACTAACAGTATGACATAATCTTTGCAATGCCGTATTTAAATCCATCTGTAAATAAAAAATAAAATTTCACATATATCTGAAAATTTTAAATCCATCCAAACTAATTTGCGAAATTACACTTAAGTAACTCATACTTTTAAACCTATAATTGAAATCATAAAATATCGCCGATCAAAAACTGTTTCAAGACTCTGCGTGCATTAAAATACATGAATAAATATATCATATATGTAAAGATACCCACATAAATGCATTAATATAAAACTTGATCCTTTCTCTAAATAAACATCTTACAAACAACTCTTAAAACTAAATGCCATTCCATATCAATTAACATCCTACCCCCCCTTTTTTTTCAAAAAACAAAACTCGACAATCTCCGGTAACATTTTACGGAGAATACCGAATGTTCCATTTCCGCTTGTAAATATAAATATAGACTTCAAAATATAACCACCGATACAACCTAAGATTCTACCCAGGTACACAAATTACCGCAACCACTTAACAGTCATAAACACAAATAAAAACTCCTTATTCTTCATACAACTGATTATGAAAACAAGCCTAAGAAACTCGATTATCGCAACCAAATGTTGTTACCCGGAAGTTTATTGAAACAACTTTTTGCAATCATCACAGAATGTCACTCCATGTAAAACTTGTCACAGAACTTATTATACCTAAAATCATATCTAGGCCTGTATTTTAAGCCAGAAATCGTGATTATAGTGACAAAGCGAATCTAATTGATATAAGGAATAATTTAATTTAATTTAAAGTAATAATTGAACAAAATAAACATCATTTAAAATAATTACTATTCATTGTGAAATAGCTTCAATGAACTATAATCCAATACCTATCATAAACCAAATCAGGTCCCCAAGTAGGCAAAATATGTTAACATGTACATGCTACATGTATACCAACTTTCATAAAAATCCAAGGAACACTTTGCAATATCCATCAATGGCCTGAAAATCCAAAATGAGCGTTATTTTTTGAATTTCATATATGGGATGATCACCTACTAATAATACCCTATCAGTGTGTAAAGTTTCAGCAACATCTGTTCAGTAGTATCCGAGGAGTTGCACCCGCAAAAACCTTTGACAAAGTCCCATTTTTAGACCAGAAAATAACTCATAACTGTAAATAGCGCTTCAACATTTTTTTTTCATATAATTATAGAGTACCTTTTGCTCTGTCAGCCTACAAAATTTCAGAACCCAGCCTTTAATAGAGTATAACAGATAAGATACATGTAGTTTTCAATTAGCGGTATTTGTTAAATAATAAGACCTAAATATATAATTTTATGTAAGAAATTTACATAGATATATAGCTTGATGGAAATAAAATAATCACTTACATTGGTGAGTCTAAATATGGTTGTCATGTATGAGTCAATAATCTAAAATATAGAAATACATGCAATCATATATGCTCATTTCTCATAATGTAAACTTTTTTCATTATTTTATTATTCTACATGTATACAAGCATAACTTAGACATGATTTATCAATTCAAAGTACAAAGGACATTATTTCATGTAACAAAACAGTCAACAAAGCATCATATTACAAAATTGCATGGTTTTTTCTTAATTTTGAATAAAAAGCTACGCCGAGCGCAGCATGATACGACCGCAACAAGTTTAACCCTGTACGTTGGAGGCCTAATATGGATAGTCCATTGCTTTGGTCACATGAAGCCCATGGTGGACTTACAAAGCTTTTTGATACATGCATCCTGTGGTGGACTTAAAAATGCATTTTTGACACATATATATTTACATCAACATCTAATACAAAAAGCCTTATTTATATACATGTAATAACTACAACTTAATTTTAAGTATAAAACTATTTGCCTTGACAAACTTATAAAATTGGTGTTTTTGGCCCCTTTGACCCCTAATTTCTCGAAAACGGTAAGAGATATTGCAAATCTGATTGTATAATGCAGCCAGGGATTTTCACAAGGATTCCAATGAAAAAAAGATTTTGAAAATCGGACCATAAATAAAAAAGTTGATTTAATGGGAGTGGCCTGTCTTTAGCCCCCCCCCCCCCCCTGTAGCAATGTAATGGTGAAATACATATCAAAATCATTGACACATTTAGTAGACAGAATTTTATGAGCACTTCAACAAAAAAAGAATTTTCAAAATTGAATGAGTAATGAACATTCTACAACTGTTACAGTTTTGTCAATACACCCGTTTTAGCCCCTTTGGCCCTTTTATTCTAAAACAGTAGGGGCCACAAACCCCAAATACAAAACCAACATTCCTTTAGTGGATGTAATCATCATATTTAAACTTCATAACAATTGGCTGGTCCGCTACAACTTAATATTGGTTAAAAACTATTTGCCTGAACAAACTTTTATAAATGGCGTTTTTGGCCCCTTTGACCCCTAATTTCTTGAAAACGGTATGAGATATTGCAAATCTGATTGAAAAACGCAGGCAGGGATTTTCACAAGGATTCCAATGAAAAAAAGATTTTCAAAATCGGACCACAAATAAAAAAGTCGATTTTTGGGGTGTGGCCCCTTTTTGGCCCCCTGTAGCAATGTAACGGTTCAATATACATCAAAACCATTGACACATTTTGTTGACAGAATTTAATGAGGAATTCAATAAAAAAAGAATTTTAAAAATCAAATGAGTAATAAACATTCTACAATAGTTTTGTCAATACACCCGTTTTAGCCCCTTTTGGCCCTTTTTTCCAAAACGGTAGGGGCCACCAACCCCAAATACAATAGGAACCTTCCTCTAGTGGTTAGAAACATCATATCAAAATTTCATATCAATTGGTCAATATTTACTCAAGTTATCGCACGGAAACCAAATGTCCCCAGACGACGACGACAACGACGACGACGACAACGACGACGACATCGCCATAACATTATACGATCGCAAAAATTTTGCGGTCGTATAAAAAAATAAAGGATATTTCTAGGGCAGAGCGCACTTGAATTAAAATTCTGTTGATTTGAGGGTTGAAAAGTTCCTTAAAAAGTTCCATTTTTTTCATCAGATATGTTCTTATTAGATGTTGGTTTACATGCTCAAAGATACAAGTATCTATTTGGAAACAAAACCACAAGAGTAGTAAAAGTATTTTAAAAACAAATTGAACTTTATGAGGAAGGACAACTTCAACAAAGGAAGTATTTTCTCAACAGAAATTGTTCACACTTATTGTAAATGCATAATAAAAGTACCTCTAAAACGTCCTTGAGAATGTTTCAAAACATTTACCCCGCACACCCCATCAATCATATTAAAATTCTATTTCACTTAGGTGGAATTTGGGTAATAAAAAGAGACTAATACCTCATCAGAAAGTTTGTCCCGTAGAGACAATATTGACTGAAGATTTAGCTTGATCCCCTCACAGGCTGTGACAAGAAAGTTTTTGTCATTCCTTCCACCAAAAACAACTTCTTTGGTATCTATAATAAAATAAAAACATAGGTAATCACCTCAATGCAGCATATTAAAAATGTAGGTCACAGTAACCTAATTCTCACTGGATGTTGCCTTCTTCCATAGTTACATCTGTATCCATGTCTGCAAGCCTGCAGATGTTGGATTATAGTCTATGTCATATATAAGCTAAAGCATAGCAAACATATCTGTGATATTAAAAGAAAATGTTTCACTTTGAATTTAATGTTTAATGTTAACCTTTCAAAAATACTCGTGTTTAAAAGCCAAGTACTCAAATATTGATATTTGATTGAATTGCCATCCCTGCTTGGAAGTGAAACTAAATATTGAGCAAGACACGTAGAAAGAAAGTTTACAGCTGCCTTAATTTAACTGGATGTTGTAGGCTGACACTTGGACCTGCATACCAAATTTGATTATCCTTTTGAACATCGAAGAAATATTTATCACAATAATTAGTTCACTTACATATAATTACTTTACTGTTTTGGTCATCACCTGTCTGTCCCATTCCTTCATGATCCAGGTCTGTCTGTTCGTCATTGTCGCCTGTGCGTCCTTGTCCATCATGATCCATGTCTGTCTGTTCGTCATTGTCACATATAGGTCCTTGTCCGTCGTTGTCCATATCAGTATGTCCATGTCCATCTGTCCCTGTCTGTGGTCCGTCTGTCCTTGTCTTTGGTCCGTCTATCCCTGTCTGTGGTCCGTCTGTCCTTGTCTTTGGTCCGTCTGTCCTTGTCTTTGGTCCGTCTGTCCCTGTCTTTGGTCCGTCTGTCCTTGTCTTTGGTCCGTCTGTCCTTGTCTTTGGTCCGTCTGTCCTTGTCTTTGGTCTGTGTGTCCTTGTCTGCTCTACCAGTCCTTGTCCATGATCCGTCTGTTCCTGTATGTGGTCAGTCTGTCTTTGTCCGTGATCTGTCTGTCCTTGTCTGTAGTCCCTCTGTTGTTGTCCTTGGTGTGTCTGTCTGTCAATCTGTACTTCTTCCTCAGGGTCCATTGACTGATTCTCCTCTATTTCTGAGTCACCATTAGGTGTGTCAACTTCTGAACTGAAATATAAAATAGACCAATTAGTTTTTCAATGAAATTTCACCAAATCCATAATAAGTTTGCAAATTCTTTTGTCATGTTTTAAGATATGCATGAATATAAAAAGATATGTTTACATTTATCAATCACACAAACAGACACTTATACATGTTATAAATGGTATAAAATTAGAAATAATGAAGCAATGCAGCGGACAGAAATTTATATAGTATAGCATGGTCTTTGAAATTTGTCTAATAGCAAAATAGCTCACAAAACAATGAATAGCAACATATATGTATCACTAAAGGTTGTTATTACTTGACAAGATATTTTAAAATGGTTTTAACAAGGTTAGGAGTTTTGAGCTTGTTAATTATTACAAGTACTTAAAATTTTTTTTAATAAAATCTAAATTAATCTTTTTTATTGCATGCATTTCTATCTACTGAATTCCTAAAAAGTTGTTGTATTCATTTGGAATAAACTGTTATCACAGAGAGATGTCTCGCCTTGCGGTATGGGACACTGTCTATATCATGCAAAATGTCAAAGTCAACAGACCATGACTGCAGGTGTATACATTTAAAAACGGCGCCAAAAGTGAAGCAATATTATCCAAAGGCATCTTCCTACCAAATATCAATGACCTAGCACAAGCGATTGATGGCAAACGGACTGGAGAAGAAAACTTAAGTGAGTGAGTGAGTGAGTTGGTGTTTTACGCCCGTGCAACGCTATATAGGTTATTTACAGGCGATGAACATGAAAGGGATGATAAAATGAACATGAAATGATGATGATAAATGAAATATGGGGCGGGGTGGGAAACAAAGGTCCGGTAAATTTTGAAGAACCACAGAAAAAGGGGAGGTGGGTAGGGGCGGAAAATTTAGCCTATGTGGTGCACTACTGGGCGGTCCACAAAGGGGTCTTTTACGTGCATGAAGCGTGGCACTCTCCACACACGTTGGCCCACTATGGTCGGCGGTCAGGGTTTCCGTATTATAGACCTGACAACCCCCGCGGACGAGGGCTACCCTATTCAGCCACCTAGGGTACACACTTGGTCGCTCTGTGGGCTGAGCACTGACCCGATGTCAGGATCCCAAGACCCTTAGTCGCCTCTTACGACAAGCTAGGCTCTGCTGCGGGCCTATTCGCCACCCGGGCCCCGCACGGGACGAAGAAAACTTAACAAGTGTGAACGCCGGCACCGCCGGAAACACCATACCTTAGTTTCGCCTTCCGCGACTTTTGTCGCAGAAGAGACAATAAAAAATCAATTATAATCTACATTTTTTTTTCTTTGCTACAAAACTTTGTGTTTTCAATTTGACAATGTTGTTTTGTCAGTTTCCAATAGTAAATCTCAAAAATAAAAGGTCAAGGACTGATTGATGGTATTGTGAATTTCAAAAGTATATACATAATAATGTTTATCATGTTTATAGTATCAGAATATGTCGGGTTTTACTATACTCCTGGACTACCTAAACTAACTCTGTATGACTTTTTCATCAGACCTACTAGAGTTTTCTTTAACCGAAATTTTTAACAAACACATGTATACCAGTAATTCTGACAATACATGTATGCCTTCAGTCAAGGAAAAGTTGCAGTAACAAAATTGGAATACACATGCAAACTATCAAAAATGCAACTAAATGTCACATGCTGAAAGAAACTCAATAATCTGCACAAACACTGTATATTTATTTCGACATTTCTGTAAAAACGCAGTAATGACACTCCTCATCTCATCTACATTGAGTCTTTTAGCACCTAATTAAAGATAAAACCATGTCATACAGCAAACAGTCAAAAACATTAAACACTACATTTGAGTCTCATGCCAGATGAGTAAGACTTAAGTAAACTTCATAAACTATCATCTATGCAAGTTAGTTTTGAAAATATAAATCAAAGCAATTAAAGTTATGCCCTGGAATCCCCTTTTCATATACCGGTAATATTGAACAAATTTAAACAGATTTCAATATAAACTATCAAGGGCATAATGAAAACATTTGAATTAAAGGATCTTCTTTGTAGAGCATTAAAACTATATTTACCAGGCTTGTCTGTATTTGGTGAACAGAATCTCGTGCCTTCTGGCCACCACTCTGGTCTATTTTCAGGAATGTGTTTAGATTTTCCTGAAAATAAATTGTAATGACAATACAAATAGAGCAACTTTAAAATACCTTACATTTTCAGGTATATCAAACTTGTATTCACTACTGATGTGAATGGTTGTCAGATAAGACAAGGAACAATTTGACAACAGCAACCATTACACAATTATCAATGATTATATATATTTTGTATTTAATATGATAATGATGTATCAAATGAAATAGTTTTGAACTAATTATAATCTGTTTTGTTAATGGGCTAAATGGTTTTATTTCTCAGAAATATTTTTATCTGGATTCCTGTCAGCAAATGTAATAAGGTATCCTCCATTAATCAAGCTTTATTTGGACTTAAGGTCGAAACCTTGAAAGATAGCCTGCTTAATAATTGAAAACGTTCATTTAGCACTGACCAATGGGCCATGGTGTAAATCAGTAACCCCCCCGTAAAGGTAACACCCTAAGGAGAAATTTCATAATTTGAGGAACTAGTTTATGATGCAATACCTTGAATACCCTCAAGCTCTCTTTTGAGTATTTGGGGAATTACAAAAGTCAATATATCTGATGTGTAATTCCCCGGCTTCCTGTACGGTAGGACCAAAGGATCTGGCCGAGTTTCAGAGGCTGATTCTGAATCTGGTTGAGCACTACCTATCAAAGTAACAAGCATATGTAGCAAGAGGTTCTGTAAGAAGAACAATTTATAGCAAAAAGAGAATACAATGGTAATAAAATTTGAAAGGATAGATCAACATATAGAATGCAGGAACTCTAGTTTTTCATCCTTTATCAATATGTTCATTTAATAGCAAGATAAAACATAGGTCATAATTTTTCTTTAATAATGACACATGGGTCAACGATTACAAAGTTTGCCTTGTAACGTTGTGGCACATAATTGGAAGTGTAATAATCAAGAGGAAAATGTAGGTCTAACAGTGATCTCCTTTTACCTGGATGCTAACCTACCATCCCCGATGTATCTGTCTACCAAGTTGGGTGATCCCACCATGCATGGTTGTTGAGATATGAATTTGGACATAAACTGGAATGTGGACGTGGGCACGGATGTTTACACGCCCAAGGATGCCGGGGGTATTCCAATTGTTCTTCCTCAACTTTGTTAAGGCGAACAAAAATGTGACAAGTTCACAAGTTTTATTGTGACAGTAGTAGATACATGCATAATCCTATGTGGAAATTGAGTTATAAATATACCTGGCCGAACAGGAAGAAGATTGATGGGGCGATTCAAAGCCACTGTCTTGAAACGGTTTATTACCGCAGGATCATCTAAAAATCCTTTCATGTGTGCTGGTCTTGATGACAAAATTAAAAATGAAAATTAAATATATAAAATTCGACATTCTCTATCTCATTTTAGTTTTTGTGAATTTTAAAAAAAAAAATATAAATAAAAAGTTCATATTTCTTTATATAATCAAAATTGCAAAAACTAAGATTCAATTTCAATTAAAAATACAAGAAAACAAAAGCAGTGCTTGAGGTCCACCTCACAAGAATCACTAAGTCCATGTGACCTTGACCTCTGACCTATTAAACCCAAAGTCAATAGAGGTCTTCTTCATCTAAAAAGCCATCAACTGCATAAGTTTCATGAAATTCCATCTAGGCGTTCAAAAGAAACCTATTTTGGACAGATGGACAGCCTAATTCTAAAGTCCCCTGGAAAAGGGAAAGTCATGGATATCCCAATAAATATGCACCTTCTGTTATAACTTGGTCCCCATTCAAATAAAAAATTGCAAGATTTGGTGGAGCTTGTACATCCTTGTACCATTTCTCTACCTGAAATAAAATAAAAGTTCATACAAAAACAATATTTGCACAGAACCAAATATTTTTGTGCAGTAATTTCAAAGTCTAAAAATTAGAATTGTCTAAAATGAATTATAAGTCAATAATTTTCTGTGTCAACCCTTCTTAATTCTTTATTTTCAAAAGATCCCTGCATTGAAATGATGAGTTTTCTTGACACATTCAGGAAAGAGAAATTATTCAATAATTTATATTTGCAAATTTAATAACACTTTACCCTATTCAATATGGTTGAGAAATATCTTTTTCTCCTCCTCTCATCACTTCTTTTTTGGTTCTTCTAATAAATAAAACAAACATAGAAGTTAAGGTTATGTTATATTTTAAATAATCTATAATAATATAAACTGTTAACACAGAGATATGTTTCGCCTGTTGCAGCTGGAAACGAACAAAAGAACAGACCTGATGAATAAGCAATATTAAATGGTCAAAGTATAGGTGACCTAATTTTGTTACCGATACAAAATTTTAGTCAGATTTAGGTTTTGAGAACCATCTCACCCTAATGTGTAAATTAATTCTGTGTTTATTTCACGGGTAACTAAACAAGACCAATCGATGTCTGGCCCTGCGTCGCACGGCAAAACGTTGAACCCTGTACGTTCTAGGCCCAATATGGACAGTCAAAATATTTTGACACTTGCATCCTATGGTGGACTTACAAAGCATATTTGTCACATGCCACCCAATATTGTAAAATAGACAAAAAAAGTTTCTATTTTTTCCCCCTTTTGGTCCCCTTATTGCTAAACAGAAAAGTTTGGTCAAGAAAGAATTGTATCCTCCATTTTGTATCCAATATATGACCAAAATTAACATGTAAAAAAAATTTCTAAATCGGACCATAAATAAAAATGTCACATTTTTGCCCCATTAGGGCCCCTAATTTCTAAACGAAAAAAGAGGGGACACCCAAAATCAGCCCAACCCTTCCTTGTATGGTAAGTAACATTACTGTAAAGTTTCATAGCATTTGGTCAACCAGAACAAAAGTTATTGTGGATAAAAATTAAAAAGTCGCTTTTTTGGCCCCTCTTGGGCCCCTAATTTCTAAACGAAAAAAGAGGGGACACCCAAAATCAGCCCAACCCTTCCTTTTATGGTAAGTAACATTACTGTAAAGTTTCATAGCACTTGGTCAACCAGAACAAAAGTTATTGTGGAAAAAAATTAAAAAGTCGCTTTTTAGGCCCCTCTTGGGCCCCTAATTTCTAAACGAAAAAAGAGGGGACACCCAAAATCAGCCCAACCCTTCCTTTTATGGTAAGTAACATTACTGTAAAGTTTCATAGCATTTGGTCAACCAGAACAAAAGTTATAGTGGAAAAAAATTAAAAAGTCGCTTTTTTGGCCCCTTTTGGGCCCCTAATTTCTAAACGAAATTATAAAATGACCCCAAAAGGGGAGGTGCACATCTTCAATATATCTGTTATCACTGTGTAAAATTTCAGAAAGATCTAGTGTTTGGTTTTTGAGATTCAGATTACACAAGACAGGCACCCCATAGCGGGACGGACGGACAGACGGACGAACGGACGGACGGAGTGACCCGACTACTAGACCTGCTTTCGCCTTCGGCGACGCAGGTAAAAAACAGGAACGAAGACGAAATCAAGGGTTTTTGTAACCAAAATTATTTCTTTCTGTTGGTGTGTCATTTTGTGGGTGACAATTTCTTTTTGAGAAAAAACACACAGTGGGCGAAAGGTAATTTTTGTGGCAGCCTCCTACAAACTGCCAGTGAATTGGCAGGTATGAAACATACATTTGACATGATAATGGTCAATATAAATTATTAATAAAATTAACATGATTAACACATACATGATAAAACTAAACTTAGCAATGAGGATACTGAGGTATTGTCTGCAAATGTAAGGGCTGTCCACAAATTAACTAGTATGAAGAATATGCTACATGTACGTACCTTAACAATAGGGCTACTAGCATTGTTTACCTCATCCTCCTACAAAAAGAACATATGTTAGTTTAGTATGGTAAAATAAAAAAAAATTAAAGAGATTCTAGATGTAGCAGAGGCTGAGCTACCCTTGATTCAGCATGTTCAGTCCTGTGACTAGTGTAAAATAAGGTCATGTTACAATGTAGCCCGTGTCTGTTCTATGTGACAAACATTCTCCATAGAACAAGTCATGTCATAGTGTGAAATGTATAGGACTGTTCTATGTGATAAATATTGTCCATAAAACAGGTCATGTTACAATGTAGCCCGTGTCTGTTCTATGTGACAAACATTCTCCATAGAACAAGTCATGTCATAGTGTGAAATGTATAGGACTGTTCTATGTGATAAATATTGTCCATAAAACAGGTCACATTATATTGTGACGTGCATCTGTTCTATGTGATAAATATTGTCCATAAAACAGGTCATGTTCTTTGTGATAAAAAATTGTCAATAAAACAGGTCACATTATACTGTGACGTGCATCTGTTCTATGTGATAAATATTGTCCATAAAACAGGTCATGTTATATTGTGACATGTATCTGTTCTATGTGCTAAATATTGTCCATAAAACAGGTCATGTTATATTGTGACGTGCATCTGTTCTATGTGATAAATACTGTCCATAAAACAGGTCATGTTATATTGTGACGTGAATCTGTTCTATGTGATAAATATTGTCCATAAAACAGGTCATGTTATATTGTGACATGTATCTGTTCTATGTGATAAATATTGTCCATAAAACAGGTCATGTT
Organism: Arcuatula senhousia; assembly: GCA_963971305.1. Lineage (NCBI taxonomy): Eukaryota > Metazoa > Mollusca > Bivalvia > Mytilida > Mytilidae > Arcuatula > Arcuatula senhousia. The sequence continues at coordinate 3,329,543 of OZ020310.1, forward strand.
ATATTGTGACGTGCATCTGTTCTATGTGATAATTTTTGTCCATAAAACAGGTCACATTTTATTGTGACGTGCACCTGTTCTATGTGATAAATATTGTCCATAAAACAGGTCATGTTATATTGTGACGTGCATCTCCACACACGTTGGCCCGCTATGGTCGGCGGTCAGGGTTTCCGTATTATAGACCTGACAACCCCCGCGGACGAGGGCTACCCTATTCAGCCACCTAGGGTACACACTTGGTCGCTCTGTGGGCTGAGCACTGACCCGACGTCAGAATCCCAAGACCCTTAGTCGCCTCTTACGACAAGCTAGGCTCTGCTGCGGGCCTATTCGCCACCCGGGCCCCGCACGGGACGTCGCTAAAAGGGACAACTTATTAAATCTGTCCCATAGAGTTCTATATAAAATGATTTTGCCCAACTACCTACCCTATTTTTTTAACCAATGGCAATGAAACCATGAACAGACATGATACATGACATATATTTTGTTTTGGCCTTATAAATATAATGTTTCCGTGGGCCTGATCAACTTGGGGCCGAAATGGTTAGGTGCCAGATTGACATGAAAACTTTTACCCCCAAAATTTTAGCCTTCGGCTTTTCTTCTAAATTTTCCTAAATAATCCAAAAATAGCCCATTAAGCCATTATTCTTGTTTATGAATGAAATTGAAATTTTCAGTTGAACATGATTAAAGGAAATCAATGAAGGGTCCCCACTATTGGCAACCAACGCCCCCCCCCCTCTTTCTGAAAATCTGGGATCCGCCACTGGCGATTATTGGTTATACCTGGTCTGTAGTAGCACTATCAACCAGTGGTGTATCATTTGTATTTTCCGCCATATTGAAAATCTTGTATGAATGCGCATGCGTTTACTAATTGTGCTAAATACGTCACTGTTTTGTGTATTCCGTTTTGAGACAATTTATATCTACTAATATACCTCAAGATGATGATGATGATGAAGTGTTATTGGTTATTTTGAACCATTTTGAAGCTTTGTTTGAGTTAGACAAAGAAATTCGTTTTGCTCCATTGTGAGCAATGGGACCGCATTGTAGCTCCGCTTCAAAGATGTCAAAGAAGCTACATTATTGTAGCTAATAATAATGCAACTAGCTAGCTATACATAGCATATAACTTGTTATATCTAGTATAAAAATTTAGTACAGCCTCGTCAAACATATAAAAAACCAACACTGACTTATTTCTAAATCAAACATTTACAGGTGTGTCTGTTTATCAGTGTTTACATAGATAAGTCTTATTTTATCGTAGGATTACCTCGTTGTCGTCTATTCTAAACGAACCTCACAAAATAATGAGGAATATACATTTGACATATAACAAATCATTATTGCGAAGCTAATCAATTACGATTTTTCTAAAATTAAAAAATAATAATAAGTTTATTTGCATAAACGCAATAGTATGCAAGGCAACACATATAATTATACATAACATGAACATATACATGGTTAGCTACAATAATGTAGCTCCTTTGACATCTTTGATTAGGCGGAGCTACAATGCGGTCCCATTACTCGTAATGGAGCAAATCGAATTTCTTTCTCCAACTCAAACAAAGCTTAAAGATGGTTCGAAAATACCAATAACACTCTGAATAACATTGAGTTAATAAAAATTTTGGTCGAAAGTCACCCCCCTGCCCCCGACGGCTATTTGGTACCTCGACCCCGTCCACCGGTACCATCACGCTGGTTTCATCTGAAATTTGAACAAAGAAAATAAATAAAACTACCTTTGTTATTATTTCACATCTCATTATTATCCATTGGTTCAAAGACTAAAATCAACCACATTTGTTTTTGTTGAAGTAGCAAATCCTTCTTGGTAACTGTTTCACTTAAATGAAAATTACTGAAACATAAACTAAAACAGTATGTATGTTTACTTTTTGGAAATCACTTCTCTTTGCAAATGAATACAAAGGATTTTGTCATTCTGACTTAGGTCAATGATGATATAAAACGGCTACACATTTAAAATGAAAGGAAAAATACAAATTTATAATCCACTAGGAATGACATCTGTTGTTTACTCTTAATGAAATCTTAAACATGATAAATAAATAGAAGACTTTTGTAATTCAAACACTGTATTAACATCAAGTAAATTGGTAACAAATAAAGGTTATAACAAAACTACCGAGCTTGAATGATCAATCTCATAGTCCAGAAAAAACGACAAAAAACGAATCAGTCATACCGGAGAATTAGTGGATCGCAATGGTCCTGACTTAGCTACAATATTGTAGCTCCTTTGACATCTTTGATTGGGCGCCCAATCAAAGATGTCAAAGGAGCTACATTATTGTAGCTAGTCCTGACTTGGTACAGGCATTTCAAACGAAATGGTGGGTTAAACCAGGTTTTATGGCGCCAAATCTCCCTCTTACATTGCGATCTTAGGATCCGGTAATGACCATAGAACACAATATAGTTGTGCGACACAATAGGGATATTGAGGTGATCATCTCAGTCCAACAGACCAGTCAAACACTAATTAAAACAATTAACTATCATATATTTTAACTCAATTTTGAACTTTTCTACTAGTGGCTGATAACGAAGAAAGAATTTTTTTAGTGATCGTATGAGACGTATTTTCTTATAGCCCTGCTCCAAAAGTCGGTCACGAATAAATCGGTGTCTGATAAAAAAATCTGTGAAATCTGTGAAGGATACAAAAATGGTTGTTGGTGATAATTAGGAATAATATGATAAGGAACATTTGGTTGATACAATTGCTGATTTTTTTTTGGGCGGGGGGGGGGGGGGGGGGGGGATTTTGTCAGAACCTTGCTCTAATGTTTTAACTCATCGATTGTAAACAGCATGATTCAAAGATGATATAGATCCACTATTTGAATTAACTTCTTTTTCTGCTTATAATGCAACATGACGAAGTACCTCAAAATTTTTCGGTTCTTAACTAATATACAGAGTTTTGAAATATGCCTTTTAACTATTAAACCCCACTGCTAATAAATTATCATCTGGAATATTTTAAGTTGTTGACAGTTTTAACAATCGTGTTAAATAATCCAAAATATTTTTTCTCTTTCTTGACATGTTTGTAAAATTGTTAAATCCGTAAGACATTAAGGCTTTTAAAAACGGTATTTAATGGGCCGTTATTCTTCTTCCAAACTTCCATTCGCATCTTTTTCTCATATCAGATTCCAGTATTTGGAGTAAGTGATCATACTCATTTGATTAGCCAATTCATTCGTATTCATCGGCTCTCTTGAAAATGGTTGTGTCGATCAAAATTTCACTTGAACACAGTTTAAATATCGAAGTATGATCATTATTCAAGATATACTTCTTTTTAGCGTTCACATGGTAAGGTCGGTGTGTTTTCCGAAGGCAGACTTTCAGTTTCAGGGGATAAATACGTTGATCTAAGACGTGATGTGCAGCTATCAAGTATCTTTCAATCCGTAGTTCAATCTTAGCAGTTTTGTCGACTTCTGGGATAAGTTGAGCAATGTCGGACAGTTTTGTAAAGTGCTTGGCAACACATGGAGATGCTATCTTCTCTTGAAGTGGGTAAGTCTAGTATCGAGGAACCATCCAAATAAATAAATACAATTTTAAAATTAAAAATTAGCTTAATAAATTTGAATTAAAAACAAAATAAGCATGTCATTAAAGCGATAAATAAGATACACAAATAATATGTTCACGAACCTAAAATTAGAAGCAGACCAAAACTGATTTGGTCTTAATTTTATCTTTGAAAGCGAAATTTGAGATTTGTCCTTTATACTGACTAAGGTTAAATTATCTTCTCTCTTCATTAAAAGTAACCGTGTTCCTTTTAACATAATAGTCCCGTGCGGGGCCCGGTTTGGTATTTTTGGTTATATTGTTCTATGCTCTTCATATTCATACAGTGTTTGGCATTTTCAATATTTTTGGTAGAGCGCCTCTGATGAGTCTTGATTAGACGAAACGCGCGTCAGGCGTAGCAAAAATTATTGTCTGGAACTTTGTTGTCATTTGTATTTTATCATCATCATCATCATCATCTCATGTTCATTTTATCATCCTTTTCATGTTCATCGCCTGTAAATAACCTATATAGCGTTGCACGGGCGTAAAACACCAACCCACTCACTCACTCACATTTAACATAATATTTTTAGATAAGATTTGGTGCTTCATACTTTGTTCTGAGCTGAGGATGAGCACAAATGACATTGCATTGTTGGATTACAAGTTGGCGGGATAGCCATAGTCCAAGGTCTACATGTTTTCCAGTCTAAAAAGAACAAGGGGTTGCACTAAGTCGTGCTAAGCATACCCCCACTCGGCCATTCAGAAAACAGGAAGTAGATGACTGACTGACCTGGAAAGGGGAGGCACATTACAACTCATCATGCTAAAGCTGTACACCAAATTTGAAATCAATCCCTTCTCTAGAAGCCGAAAAATCTGTTACGAAAAATTGTCTATTTTTGACCCATAAAAAGTCTAAGTCAGCTCGGAAAACAGGAAGTAGATGATGGACTGACCTGGAAAGGGGAGGCACGGTATAACTAATCATGCTGAAGCTGTGTACCAAATTTGAAACCAATCCATCCAGTAGAAGCCGAGAAATCTGTTACGAAAAATTTCACTTTTCAAATTTTTTACCCTGAAAAGTCTAAGTCGGCTCGAAAAACAGGAAGTAGATGATGGACTGACCTGGAAAGGGGAGGCACGGTATAACGCATCATGCTGAAGCTGTGTACCAAATTTGAAACCAATCCATCCAGTAGAAGCCGAGAAATCTTTTACGAAAAATTTCGCATTTCAAATTTTTTTCCCCCTAAAAAAGTCTAAGTCGGCTTGGAAAACAGGAAGTAGATGATGGACTGACCTGGAAAGGGTAGGCATAGTATAACTCATCATGCTGAAGCTGTGTACCAAATTTGAAACCAATCCATCCAGTAGAAGCAGAGAAATTGAACCGGACGGACAGATGGACAGACGGAAGGACAGACGGACGGACGGACGGACAAGGTGATTGCAATATAGCCCCCTCTCTGACGAGTGGGGGTATAAAAACATATAAAAATTGTAAGACGTTAATGTATTGATGAAAACAGGAAAATTATATTTTAAAATTGTTACATGTAGAGATAACTACAGTTACCTGGATAATAAGCAGAGTTACAGCAGTACCGGGTAAAAATTATATCAATTATTTTGCTTACTTTATCTTCATCATTATAGTAATTTTAAGTATTATATTGTTCATTTTAATCTATCTAAATTAAAATTGAGTTCAAGGACATTTGATACATAAGTTAAGTGGAGGAGTCTTAATTATTGTCATATTATTTTTTTTATCCAATTAACTTTGTTTTCAGCATTAACCTTTTATTTTACTTTTTGTACAAGAATATTAAGTGTTTCTGTAAAAGGGGGAGAGGTGGACATGATTTTGATTTCGAAATGGGTGTGGTTCCAAATCATGTTGTTCCAATCAATGAACATGTTTAAAATCTTTAAATTCATACATGTATATGCTATTTTTTAATTTCATTCAAAATTAACTACAAATTTCTTTTTCTTTTCTTTTTTTAAATTTACGGTGATATTTATCATCATCATCATCTGGATCTGGAGAAAAAAGCAATCTGAAAGTGGGAGAGAAACTAATCTAGACACAGTTTATTTTGTAAGATGGCATAAAATGAAAAATGAAATAGTTTTAATTTAACTGATGTAGATGATTTTTTTTACAGATTATATATATCATTTTTGATATAACTGGAATAATTTTATACAATGGCCATCAAATAATAATGTTAAAATAGAATAACATATTATCAATGAAGTTTATTTCTCTCATTTACCACACAAAACTCAATCTCAGACGTATCTGATGGTGATAAACTTGGTATTCTTATAGTTCAAACATTATAGTTAACAGAACATTAAAAGTTTTTTTTCTTATAATTTTATTTTTTAAACGATGGTAATAGCTAATGTTGTGTCATGTACATGTATTCTATATTTTTTTCTCTCATAATATTTTGAACATTTTTTTGGTTTACATGTGATCTTTTCTTTTATGAAATGAGTTTTTTAACTTTAAAATTTCTGTTCTTTTCTTTGTAAAAAAAATATTACTTACACTGAAGGCAGGTGGCACTTGTTGTTGTTACGTTGTCATTCTCATTGTCATTGTTGATAGTTTCTTCTCCTGCTGTAAAGAAAGATGAGAAAACAATTATACTCACTGTATTAAACAAGAGCTATCACACTGAAATAACAAACATTCATTCTTAATTTATTCATTCACATCTTTTAATAATATAAACTTTTAAAAGTATGAAAGCACATTAGCTATAAATAGAACATTTGTGACAGCATATATATACATATAAAAAAATCAACAACATACCATTCTTGTATCCTCTTGTATAAATTTTATGGCGTTCATTGTTGACACTGTACTGGTAAATCCTTCTTCCTACAATGGAATATAATTTTGTTTTGAGGAAAATAAGACCAACAACATGAGTAATACAGAAATTACACCAAGTAATGTCCCAACATCCCATAGAAGCAGCACCCCGAACCACAAGGAAGCTGCATACTTATTTCCGATGATGAAGCAGATGTTAAGTCACTACCCCACCGCCAGAAGATTTAAAAAGGCATCTCGGCCAAGTCAGAAAAAAAGATCAAGAAAAGCAGATGTTTTTTTTATTTGTTATGTATTTGATAAAGAAACTTAGATACATGTACATGTAGTTTAACATGTCTTTCATTTTTAAATAAATTTACTTACAGTATGACTGAATGAAAATAAGTGAGTGAGTGAGTGAGTTGGTGTTTTACGCCCGTGCAACGCTATATAGGTTATTTACAGGCGATGAACATGAATAGGATGATAAAATGAACATGAAATGATGAGAGATATATGAAAAATGGGGATGGGGTGGGAAACAAAGGACCTGTAAATTTTGAAGAACCACAGGAAAAGGGGAGAGGTGGGTAGGGGCGGAAAATTTAGCCTATGTGGTGCACTACTTGGCGGTCCACAAAGGGGTCTTTTACGTGCATGAAGCCTTGCACTCTCCACACACGTTGGCCCACTATGGTCAGCGGTCAGGGTTTCCGTATTATAAAAATAAAATATGTTGCACTGTGGCCTGTGTATAAGTAAAATAGGTAAATAAATGGTAGGTGAAGCCACATTTAAAAGGTAAAACAAAATATGAAATATAAATAAATAAAACCTTTAAAACAAATAAAAACTAAATTGCCCAAATTTTCGGACATAAAGTCCTTCTTCAGGGGCTAAAAAGTAAAAAGATGTTATCACATCGACTGGCTTCTGTCCTCGCCAGTCGATGTGATAACATCTTTTTACTTTTTAGCCCCTGAAGAAGGACTTTATGTCCGAAAATTTGGGCAATTTAGTTTTTATTTGTTTTAAAGGTTTTATTTATTTATATTTCATATTTTGTTTTACCTTTTAAATGTGGTTTCACCTACCATTTATTTACCTATTTCCGTATTATAGACCTGACAACCCCCGCGGACGAGGGCCACCCTTTTCAGCCACCCGGGCCCCGCACGGGACCCTGACTTGTGGTCAAAATAAGAATCAACAGATTTTTTTATTCATGCTTTTTCTTGTAGAACTCATTGTCACCATGTATGAATGATCCCCTGAATGAACCCTGACCGCCGACCATAGTGGGTCAACATGTGTGGAGAGTGCCACGCTTCATGCACGTAATTTCTCGAAAACGGTAAGAGATAATGCAAATCTGATTGAAAAACGCAGGCAGGGATTTTCACAAGGATTCAAAAGAAAAAAAGATTTTTAAAATCGGACCACAAATAAAAAGTCAATTTTTTGGGTGTGGCCCCTTTTTGACCCACTGTAGCAATGTAACAGTGCAATATATATCAAAATCATTGACACATTTAGTTGACAGAATTTAATGAGGAGTTCAATAAAAAAAGAATATTCAAAATTGAATGAATAATAAACATTCTACAACAGTTTTGTCAATACACCCTTTTTAGCCCCTTTTGGCCCTTATTTCTAAAACGGAAGGGGCCACAAACCCCAAATACAATACCAACCTTCCTTAAGTGGTAACTAAGATCATACCAAAATTTCATATCCATCAGTCAATATTTACTCAAGATATCACACGGAAACTAAATGTCTACAGACGACGACAACGAATATACGATCGCAAAATTTTTTGCGGTCGAATAAAAACAACAAAAAGAATGGATGGCACAAAAAGTGACCTTTTACTTCAGTAAAAAGGGGTTAATCTTGTTAATGCTTAAGTATTATTATATGATTTTATAAGTTCACAACTCAATGGAAAAATAAAATATAAAACCATCAATTTAAACTTTACAAGTATAAAAATGTATCAAAAGTATCAAACATAAAAACATATATACACAACACTGACCTGTAAGCACCTAAGAGTTTCAATATGTAAAATATCAAAAATACTTTGATAACAAAAAACACCTGAGTATTTGGACAATATTATGCATAAAAAATCAAGAAAACAATGTAATGAAAGCACTAGTATACTAGATTTATGTACATAAACAATAAAAAATAACAAAAATGTGTTGCCTTGAGATGAAAAAAAAACCAGGAATTGAGAGTAATGGAAAAAAAAAGACATAATACAACTTTTCATACTTAAAACTTTGAATGCATTTGTAATAAACTGAAAATCCTTTAAAAAAATTTTCTAATAGTTTTGATGAATATGAATTAATGTATTGACATATGGTCACAAGATAAATCATTTATATGAAACTACAAATATATAAACACACATATAATGTTAACATTCAATACCTTGTTGCCAAATAATGGTCATTGAATGTTATCATTTTAGAGTTCTATATTCATGATATTATGCAACAGAATTTTAAATTTGTAGAAAGTTTATTTTTAATATAAAGCTTGTATGTACCTCATACATGTAAAATATTACAATATTTTAATAACAATGACCCTGAGTATATATAAACAATAGCATGCAAAAAAAATGAGAAAACAATTAATAAAAGAACTGAACTAGTTTTATGTACATACTACCAAAACAAAAAAGTGTCCCCTTGAGATATCCATTTGACAAAACAAAGTCCTTGAAATAAAAAACACAATACAACTTGTCATACTTAAAACTTTAGATGGTGTCATAATGAACTGAAAATCTTTAAAATAATTAATCAAATGAAATAAGAAATATTTTATATAAGGACATATTATGACTGTAAACCAAATGTCTCTTCATGTTTAGGTTCCTAACCTTCTTAAAACAACAGTCTAAACTTATGGGCATGACATTATAATTAAAATCATTTTACTAACATAGAGACACACATATAGGGTTGTCTAATGATAATATTGACAAATCATTTTAGATTTCTAATACTTTAAATGTTGTTACAAAAGATCTTTCAATGTTTTTACAAGGCTTCTTCTGCAGTTTTCTTATTTTGGCGTCTGGTCCTGGATGCAACAGGGCTAGGTGTTTCTACCTTTACCTCTACAAGTTCCATTGGGGGTGCTGACGGTTCAGGGGATGAGTCATGTGTCCCAATAATGGCTCTTTCAGGTGTTGATTCTTTGCTATTACTGCTGGATGAAGTAAAAGGTAAAAATCGGCTTAGAGACACTTCTGGTGTGGATGAATGGGGTGGAAAGAGTGCCATAGGTAATACGGTCCTGTCTGATCTAGCTTCACTGCTACTGAGGGAGGAAAGAAACCGGTTAGGAGACACTTCTGGTGTTGATGAATGTTGGGGAGTGAGGGGTATTGACCTTTCCATGGATGCTGTCATACTTGCAAAGGAAGTCTGAGTTTGAGAGATCTGTGTGGCTTCAGATGGAGGATGTGCATACTGGAACTGTTGTCGCTGTGTCATTGACTGATGAAACTGTTTAAGCAGTCCTAAGACAAAGAATAATGTCAGAACGCCGAACCAAATCCAAAATCCTAAAAAAAAAACCATAATATTTATTTACATATTCAGGTTTTGTGTAGTTTGATGTTTTTTAAATAATAAAGCAAAAACATTAATGATATAAAAATAAGGAAGAAATGTATCCCTTTGACAGTAGGTGTACCTACCAAACAGGAGGTTAACATCCACAAAAATCACAACTCATTTGTGTTGAAGCTACATACCCCATTTCAAAATCCACCCTATGAGTAGTTCCTGAGAAATGTGTAAAAATGTTCTGAAGTTCTGATAAACATAAAGCAAACATGTGGCATTCCTTAAAATCACTTACATGATAGAAATCTTGTGTTCAAAATACATACTGTACTAATTTTCAAATCCTTCCTATGAATAGCTGCTTTTTTACATATTAATATATACTTAAGTCTAAAGGACTCGTAAAGGACAAGAAGATGAAAGAGGCACGGTCATTTAATCTTACATTCAGATATATTGATGATGTCCTTTCTGTCAATAACACTTCATTTGGTAGTTGGATTCCTTCAATATATCCTCCGGAATTGGAGATTAAAGAGACCACCGAATCTAATTGCTTCACGTCTTTCTTGGATTTGCACCTCGAATTTGACCCAGGTGGTCATCTCAGTACAAAAATTTACGATAAACGAGACGATTTTAAATTTCAAATTATTAATTTTCCTAATCTACAGAGCAATATACCTACTTCTCCTGCATACGGTGTTTATATTTCTCAACTTATTCGATATGCCAGAGCTTGCACACATTTCACAGATTTTTTGATCAGACACCGGTTTCTTCGTGACCGACTTTTGAAGCAGGGCTATAAGAAAATACGTCTCATACGATCACTAAAAAAATTCTTTCTTCGTTATCAGCCACTAGTAGAAAAGTTCAAAATTGAGTTAAAAGATATGATAGTTAATTGTTTTAATTAGTGTTTGACTGGTCTGCTATACTGAGATGATCACCTCAATATCCCTATTGTGTCTCACAACTATGTTGTGTTCTATGGTCATTACCGGATCCTAAGATCGCAATGGAAGAGGGAGGTTTGGCGCCATAAAACCTGGTTTAACCCACCATTTCGTTTGAAATGCCTGTACCAAGTCAGGACCATTGCGATCCACCAGTTCTCCGGTATGACTGATTCGTTTTTGTCATTTTCTCTGGACTATGAGATTGATCATTCAAGTTCGGTAGTTTTGTTATTACCTTTATCTAATAAACATTAAGTTTACAAAATGATACCATTCATGTTGCTGGAACTGTAAATCCTTCCTATGAGTAAGTAGATTTTGTGACATGTGTGATGAAAGGACAAGATATGATAAGTGCTAAATTTTGCCCCTTAATTTACCATTTTTTTATTAAATAATTGAACTGAAGTTACATCATTCTAGATCAGTTCTTAGATGAACAAGGTATAGTAAAATAACATTAATTTTAACTGAATCTTGTTTATTACGCCACAGTGACGTCATCAAATTATGTGAAAATGGCCTTTTTGTGAAAAAGAGTAAAAATCATGCAAATTTTGAATAGTTTTGGGCTAATTGCGGAGTACCACAAAGATATTTTTGTGGTCTGTTTCTATATTAAAAATGATTATCTACATAAATTATTGTAGTGGTACTCTGTGTGGCTCATAGTTAAATTTGCTGAAAACCATTTCAAAATTGCAGGTTTTTTACAGTTTTACACCAAATCTTGATTTTTAAGCCACTTTGGGTAATTATTTCAACACCATAATGGATCACTTTAAACAAAATAATGCTGATATAGTAAAGTTTAACTAATTTAAAGTATATATCACATACTTTTAGCTCATTTACATAATTTCAAAATTGGGGGCAAAATTGGGCCCTTATCATATCTTGTCCTTTGTTCTGTGACATACACATGAACATTAGTTAAACTTAATGTTCCATGTTGCTAAATGACATGGGGTATAAAAATGACTACTTGATCTATAAAAATATTAACAACAAATATTACAGAAATCTTCAATTAACATGTACTAATAAATCTCAAGTAGTTTTTTTTACTGTAATGGTTGTCTTTATTGTGTGATTTAAGCCTTGATTACCATTGATGGGTGCTAAAATAAAAAAATATATATACATTATAAATATGCTGATTGACTACATTTTTGTCCTTATTAGATCAATGATTAAACTCTTTTTCCCCTGATCAACAAAATAAAATTCCAAACTTAAAAAACAGCATTTTGTGTTGTGGTAAATTTAAATGAATTAAGAGGTAGATGATTATTGTTCTTGTAATATATGAATCTATACTGAAAAATTTTGTGACAGGGAAATTTGGGATAGAAATATTTGTGAAAATGACTCTTTGTGTAAATTTTGTATAAAATATTTACATGTTACATGTATATGAATTATATCAATATCACAGTTTTAACTTAATCATCACAAATAATTGAACCATGTGAAAATTATCTCAGACATAAGATTGGTCAACTGCAACTAATACATGTAAATTAAACTTTTCTTAAAGTCATGAAAATATACCTGAAATTGTTGTTTTGATCTCAACAGGTAGCTTCTTTGTTTCTGTCATTGTCTTGCCAGGTTCTATAATGAAAAAAAAACATATTTAATAATAATAATCAATCAATCAACTTTATTTGCCATATAAATCACACTGGATTTGTGACAATCAAATCAAAAATAAAAGTAACATATACATAAACATAGCAGGCATAAAACATATATTTACTTTTGGTTGTTACAGTATGCTTATTAGGTAAAATAAAATGCCATAATTTTATTACACAACTATTTCATCTGTGACTAAAAATATATAGAGTCCAAAGCCTGCCCCCCTTCCCCTTATATTGTAATAAATTGAAGAACAATCCAATTGAATGTGCCAAAAAAAAAACTTACCAGTTGTTGTTTCTTTCTTTTTGTCCACATTCCACTCTAATCCAGCCTTCATTTTGGGAACTGTAAAAAAAAATTTATGTATGTCATGTATCAACCACTATAATATAATATTCAAAATGTGTAATCAAGGACACCTATCTGGCTTCAATGAACTAGAGAAAAAAGTATGGAATGTGTAATTTTTATTTTTTGTTTGTTTGTTCATTTAATAATACTCCAATTTTAATATTGATTTTCTGTCTCAGATGAATAGATATGTGGGTTTGTCATATATATGGTATTGTTGTTTATTCTCTCCTATATGGGATTTGACACATGGAATTGACCATTGACAGTGTGATGGGTGTGTTCCAACAGGCAAAAACTGCTTACTCTTCCGGAGCAACTGAGTTCACTCTCATTATGACTTGAGTTCCTGTTGTTATTTTGTGGGTTACATTTTTTCTGTTTGTGCTTGTTTCCTTTAGTGTTAAATGGTTTGGTCTTTGTTCTATTGGATTTATTAACTTTTGAAATATCTTTTTTAAAAATAAATTTATCATTAACCTTTTAAATTACATGTATGGCTGGTGATATCTACATGTACATGGAAAAAATAGCAGTAGCCCATGGCTACTAGATTTTGAACTGGGCTGCTCCATTTTGGGAACATTTTAGTTCAACTCATAAAGGAAATTTACTGGGAAGAAAGTCTTGACTACCAGATAAAAATTTCCAACTTTTACCCTACTGTACTTGTGAGACCTTGTGTACTTTCCATTATGTGGTTCACACCAGTTGAACCTCAGATTTGTGTTCCATTACCTGGTTTGGCGCAAAGGGTTTGCAACAAAAATATGAACCAGATGAACTGGTGACAAAACACAACAAGAGGCTCCCAGGAGCCTGAATCGCTCACCTGACATATGTGCCTGAAGTAAAGGTTATAAGGCAAAATCTATTTAACGTTGAAAGGGTCATAAGATTAATAAGAGGGTCATCTGACAATATGGTGGATCTAAAGGTGCTGATCACTTTTGTTCTCAATCAAAATCTAAAAATCTGTCACCCTTTTTGAGTTATTTGCAAAAAAATGCAGTTTAACCTAATGTTCTATTTTTAGCCACAGCGGCCATGTTTTACAACCAATCAAAAATTCCCACAACAGTTCTATACACCTTATAATATAATAAACAATAATACCAAGTTTGGTTCCATTTGGACTTAAAGTGTCAGAGGAGTTAACATTTTCAATATAAGGAAATGCAGTTAAAATGCTCAATTTTGACGTTCCAAGGGCAATAACTCCTCAAAGGAAAGGTCCTACCACGTTGGCCCTGTTACAAATTTTGTAGATCTTGATGTGCTTAACAATATGCAATTTAAATTTCTCAAACATCTTGTATAGTTTTCAAGATGTACAATTTAAAGGACAAGGTACGGTAAGACCTGTACTTGGCCCCCTCTAAAACTGAAAAATAGAAAACTGTTCTAAAGAAAAGTCCTTTTGTTATTTATTAATTCAAATGAATGAAGAACTAAATTTATCAGAATTTTTCATGTTTATTATTTGAAATTGCTTATCAAAACATGGTGAATATGTATGATTTCTTTCAAATTCGCGGAAAATGGACAATATTTGGGTAATATTTTCAATTTTTAGATGCCAGCGACTACTTAGACCACAGTTATTGTTTATGAACTTTAATTTGCACTATAAAATGGTTATAAATCAGTTGAGAAATCCATGGTCTAAGTTGTCGCTAGTCATTAAAAATTACAAAATAAGCATAAAAAATGACATATTTCGACGATTTTGATACTTTTGGACTACTTTAAGCCTCTATAAAATTGAAATTAGAGTAGATGATGGAAAATGTTTACCATTGCCAAAAAGTTTAATCATCTTACTTGAAACCTTAATGATATTTAAATCATTTACTTTGGATTTGATTTTCTTTAAATAGGGGGGCCAAATATGGCCCTTACTGTACCTTTTCCTTTCTCAAATATCTTGTATAGTTTTCAAGATATTCAGCTAAACAGGTGCAAAATTTACAAAAAATCCACAAAAAGGGCAATAACTCCTACATGGGTTGTTGGATTTTCTTCAAAATTTCAGAGCTGGTAGATCTTGAGGTGCTGATCACTTTTGTTCCCAATCAAAATTTTGAAATCTGTCACCGTTTTAGAGTTATTTGCAAAAAACTGCCATTTACCCCTTTGTTCTATTTTTAGCCACAGCGGCCATGTTTTACGACCAATCAAAAATCCCCACATCAGTTCTATACACCTAATGCTAATGAACAACTATACCAAGTTTGGTTCCATTTGGACTTAAAGTGTCAGAGGAGTTAACGTTTTCAATGTAATGAGGAAATGCTGTTAAAATGCTAAATTTTGACGTTCTAAGGGCAATAACTCCTAAAAGGAAAGGTCCTACAACGTTGACCCTGTTACAAATTTTGTGGATCTTGATGTGCTTAACAATATGCAATTTAAATTTCTCAAACATCTTGTATACTTTTCAAGATATTGAGCTAAACAGGTGCAAAATTTGCAAAAAATCCACAAAAGGGCAATAACTCCTACATGGGTGGTTGGATTTTCTTCAAAATTTCAGGGTAGGTAGATCTTGAGGTGCTGATCACTTTTATCCGATGCCAGAATTTTGATATCTGTAGCCGTTTTTGAGTTATTTGCAAAAAACTGCATTTTACCCCTATGTTCCATTTTTAGCAACGGCGGCCATGTTTTTTATCAAAGCATTTCAAAATGAGGATCGTTTGTTGCCAACATGTCATATATCATTCCTGCCAAGTTTCTGTTAAATTGGTTCAGTGGTTTCAGAGGAGAAGATTTTTGAAATTGTTAACGGACGACAGACGACGACAGAAGACGACGGACGACGACGGACGACGACGGACGCATAGTGATGGCATAAGCTCACATGGCCTTTGGCCAGGTGAGCTAAAAATTGTCTGGTTCAACTGGTACGCACCACATAATGGAAAGCACCCCTATTCATTTTTGTTTAAAAAATCCACCTATGAAAGCACATTCAAAGACCACCAGGTGCACCACTGTGCTGGGTACTGGAAGGAGCAAGTTCTATATTTTTTTCGTAAACCAGTTTTAGTTTTGAAAATTGTTGCTCAGCACAGTGGCGCAGCTAGTGTTTATTGAAGATGTTGGCTATGATGTTTTCATAATAGTAAACACAGCTCACCAGTTGGCATGAAGTGGCTCACACTATGGTATTCGTTTCAGTGAATAATTTCCTTATGTTGATTTGAATTTTTCATGGTCCAGATTTGAATATTTATAGGTCTTGTGTGAATAATTCTTAAATGCGACATTTTTTTATTTAAAGAAGAGGGGTTTTGTAAAATATTTAAGAAGCATGAATGATTGAAACAATAAGGTCTTTTTTTTTCAAACTGGGAATTTGGGATTCATGGATCTTTAATCTGCGAATTACCCCCTCATATTAAAATGTATGTCACTAGGTTAAAGTAATAAATGAAAGGAACATGAGTAATCTATGTAATAATGTTTACCACATATTTGGTTGGTGCAGGTCCATGTACAGTTGGAATCAAAACTGTGGTAAATTCTTGGCGGTTCGTGGAAGTCTACCAACTTAACCACACATCTACAACTCTCTGATTGTATTTGTACAAATACAACCTTTTCTCTAATGTCCACTTCATCACTGCAGAAACAATTTGCAGTTACTGTTTCATACTTGCACTGTGCTAAAGCAGTAGCAAACAAACACAATATCGTGAATAACAACGCCATTTCTTGTTGTGGATTGAGGGAGAACTGAGAAATGAGAAACTATAACATTTTCAATACAATGACGGAATATCTATTACGTAAATTCTTACGAGTTACATTTAGTAGAAATCACTGAGATCTGATATCTGTTCCGGTACTTTATTTTATCGGTTAACATATTCCATTTGTGAACGATGTTCAAGATGTCTTGTAATGATTACAGTTATTGAAAATTGAATTTTTACATAATAATTTCTTATTGTCTATTTTTCCCAATATTTTTACATGTCTATGTCTTGAACTACTTCCGTGTTTGACGCTCTGTGTTCCTAATTCCTGCATTGATTGCCAAAACACCTTCTTTAATGTGGTCAGGGTTACGTCCGTAGCAGTCTACAATGGCGTGTTCTATTGCATGACGACGTCTGGGTGACAGTCAATTCTTGTCCTTCTTACCAGTGTAGTTACGGCTCTTTAATCCCTCTGGTCCATACAGGTCCTTAGCAAGTCTCCAAGCAAAGTTGCCAACACTATTAGCTGAGGATTTGGTAGCCCAAACTTTGGTGACTGGAACCCTAAATTCACTGTTAGATGATCTGGATACTCAAAGAATTCAGGTATGGTTGACTGGTTAGGGTCTGTAGACTTAGTATTGCTTGGCTCTAGAAAATCATCTAAGAAGTTGATGGATTGTCTTGGTGTCTTATTCTGCAAGAGTTTGAGGATTGTTGACAATTTATCATCAAGGTTCTCATATTGGTAACGTGACAGAGGAAGGACTGGAGATGGTGGTGATGAAGGAGATTTCAAGCAGCAGTTTTCAGGTGGAATGACAACCAGTAATGGCTCTGATGATGGACCTATAGCAACAGGCTGGGCCAAAGGAGTTGGTGAATTTAAGACTGTTATCTCTGGTGACAATGGATACATCGGTTGGTCTGGCTTCGAAGGCTGGGATGGCAGGTGTTCTGGCTGTTGGGTAGGCTGTTGTTCTGAATCGGAAGGCTGATTATCTGGCTGGGTAAACTGGGATGTGTGGTGTTCTGGCTGGGTTGCTTGGTGTTCAAGATTGGTTTGCTGAGATGTGTGGTGTTCTGGCGTGGTTGGCTGCGACGGCTGGGGTTCTGGCTGGGTTGGCTGAGATGTGTGGTGTTCTGGCATGGCTGGCTGCGATGGCTGGGGTTCTGGCTGGGTTGGCTGAGATGTGTGGTGTTCTGGGGTGGTTGGCTGCGACGGCTGGGGTTCTGGCTGGGTTGGCTGAGATGTCCTACTTTTTTTCCATTCATACCATTCCTTGGCCTCCTCATCTGTTGCCACAATAACCACAGTATCTGTCTGTATCCCTATACTTATGCAGTTCTTGCTATGGTTTTCAATTTGTTGTGTAACCATGTCTGACTGGTCTTTTGATAGATGGTCTAAATAGACTGGGTGTCTTCTTGGAATGGCCTTTTCTTTAGTGTAATCACCAGACCCTTCATGCAGAATACTTAACGTACGTCCCTTTGAGCCCTGAAAGTAAATACATACAATATGTAAAATATCTGATATGAAGTCTCCCGGAAAGTTGTGATGGAAATTTTGCATATATGTTCATTATACATAAAACCTTTTAAGTCATGTAAGTATTCTGTAAATAGGAAGAAGTGAAGTTTCGGGCATAAAATGGCTTTACATCTTATAGTACTATGGGATGCAGCTACATGCCAAATATCAAGAGGCTGTGCCATGTAGTCGCCCAGAAAGCTGTGATGGAAATTTTGCATATATTTGTTTATTATATATAAAACCTAAAATATTCCATAATAAGGAAGTGGCAAAGTTTCGGGCATAAAATGCTTTACACCTTATGATAAATTGATTAAACATTTTAATTAAAACACCTCTTGTAAGTCTTGGATACATAAAATGTGTCAGATATAGAACTTTGTTGTCTAGTTATTTCGGTTTTAGCAAACCAATGCTACACATCATCTTAAAGACAAATTTATTGATTGTTGTTTGCTTTATGTCCCATAGGCAATATTTCAGCCATAATCTGGACATAAACAAGTTGTGATCTTAAAGACAGAAATGATTTGATTTCATTGAATGTGATTTAGATGAGTTAACAGGGAAATGATGAACCACCAAGACCTCAGCTCAAATAAATTACTATTGGACCTCATGCTGATGTTACATACCAAATACCAAAATGCTGTGATAAGTAGCTACTGAGAAAACTTACGAAAATATTGGGCAAAAATTACTTATTTAGTAAACAGGAAGTTGATTAGCGACAGAACAAAAATTGAATCCCACATTATGCGACCTCATTCTACTGCTGCATGCCAAATCTCATAAGACTGTAATAAGTAGTTGCTTAAAAAACTGTTACAAAAACATCGTTAACCTTAATGCCCATGACAATTTGTTGAGGTTGCAGAAAAATAATTTTATAAACAGGCCAAGAAATTAAACTTATACCAAAATGTATACCTGTATAACACGAGGAAAACTGTTTGGAGGTTTGGATCTTCTGATCTGGGTTGAGCTGGTTTTATTTGCTGTTTTCTGTACTCTAGGGTTTTTAACAGTCAGTGGCTTTCTTACAGGAACTGATTGTGTCTTCTGTTTCTTAGGTGGATTCTGCACATTCTACAAATAGATGAATTACTGCATGAAACTGCTATACACCATATTGTACAAAAGAATAAGCTATACATGTCAATTATCAAAAGGCTTTGTTCAAGGGTTAAGTTTCTCCTATACATAGCTTTGCAACATGTTGTAGGCAACATAAAATAAAAAGCTACACCGAGCGCAGCATGATACGACCGCAGCAAGTTGAACCCTGTACGTTGGAGGTCCAGTATTGATAGTCCATTGCTTTGGTCACATGAAGCCCATGGTGGACTTACAAAGCTTTTTGACACATGCATCCTGTGGTGGACTTAAAAATGCATTTTTGACACATTTGTATTTACATCAACATCTAATACAAAAAGCCTTATTTATATACATGTATTAATTTACAATTTTGGCCCTTTGACCCCTTATTTCTCAAAAACAGTAAAAATATTGCAAATCCGATAAAAAAATAAGGCAGAAATATTCACAAGGAATCCAATGAAATAAAGATTTAGAAAATCGGACCACAACTAAAAAAGTTGATTTTATGGGCATGACCTGTCTTTAGCCCCCCCCCCCCCCCCTGTAGCAATGTAATGGTGAAGTACATATCAAAATCATTGACAAATTAAGTAGATAGAATTTAATGATGAATTTAATAAAAAAATATTTCGAAAATCGAATGAACAATAAACATTCTACAACAGGTTTGTCAATACACCCGTTTTAGCCCTTTTTTCTAAAACAGAAGGGGCCACAAACCCCAAATACAAAACCATCATTCCTTTAGTGGATATAATCATCATATTAAAACTTCATAACAATTGGCAGGCCCACTACAACTTAATTTTTGGTTTAAATGACAAACTTTTAAAAACGGCGTTTTTGGCCCCTTTGACCCCTAAATTCTCAAAAACGGTAAGAGATATTGCAAATCTGATTGAAAAATGCAGGCATGGATTTTCACAAGGATTCCAATGAAAAAAAGATTTTGAAAATCGGACCACAAATAAAAAAGTCATTTTTTTCGGGTTTGGCCCCTTTTTGACCCCCGGTAGCAATGTAACGGTACAAGATACATCAAAGCCATTGATACATTTTGTTGACAGAATTTATTGAGGAATATAATAAAAAAAGAATGATCAAAATCGGATGAAAATTAAACATTCTATAGATGTTTTGTCAATATACCCATTTTTGCCCCTTTTGGCCCTTTTTTCTTAAACGGTAGGGGCCAGAAACCCCAAAAGCAATACCAACCTTTTTTTAGTGGTTATAAACATCATATCAAAATTTTATATCAATTGGTTATCTACAACCAAAGTTATCGCACGGAAACCAAAGTGTCTACAGACGACAACGACGACGACGACGACATCGCCATAACATAATACGATCGCAAAAATTTTGCGGTCGTATAAAAATATATCAATTCATTTAAAAGCCTGACTGGTGTGCTGTAGCAAGCAGGAACTGCTTACTCTTCTTGAGAACCTGAACTCACTCTCGTTTTGACTTTAGTTTGCGCTGTTGATTAGTGTTCAGTTGTTTTTGTGTAAGGAAAAAATTTCGCAAGGTTCTAAATTTTGCTTTTATGTGTTTTTATTCATCTTCACTTGTCTTGCCATTGCCTGTTCAGACGTTTGACTTTCAAATGCCCCATTGGTGCCTTGTTGGTATCTTCAAGTATTTATTCATGTAACACTTTAAAGAATTGTGAGGATCTTTTACAAAACTAAATTTAATATCAAGTAACTTAGTTATGATGTTGCTGAAAGTTTCAAAATTTTTGAACCATGCTTTAACCATTATGTTGAAAAAAGACATTAAACAGGAAATAGATTTGGTATATATGGCAGACCTAAAATCTATACTAACTTGTGATATAATACCTTATACCAATTTTTAAGTAGATGCTGAGAAAAGAGTCACGAAAGTTATAATAAGGATAGATGAAATGATTAACAGATTAACTTCCTCTCCTTGGAAACAGGCATATTATAAAGAGTTTTAAACCCAGGAAAGCAAATATGTTACCTCTTCATCTTCTGGCCAGATATTGAGAAATCCACCCTTTACACCTCTTTTCTGTGCATTCTCTATTGCCAATGCCCTGTGAGTTTTGGCCCATTTCTTTTCTGATGTCTTTAGTTCATTGCAATCATCTGAAAAATACAATAAAAATAACTTGTGTAAATTTTTTTTACATGTTTTTTATACATGTTTGGTATAAGAAGTATTATTTTAAGTAGAATACCTACATACATTTATAAAGAGGGTGCAATTTTAAAACATCAGGGGTTACACTAAGTCATGTTAACTAAAGCTGTCTACCAAATTTGAAACTAATCCCTTCAGCACAAAGCAGTAAGTCTGTTACATTTTTAATTGGGCCCTTAAAATAGTCTATCAATTTTTGGTTCAGAATTCAACCAGGAATAAATACAATTTTGTTGCACATGTATGTCTACATGTAGATTACAATTGAACGCCATAGACTGGATATTTATTTTCTCTTATAATCAAACAAGAATGGCTTTATTTCAAAGCAAGGGCCCTCAAGGGACAAAAAATGATTAAATAATCATGTGTTTAACATGTCTAATTACCTGCAAGATCAATGATCTCAACAAGGTATTTATTCCTTGCTGTCTGGAGATGTGGTCTACCTGCCACTCTAACAAATGTTATGGGTGACAGTTTGGTGGTTTGGATGACTGAGGTCTCTCCATGCTGGTCAAAGAGTACCAAAGCAAACTTCTGCACCATTTCTGAAAAAAAAACACATTATGAAAAAATGTAAATAACTATGGCCCATATGCATGATACATGTGACAAAAATGTGTGATATGGGTATGAATACTTTTCAGTTAAGATTATTTGTTGGTTGTTTTTTCTATAATACATGTATCCTACATGCACAATAATGTATATAGCCGTTCAGGATTCCAGGCCATACTCACAAGCATGTACCAAGTCAGGATTTTTGCAATCTTCAATTTCTCTGGTACATTTTGTACTAGTATGTCTTTCTTATTTTTAAATCTTTTGTCTTAATTTTCTCTTGGGACAATTGAGATTGATCCTCAAAGTTCAGTAATTTTGTTATTTCCTTTATTTCTTGTTGTATATACCCAAGCTCATTTGATTGATATCTAAACATGTTAAACATGGACATTATTTCCAACATGTCCAAGTATATGCATGATATTAACCATTTTGACATAAGGTAAACATGAACAATCTGCATTCTTTGCCTTTAAAATCTTATTGCATAAAACATGTACAATTGTATAACAAACTGACAGAAAGTTCAAACCAGATGACCCGACAGACAATATAGGCCCCTCTCTTAGGAGTGAGGGTTATAAAAAGAAACACCAGGAAACAAACATATATTTTATTTGGCCCTATACAAGATGATTTTTTTCAGAATTGGTCAAGTATTAAAGTATATGACAAATAATTACTAGGGTCATTCCTACAAGTATAATGCTTGCAAAACTTTTCATTGTCATTGAAATAAACATGAATTGAACATTGTCAAAGTTACTCAACCCAGAAATAAATATCAAGGTCAAAAGATGGGGGATGCAACTGTGCTAAGCTACTACTGGTAAATATGCATATCAAGATTCATTAGGTGATCATAAAACTTTAACAATGAAGGTTGCCACCAGTAAAGTAACACCTTAGATGGCTCACTGTGCTTCGCAGATGAGACAAAAACCTATGCCACAGATTTTTCTTAAATTTTGTGAAAATCTTAGTTTTTCAGTGACCTTCACGTATACAAGATAACAAGAGTTAATATTAAAGTATGTCTCGTCTGCCGGCACCATCAGAAACAATTATTCTTTCTTACTTCCACTATATTTTGAATTTACATGGATTTTCAGTTTCTGAGATCAAAAAATGTTTATAGAACTTATGCAAATATACGCAATAAAAATAATCAAAGTCACTCAACTAGAAAATCAAGGTCAAGGTCAAAAGATGGGGATGCAACTGTGCTAAGCTACTACTGTGACATATGAATACCAAGTTTCATCAACCTAGGACCTATAGTTCTTGAGATAATGGAGATGCTCGCAAAACTTTTCCATTGCTATTACATGTATATATGTATTGAAAATTGTCAAAGTCACTCAAATGGAAAATCAAGTTCAAGGTCAAAAGATGGGGATGCAAAGTTCTGTGCTAAGCTAATACTGGGGCATATGCATACCAAGTTTCATCAACCCAGGACCTATAGTTCTTGAGATATGGAGGTGCTCATAAAACTTTTTCAAAAAGTTAACGTCGCCGCCACTACCGGTAAAGTTACACCTATGTCTTGCTCTGCTTTGCAGGTGAGACAAAAACTGAGGGTCATCGACTCACCGTACATACCATTAAAATTTTGAAAAAAGTGAAAAGTATTGTTTTTTCATTTATATTTCTAAACAAATTATCTCCCTTTAAAAAGCTTGAAATATTCAAATATGGTATATTTTTATATGTTTTTAAGGCAAAAAAATTATTGTTGGTTTCTCCTAACCCTGCCGGGTCTGTTTTTTTGGTGCTTGGTCAATAAATTTTATTGCCTGATTTTCAAAAAAAAATTATTAAATTCTGACCTGTTGGATCTTAGAAAATGAGATTTGCTAAAAAAAATCAGTTAATCTATACCGTAATATCTACAAGGGATTAGAAAAAAGTGTCAGACAGACAGACGAACTGATATTAACAGACATTCAATTCTCAAGTCAGCTTTCGTCAGTAGGGGACTAATTACACATAAAAACAGCTTTATACATGTACTTCTAAAATAAAAAGCTTCGCCGAGCGCAGCATGATACAACCGCAACATGTTGAACCCTGTACGTTTTAGGCCCAATATGGATAGTCAATTGTTCTGGACACATGCAGCCCATGGTGGACTAACAAAGGTTTTTGACACATGCAGCTTTTGGTGGACTTTCCACTCACATATTAAAAGCCTATTGTGGATTGATGAGTTTTGATTACTGGAATTTTTGGTGAGGTTTGAACAAGTAAAAAAGTTTCAATTTTGGCCCTTTATTACATGTAGTACATGTAGTAGGTGAGAAAAAAGGGGTCACAAAAAATAATTTTGTATCCGCTATTTGACAAGAACAAACATCCAAAATAAATTTTCAAAATCAGACCAAAAATAAAAAAGTATCTATTTTGGCCCCTTTTGATTCCTAATTATGTAATAGTGGAAAATGGGGGGGTCGCAAAAATTATTTCTCAATTTTGTATCCACTATTTGACAAATGTTTGACAAGAACAAAAATGCAAAAAAAAAATGATCAAAATCGTACCACAAATAAAAAAGTTTTGATTTTTGGCCCCTTATTATGTAATAGGGGAAAAAGATGGGGTCGCAAAAAGTAATTCTTCATTTTTGATCCGCTATTTGACAAGAACAAATGTGCAAAAATTTTTTTTCAAAATCGGACCAAGAAAAAAAAGTTTCGATTTTGGCCCCTTTTGACCCCAAATTACATAACAGGGAGGGTAAGAAACATTCTTGACAAATTTCACAGCAATAGATATACGATATTGAGATGTGGAATAAGTGTACGCGACACAACAAACATAAACAAACAGCAATTCAAAAAATCACAACGGAAAACAGCAAGCAGTCTTCAACATGACCATAGGTCACTGCTTACCATCTTGCATTGGCCCAAGACTTATAATACAATACAAAAGTATCAAAACCAATCCCTAAATCATTAACGAAAGACTCAATTCTTGACATAAAACAGTTAACATAGAATGACAAGGACAAACAAAGGCTTTGGCAAAGTTTCCTGGCTTAGGACAGGCACATATAAAATGTGGCGGGGTTAAACTAGTTTTTTGGATCCAACCTTCCCCCTATTGATAAGCTTGCACAAAGCTACATATAAAACACACTGTAAAACTCAATCGACAAAAGTTCAATTCAACAAGAGAGAACCTAAGACAAAATACTGTACGAAAACAACAAGACAAGGAGGAACTCTCTTGAGAACACTCGAAGTTACTGACAACTAGCTAAGAAACATTTATCGATTGATGTAAAAGAATCAAATACATCAGTTCTAAATCTGACACCCCACGTCAAAACAATGCATGATTAAGAGTTGCATCATCATACAGAACCGACATACTTGATCGCTGTGGTGCTTATAAATAATACAGTGGATAAAGTGAAAATTTAACGTTTTAAAGTTACTATCAAGCTATCAATATTTCTGCCAAAACATACCAAGTGCAAAGATTTTACTAAAACATTGATTTCACAGCAATAGGCCAACTAGAATTAAAGTTTTGGTGGCATACATGTGACGGATCCGTGATGACAAAGCTGGAGATTTAGATTTTTTTGGCTGGAGATTGGACAAAAAAGCGGGAGATTTTCAACCCTCATTAAAATTGCATTTCAATGTCAATTGAGGGCATTGGCGTGTGCCAAATACACATGGCTTCACTGATTAATCTCAAACTGTTTATATAATCATAAGGTCAATTATGGCAATAAACCTTTAATTAACACCTTTACCTGTTAAATTATCGTCCACCTAATTGACAAACCCCTAAAACACCGGAAATGTTTTATGACTGAACATTAACTAAAATTTTATCATGTCTTGAAAAAGCGGGAGATTTCACAAAAAGTCGGGAGAACAGGAGATGGATGAAAAAGTCGGGTGATGAATCTCCCAGCAGGAGAATCACATGTATGTGGTGGAAACAAATACAATATTTGAATGTTTTGTACCTTTGGGCCCCTAATTTCGAAACGAACATAGGGGGGACCCGAAAAAATCAATCCCACTGTATTTTAGTGTTTTATTTGAGAATGAATGAAATTATGCTGTACAGTAATAACACATGGAGATGGTAACAATTTTACGGAAAGGATGCATAGTTTGAACATGTTTTTATATTGCAATACAAAGACATATTTCTGATTTCAGATAAGCGTTTAAGTTTCTTAAACTAATATTAAAGCTTAACATGTAAAGAACGCACAATTAAATAACAATCTTTTTGTCTTAATTAGTTTTATTTCTATTTTTTGTTGTGGTTCACTCACATTTTCCACAAAATAAAAGTATTGTCATAATTAAATTAGTAAGCTAAGCTTTGGTCACCATGAAACCATTCAATAATTTTAAGGTTTTTGAAACAATTGTTATCAAAACATTCAATTAAAAAGTTTGCATGCATGATATATTCTAATCATCTTTACAGCTTGGATCATTACAATTGGTTTAGTCCTGGTTTGCCCACATTTAATTAGCAGTATAACCAATTAAGTTAAATAAACACAAAAGACAATAGATGCACTGACCATAAAAATCTAAAGTCTGTTTATTTTAATAGGTATAGAATTGATAAAAAGTATATAATTTTTATGTAATTTTCTGTTCAGAAAAAAAAAATAGAATACTGACAAAGTCAGAAACTTCAAAGGGCCCCGCGGCAAAAAATCTAAATGTTTTGAAAATCATATGAACTTTGATTATAACCACTAAGGCATGTTCCATGGAATGTGTATGAAACTTCAGAGCTGTATTGTTGATAGCCTTTGAGTTTTATTGTTCAAAAATTCCAATTCTCAAAATCTGTGATTTTCGATAAAAAATGAAGTTTTTTTCAAAAATATTTAACAGATTTGCACGAAATTTTAATATGCAAATCATGACATGCTAATTAGCAGCTGTGCAAAGTTTCAGAACTGTATTGTAAACTGAGTTTT
The DNA here is from genome assembly GCA_963971305.1 of Arcuatula senhousia. Classification (NCBI taxonomy): domain Eukaryota; kingdom Metazoa; phylum Mollusca; class Bivalvia; order Mytilida; family Mytilidae; genus Arcuatula; species Arcuatula senhousia. Next base: position 3,356,603 of record OZ020310.1, read on the forward strand.
TGAGTTTAAGTGTTCAAAAGGCCAATTCTCTAAATCTGTGATTTTCGATAAAAAATGAAGTTTTTTTTCCAAAAATGTTTCACATCTTTGCATGAAATTTTAATATTCAAATTATAACATAGCTGTACAAAATTTCAGAACTGTGGTGTTAATAGTTTTACAGTTTTAGCGTTCACAAGAATTTTTGACAGACAGACAGACGGACGGACAGACAGACGGACAAAGTGAAAACTGTAGGGCGTTCACATCTTCGATGTGGGGCCCTAAATATATACATGTATGTTCTGATTTTTATGTCTTGATGTGTATTTTTGCAATGAAAACATTTTTGTTGTTGTTGTTTGGTGTTTCAATGTTCAAAATTAGTTTTAAGTCAAAAATAGAAATTGTATTTAAAGTATTTTTTACAATTTTCAAACATCTCTAATGTTTCACAATGATATATAGTTATAATATGACTTAATGTGAGTTCTTCACAAGACATTTGTACATTTCTGTAACTATTTTCAAAATGAAGATAATTTCAGCTTAGCTGTAGATGCACAATATTAAAGATATAGATATCAACAGTCCATCAAAAATTTCTTAGGGATTTCCTTAACCCGTGCAGAATCAGGAGGTAGCGGGCTAAGTTGATTGATAAAAGTCCACTAAAAGAGGGCACAAAAACCCGACACCTGACAAGACCGCTTTGCTCAACTTCATCTTCATTTCAGGTTCATTTTATCACCTACCACTTCTATGTAGGTTTTTTTCTAAGAATTTCATTAAAAAATTGTTAATATATGCATTCTTCCTGAATGAGTAAAATTTAAGTTCAAAGGTAAAAAGTTTGTGGCATATGCAAGTGCTTATCATCTACTCCCTGTACGAATGTTTTATTTGGACTGCTTTTAATAATCTGGTTCAGGAGGCTGATTAGGTGTCTCTTTGTCCTAAGAAAGCTAAAAAAGTAAAACCCATGAACCTTAAGATGGCCAGTTTAGTCAATTTTTAGCTCACCTGGACCGAAGGTCCATGTGAGCTATTACCATCACTTGGCGTCCGTCGTCGTCGTCTGTCGTCGTCGTCGTCTGTCGTCGTCTGTCGTCGTCGTCGTCTGTTAACAATTTTTCAAAAATTTTCTCCTCTGAAACTACCCAACAGAATTTAATGAAACTTGGTATGAATGATCCTTAGGGTGTCCTGCACCAAACTTGTGTTTTGATTTTTGATCCGTTAAAAAACATGGCCGCCGTTACTAAAAATAGACTAGGGGGGTCAGACTACTGTTTTTGGCTTATAAATCAAAAAGTATAAGAGATAGAGAAAATCTGAGGCCACGCTACTGATTCAGCATCAAAAGCTCTACAAAAGTCTCCATTTGATCAAAGTTGTCAGATGACCCCTTATAGGGGTTACGGCCCCTTAAAGGTGAAAAATAGCATTTTTTCATGTTTTTGGCCTACAGAATGAAAACTATTGCAGATAGAGATTAGCTGTTGCTTGCTTAAATGTTCAGCTCATTTAACTCTACAAAAGTCTCCATAGGGTCGAAGTTGTCAGATGACCCCTTATAGGGGTTACGGCCCCTTAAAGGTGAAAAATAGCCATTTTTCATGTTTTTGGCCTACAGAATGAAAACTATTGCACATAGAGATTAGCTGTTGCTTGCTTAAATGTTAAGCTCATTTAGCTCTACGAAAGTCTCCATAGGATCAAAGTTGTCAGATAACACCTTTTAGGGGTTACGGCCCTTGAAAAATGGCATTTTTTCATGTTTTTGGCCTACAGAATGAAAACTATTGCAGATAGAGATTAGCTGTTGCTTGCTTAAATGTTCAGCTCATTGAGCTCTACAAAATTCTCCATAGGGTCGAAGTTGTCAGATGACCCCTTATAGGGGTTACGGCCCCTGAAAAATAGCCATTTTTCATGTTTTTGGCCTACAGAATGAAAACTATTGCAGATAGAGATTAGCTGTTGCTTGCTTAAATGTTCAGCTCATTTAGCTCTACAAAATTCTCCATAGGGTCGAAGTTGTCAGATGACCCCTTATAGGGGTTACAGCCCCTGAAAAAAGCGATTTTTCATGTTTTTGGCCTACAGAATGAAAACTATTGCAGATAGAGATTAGCTGTTGCTTGCTTAAATGTTCAGCTCATTTAGCTCTACAAAAGTCTCCATAGGGTTGAAGTTGTCAGATGACTCCTTATAGGGGTTATGGCCCCTTATAGGTGAAAAATGGTGTTTTTGGTCTATAGAATGAAAACTATTGCAGGTAGAGAAAAGCTGTTGCTTGCTTAAATGTTCAGCTCATTTAGCTCTACAAAAGTACAGGGTCAACATCAAGACCAGGTGAGCGATTCAGGCTCCTGGGAGCCTCTTGTTTTATATAGATATTATGAGATTTTTTTTTTTTTCAGATACAAATTTCATAAAAATGTTCTTTAAAATGAAATCTTTTTCTTTTATCAAAAAAGTTTTTTTATATGTACATATATACAATACAGTATTCAATGAATTCAATAGTACACTATATGCCAATCTTTGATTATTTTTATACGACCGCAAAATTTTTGCGATCGTATAATGTTATGGCGATGTTGTCGTCGTCGTCGTCGTCTGTGGACACTTGGGTTTCCGTGCGATAACTTGAGTAAATATTGACCGAATGTCATGAAATTTTGATATGATGTTTGTTACCACTTAAGGAAGGTTGGTATTGTATTTGGGGGTTGTGGCCCCTATCATTTTAGAAAAAAGGGCCAAAAAGGGCTAAAACGGGTGTATTGACAAAACTGTTGTAGAATGTTTAATATTCATTCGATTTTGATAATTCTTTTTTTATTGAATTCATCATTAAATTCTGTCAACAAAATGTGTCAATGGTTTTGATATATATTGCACTGTTACACTGATACTGGGGGTCAAAAAGGGGCCACACCCAAAAAATTGACTTTTTTATTTGTGGTCCGATTTTCAAAATCTTTTTTTCATTGGAATCCTTGTGAAATTCCCTGCCTGCGTTTTTCAATCAGATTTGAAATATCTCTTACCGTTTTTGAGAAATTAGGGGTCAAAGGGGCCAAAAACGCCATTTTTAAAAGTTTGTCAATGCAAATAGTTTTATACCAAAAACTAAGTTGTAGTGAACCAGCCAATTGTCATTAAGTTTATATATGATGATTATATCCACTGAAGGAATGTTGGTTTTGTATTTGGGGTTTGTGGCCCCTACTGTTTTAGAAAAAGGGCCAAAAAGGGCTAAAATGGGTTTATTGACAAAACTCTTGTAGAATGTTTATTATTCATTAGATTTTGAAAATTCTTTCTTTGTTGAATTCATCATTAAATTCTGTCAACAAAATGTGTCAATGATTTTGATATGTATTTCACCATTACATTGTTACAGGGGGCTAAACTAAAGACAGGCCACGCCCATAAAATCAACTTTTTTATTTGTGGTTCGATTTTCAAAATCTTTTTTTCATCGGATTCCATGTACACAATTTCCTTATTATTTTTTATCAGATTAGCAATATCTTTTACCAGTTTTGAGAAATTATGGGTCAAAGGGCCAAAATTGTAAATTAATACATGTATAGAAATAAGGCTTTTTGTATAAGATGTTGATGTAAATATGTTTATCAAAAATGCATTTTTAAGTCCACCACAGGATGCATGTGTCAAAAAGCTTTGTAAGTCCACCATGGGCTTCATGTGACCAAAGCAATGGACTATCCATATTGGGCCTCCAACGTACAGGGTTCAACTTGTTGCGGTCGTATCATGCTGCGCTCGGCGTAGCTTTTTATTATGATTTAAAATACAGGTGAAAAGTCGGATTAATTTTCAAGAAAAAACTTTAATTGCTAAAACAACAAAACACCTTATGTTTGTAAATGCCCCTAATTAAAAGTGGGCAAACCAGGATGACACCTTACAATTATATATAACGACAATGTATTGTCATTAAAAGATTTTCAAAGCCACACAAACATGACAAGACTGACATGTTAATTTTTTTGTTTACACAAATGATTTATCCTTGATTTTCTCAAAGGCATGAGGCATTCATTCTTTTTCACATTTTCTTTTACCTTGAGTAAATGAGAGTTGAATTCAAGTGCAACGGTGCTTCAGCAAAAATGACAATAAAAATGTTAGGGTAGGCATGAAAAAATAGGTAGGGTAATACATGTACTATGAAACACATTATTTGTTTTGTCTCAAAATTCCTTATATCTTAATATTTATAGTTTATTGGACTTAAAAATCTGTTCTGTTTGATGTGAAATTCAGTTTTATCATGGTTCGTTTGAACAATTTTCACTGTGGTGTAGATAAGAAAAAACAAAATCATAAAACATGCAAAGCAGACCGTAATAATGTATTGAGATAGAGTTGTTGAATTAAAGACAAATAGATATATGCCAAAAGTCATGAAAGTATTTGGTCACTCTCAACTTTTCCATTACTTTTTATGTTGATTAACAATTAATTTAAATATTTTTCCAAAATTATTCTGAAGCCATTTTTCAGCCAATTTTAATGACTTTTCACCATTGTACCTACATGGTGTACATGATCTAAAGTTATTCAAGGATGAATGGCAGAATTTTAAGAACAATTTCTGATATACATGATATAAATAATATGGATATAAACTTGATAACTCTTTGTGTTGAAATAAATTATAATTTATCATTTCCTAAATGTTTCTATGCAAATAATTTTTAAATAAAAAACTTCATTAAAATTTAAATGCAGACCACTTCAGACTACAGAGCAAAAGACAAATAGATAAGATGAGATAGATAAGATTGTTTATTCCAATTAAGATCCCTCAAGGGGCATAATAATTTAATACAATGATTTTACATGTATAATTGGGTCAAGACAAAACAAAAATATTTGTGTGTTCAGAGCAATACCAGTATCATATTAAATTAGCAATAAATTCTTCTGAGTTCAAAACATTCTTGTATATAATTTCCTATTAGAGTTGTAATATTTATATTTTCATTTGACAACAGCCATAAAAATTTGGAGGAGTTATTCAAAGTTCTAAAGTTTATACATAAGTAATCTAATTCTAAATACAGATTGTTTCTCAAATGTTATTAAAGATTACATTCAGTTATAAAATGGCGTTCATCTTCAACTTCTCCCTGTGAACAAAATCTACAAAGGTGTTCAGATCTGTCAATATTTTACATCTGCCATATTCTATTAATAAATGATGAGCACTAATTCTTAATTTACATAGTGCTTGTTTAATTTTAAACTTTTTATTTTCTAAATATTTCTCTTTCTCAAAACACTGTTAAAAGTAAAATAGGTGCAAAGCTTCCCCTTTTTGGTTGCTAGTATGGCTTCATGCTGCAATTTATGCCAATACTCAATATAGTTGTCGACATAATAGTTTTTTAATACTGTTAGCTAAAGCTCCAGCTTTCATATTCAGATTAGGTATATCTAATTCATTCATTATATACTTTAAAAGTAAGAACAAATGAACAAATAAGAACAATTGATGCAATTTTTTTTAAAAATTACTTCAACATGTCATGAATAATAAATTTTAAATTATTAAATGAATTAATTTTATATAGAAAACAATGGAAAAATTTTAAGTCACCGAATACTTCTGGCGCACATCTGAAGATGACTAAGGCATGTCTAGAAAGTCAGGGGGCTTTACCCTGTTTAGTAGATTTTGACCGTTGTTAATTAATGTTTAGGCCACATGATTTACCGGTAGGCCTGGGACACCCTTTAAAGTGAAATAATTTGGTTGGATACATGTATATAGGAAATAATTCAAGATAGATCTGAGTGGTCCCCTTTTGAAAACAAATTCTGGATCCGACACTGCATACACTGGTTTCTTTCAGTTCATCCTACCCTATCTCTTCAGTATAATTCATTAATTGATATTTTGAAACAATCATGGATTTACATGTATTAGTTAGTCCATTTTAGTCTACAATGCATTAACAAATGAATAATTTGCCTTGTCTTACTAAATATAAGAGTATCCCCAGTCTATGGATATTCTTTAGAACTTATTAAAAACAGAGTGTATCAAACCTACAAGACTTTCATGATCAAATAGATCGGGACTGTTTAAAATTTCCAGATTTAATTCACAAATTTCTAATGTGGTAAATAAAATGATTAACTTTGAGAGGATGTAAGAAAGTGTGATTGATCGAAATGGAACAATAGAAAAATGTGCGGAGGACATGGGTGAAGTCTTGCAGAAAATAGCAGACAAGTGTGAAAATAATCAATCATCATAGGTACATCAGAACAAAGTATATTTAGCAGGATAGTAACTAATGAACTTTTACAACTTCAAAACCACAGCTCTTTAGTTTATTTGTAATTTGCTTTACTGTAATAGAAAATCAAATCTAAAAGACCATGTTCAATGACAATGGGTAATTAAAACAAAGTAACTACCTCTGAAAATGTATAAATTGTACAACGATCATGACGATTGTTTATGATTTCTTCTTCATGTTGCATGGCATCTAAATCGGGTATATTTTCTACAGGGGAATGAAACATACTAAAAAGCTAAGTACTTACCGATCTTCGCTGGTCTTCTTCGAATTTCTTTGAAAATATGCTTCAATCACTTTTAAAAATCACTCGTGACACAAAAAATGTTAACAAGTGACACTTATATTAAACTACTAACTTGTTTACTTATATTGAATTAAATCCTTAAAACAAATAAATCTGCGATGCGAATGTTGCGAAGTTTTTAGCAGAATGAATTTGGATTGCGAACAACAACATTGTAGAATTTTAATTTCAAGAAAAAAGAAACATTTTACAAAATGTTGGCTTTCATTGGCTTATGGAATCCTGAAACAAAGAATAATGGTTGGTTGTCCAATCATGAGAGATTGGACAACTTACTAATTAACGGGGTGGGTGGGGCTGTTCAGGTACATGTACCTGTTGAAAACGACCAGGTGTTTTCTAATTGGTTTATTAGAGGCACAGTGTGACAATTATCATGATACTAATTAAGGTCATAGTGAATCAATTTTCTGCCACTGGATAATATACATGTAAATTCAACCTAGCAGTAAATCACTTTTATTGCTATTCGGGAATTTAGACATACAAAAACTTGACACTTCAAATAGACTACATGTATTTACCGTGGGAAGATAAGCTTTTTTTCTAACTTTTACCAATTATTTGTTGAATTTATTAATGTCGTTTTTTTTTAAATAAAATATTTGTGTCTAAACCTAAATTTCTTTCCCTATAAAAAAATTGCTAATGGAAGTTTAATTGTTTTGTATTGTTCTGCAGCATATTCACATAAAAAAGAGAGAAAACGCAATTTCAAAGATGCTTATATATCCATTTGTTGTAGAAAAGCAAACATATTTTATTTACAAATGTATCTTTATTGAAATAATGTATAATAATTATTATTACAATATAATCAATAGATAATGAATAAATGAATGTACAATAAATAAATAAATACTAAATAAATACAATAAATAAATGAATAATAAATAAATAAATAAATAAATAAACATTGACGATAGTTTCGTTTCGCAAAACTTGTATTTCATATTTTTACTTAAATTAATCAAATGCATTGTGGGTATGGGGAATGGGGATGGGGATGGTGTATGGTAAATGGGGAATTGCAATGGGGAATGGTAAATTCCAATGGTATAATTGAATGGCAAATGGTATATCGTGTACGGGGATGGGGATGGGGATAGTGTAAGGTGAATGGGGATGGGGATGGGGATGTTGTATCGTGTATGGGGATGGTATATGGTGTAATGGGGAATGGGGAGAGTGGGAAGCTTTTACCATACAGGGACTGTAGCTAAGAAACATTTATAGATTGATGTAAAAAAATCAAATACATCAGTTCTAAATCCGACACCCCACGTCAAAACAATGAATGATTAAGAGTTGTATCACCATACAGAACCGACATACTTGATTGCTGTGGTGCTTATAAATAATACAGTGGATACAAAGTGAAAATTTAACGTTTTAAAGTTACTATTAAGCTATCAATATTTCTGCCAAAACATACCAAATGCAAAGATTTTACTAAAACATTGAATTCGTATCCTTTTTTCATAAGGTTTTTAAGCTAGTTTTTAATTTCCATAAGGTTGTTTTTGAATTTTTGTGCTTTATTAACTACATTGCTATAAAAGTCAGGATGAGATATTCCTTTAACAATCAGAAATCTACGTGTACAATCAAATTTTTCGATGAGATGTCCATGTCATCTTTAAATTTAAAAAAAAATGCATTTTTTATAAAGCTTAATTATGTACCTGATGTGGTTTCATCTGTGCTGTATTCTGTAGTGGTTTCATCTGTGGTGTGTTCTGTAACAGTAGAAGTCATCATATGATATGTGGTTTATATGCATCAGTAGAAATAAATGCATTAGTTGCTACTCAGAATTGGTCACACAATTTTTGACAAGAAACATGTATGCCAAAGTTGTGTTCTTAATGGTTAGTCAAATAAGAATAATGTCCAAAAAGAACCCAAGAGTATGGTATGCTACCAGACGATATACTCAAACAGTGACGTTTATTTCTCTGCTGCCTTCAAATTCGACGACATGGAGCACGGACAAAAGCGGAAGGATGCCAGTATACTATGACGAGGAAGATCTCGTAGAGGACTTTCCCCAACAGGCCAAACACCGTCCTCGATCAAAGCATAAACAGCTACGAAAGTAGGTAGTCCGCAAACGCCCGCAATACCCAAGAGGGTAGCCGGGCCATAAACACCCAATACCACCACCACCACAACTGCCACACATTACAATGTATCGCAGAAAATATATAAAACTGTTTTTACAGCCAAGAAGTACACATGTACATGTATATTGTACACTGAATACTGCAGCAATCGTAGAATACATTTACATTGTATAAAGATAATTGACAACTGAACAGGGAAGAACCATGTCCAGCAAACTTAATACAACCGCATACGCAGCCAATCAACAAAACTGTGCATATACACAGCGAAATCTCTCAATAAAACTGCAGATTAACGCAGCCAAACTGCCAATTCGCAGCCAAGGGAAACATGCTGTACCGCACGAGGAATTAAACATGTTTATACATGTAATTAAACAGCAAAAATAAAGCATAAACTTTAAACAACTGTTGAAACAGCCAAGATATATATAAATATACAGATATATACGTGTGCACGGATAAAATACTGCGACAAGCAGCAAACATTACATGGTTCTTTTTTTTTCTTCATTTTTATTATTATTATTCTTTTTTTGAATAAGATAAATATCAACTCTACGAACAGTATGTTCAAATACAGTATGATTTAAGCAATGGCTATATATCTGTACACCATGACTATCAAAAATAGCATGTACATGTACATGTATAAATACGGTAACAATAGACATGAACCTGGTATCAAATACATTGTAAACATACAATTACAATTGCAATGGAAATATGAATACATGATGTATATAAATATATCACTAAAAATATTTAAAATATAATCAACATGCAAGTATCCTTAACATGCAACTAAAACATGTTACACTCTATCAAGAGCATACAAAATAGCTAGTCTCAAACTCCTATAAAATTTCCTTGTGCCATGTACACCATCGTTTCCAATGATTGTTAACGGGCTTTGCATTAAACGTAAATGCTTCCAAAATGTTAAATAAGGTCTATCCTGTCATTCGACTGCTAACATGTTGTTAACTATCGCTCGTTTATTTCCCTTATGTTCATTGAATTCGGATTACTAGCGGGGCCCGGGTGGCGAATAGGCCCGCAGCAGAGCTTAGCTTGTCGTAAAAGGCGACTAAGGGTTTTCTGACGTCGGGTCAGTGCTCAGCCCACAGAGCGACCAAGTGTGTACCCTAGGTGGCTGAATAGGGTGGCCCTCGTCCGCGGGGGTTGTCAAGTCTATAATACGGAAACCCTGACCGCCGACCATAGTGGGCCAACGTGTGTGAAGAGTGCCACGCTTCATGCACGTAAAAGACCCCTTTGTGGACCGCCAAGTAGTGCACCACATAGGCTAAATTTTCCGCCCCTACCCACCTCTCCCTTTTTCCTGTGGTTCTTCAAAATTTACCGTCCTTTGTGTCCCACCCCATTCCCATATTTCATTTATCATCATCGTTTCATGTTCATTTTATCATCCTTTTCATGTTCATCGCCTGTAAATAACCCATATAGCGTTGCACGGGCGTTAAACACCAACTCACTCACCCCAACAACAAGCACTCGAATATCATTCATCCTTAATGTAAATACACAGATATTGATGACGTCATCAGTATTGCAAATAACTTGTGTTAACTGTAATATCAGTGTTACGTAACTTTGTCCTTATTTCTTCCTTTCCTTCTTTGAGACCCAAATACGACTATAACATTACTAAAAAAGCGTGTTACGATTAATCCTGAAAAATTCACATACCTATACACTTATTGTAACGCAAAACATCAGCACAAATCGATAGATTTAAATGTATCCAAAATAAGGTCACTGACCGCGTCCTTTGTCCGGTCACACGGAAAAAGACAGTAAAATTGTTCTTCCAATGGATTAAACTTGGTCCATAATGATCTTCAAAGAGTCCAAATGAAACGACTGAAGACACGAATAGCATAAAAATACAAAAAAATTGACCAGCTGACATTAAAGCTTTGTTTACGTTTTGGTCAGAAATCTTATTATATATTCCTCCAATCAAAACGCAAAACGTCATTAAGTAAATTTAGCAAAGTGGAGGAAAATTCTAAATAAAGAAATACATTCGTCAGCATAAAATATGCTATTTACATAGCTCCATTTATCCTCTGTAGCATAAACTGGTTCAATCCATTACTGTAAACCAATAATTTTCGCGTATTAGTGTCATAGGGCTTTTTCGCGGCTATTTATTTTCGCAATTTCTCGTAAAAACCGTTTAATTACTATTTAAATGAGTTACTTCGCGACGATTTACTTTTGCGAATATCTGTTCCTCGCGAAATCCGCGAATAAAAATCGCTCGCGAAAATAAGTTGGTTTACAGTAGTGGGCATAATCGGGGAATCTTTTTCGATCAATTATTCTGATGAATGTGCCCCACTCAACTAAGTGTATTGTCCGGTCTAGAATGGTTATTTATGAATTCATAATAACTTTATTCTCAAAATATATCTTACTTGTAGTGGGTTCGAATGTGACCATGCAGTGGACTATACATGCGTAGGAAACAGCAGAATTGAGTTGTTAGTGAGCCAATGAAACTTATGAAATGAGTTAAGTTTGTACATTTATATGTATCAATAATATATCAAACACTTGAGTTGGAAGTTAAAAAAATGTATGACAACGTTTATATTTTTTGTATTATATACTAGTCAGTACATGTATTAATATGCACCGATTCTGTTGTTTTCTCCATTCCACTTTTTACCGTTCAAGTAAAGGAGAAAAGGGTCACAGAGTATATAATTGTAGTGTACTTTTCAGTTAATTGCAATAAAAAATGACAAAAAAAAGCTTATGAGTATGTTTAACTTAATTTCTTCGGAGCACTGCTGTGTAGTTTGAAAAAAAGTTAAAACTTACTTTCTGATATAGTTCTTTCACTGACTACTTTTCTTTATGATGACATTTTCACTCTCTTATATCTTCAAGAACAGGAAAGACACAACGGAATCTAGGAAGTCTGCTTCATATTTAGATAAACATTTAGAAATTGAAACTGTCGACAAAGCTCTATGACAAACGTGATGACTTCAACTTTCCAATCGCCAACTTTCCCTTCTTGTGTAGCAACTTTCCATCTGCTCCAGCTTATGGGGTTTTCGTATCACAATTGATTCGTTACTCATAGCTTGTTGAAATTACATCGATTTCCTCGTTTCTGCAAACAGAAACCGCTTAATTTTCCGGAGCACACGAGTTCTCCCTCGTCACGACTTGAACTCGTGTTAATGATTGCCATTCCGTTGATTTTTGTACTTTTATGTCTTATGCTGCGTGTTTCTTCGTGCTGTTATTATGTCTCCCAAACGAAGTTTGGAGACATGTTGTTTTTGCTCAGTTCTTATTATTCTTATTATTATTATTATTATTTTTCTTCTTTCCGGGCGCGTTTTTTCGAACACTTGTCTGCGGCGTTTCTCAGAAACCGATAGACGGAATCGCTTGATATCATATGACTTGATAGGCCCATACTTCTAGATGATCCTCCCGAAATTTTTTTTTTCAATATGTTGGAGGGAACATATATTTTTGGGGTCTCAAAAGGGGGTGGGGTTTTGCAAAATTTTACTATAGAAGTCTATGGGAAAAGTGATATAACTTGATAATGTGTGATCTTAAACTTGGAAATACTGTGTTACCTCATATATTTTAATTTTCATACCTGGCCACATTTAGTGGTGAGGAATTATGTAATACCCTCCGCTTCATTGTCTTAAGGGGGGGGGGAGTCATGCTCCACCCCCTCAAATTGACAAAATACTAAATCTTCTGAAAACCATTGAGATCCCCTCCCTATAACCACATATATTATTACTCCTTATGATAAGACAAATCATTTGGTACCATGGGGGGTCTGAGGGGGGTCATGCCCCACCCCCCTCAAATGACAAAATACTAAATATTCTGAAAACCATTGAGATCCCCACCCTATAACCATATATATTATTACTCCTTATGATAAGACAAATCATTTGGTACTATAGGGGGTCTGAGGGGGCTCATGCCCCACCCCACTCAAATGAAAAAATGCTAAATATTCTGAAATTAGTTTAAGTTCCCACCCTATAACCACATATATTATTGCACTTAATGATTAGATGAATAATTTGGTACCATAGGGGGGTCTGAGGGGGGGGTCATGCCCCACCCCTCAAATGATAGAATACTAAATAACTTGAGTTATTAGGGGAACCCCTGCCCAAATTTTTTCCATTAGGTTCTAAAAATGCATTTAAAGGCTTTTCCAGGATTTTGCTTACTCGTGGGACTTCTGTAAAACTTTGATTTACAGGGGAACCCCTGCCCAAATTTTTCCCATGAGGTTCTAAAAATGCTTTCAGGATTTTGCTTACTATTTGGACTTCTGTAAAACTTGTATTTATAGGTAAGCACCCTCACAAATTTTTCCCATGTGATTAATGGGACTTCGTTTGGGAGACATTCGAAACTGCATCCAGTTTCAATTATACCTTGTTTGTTTTGATTTTTGTTTTTCAGAATTATAACATTCGGATGCCCCATTGCCCAATATTGGTCTCGGATCTGTTCGTACCGAAACTCGTTCGTACCCAGGGTCGTTTCGTACCTTAACTTGTTCGTACCGGGTGGTTTTGTACCGATTTTATATATAGGTGAGTCATTTCGTACCGATCTTTCAGAGGAACTGGATAAAGGTATTTGGTTTGTATATTTTTTAATGGTTCTTTTGTATTTTTCAGGTCTAAACCGTAAAAAATTATATTTTAAGTATTTTGCTAGGTTTACTGAGGACCAGAGCCAGGATTTTTTTGTTTTGTTTTTGTAAATATAATTGTTTCTCTTGTTCTTTTTCAGTTCTATACCATTAGTATTTTGTATGGATAGTCAGATTATGAGGATACTTATAAATGAACCATATATATATTTTACCAAATATGTATCGGAGACCGAGTATTTTTTTGGCGGTTTTTTTTATTGTTGTTGTTGTTGTTGTTTTGGTAAATATTCGTGTTTCTCTTTTCTCATTTTATATTGTTTGGTATTCTTTGCGAAGGGTGTTGGTATCCGAATTCAAATTCACTGGACTGCATTTTTTTGTAAATGTTTACAAAAAAAGATTTCTCATTACCAATAAGGAAGACTAAACAGAGGGATATTGTCTTCTTGAAGTAGGGTAGACTATTTCAATTTCAAGATTTCCACATGGTTATATAAAATGCAACAAGTATAAGTCAAATTTATATCTTTATTAGGTACAGTATTCACATAAAAAAACAATAACAATATTAAAAAGTCATTTGTTCTTCTCTGAACAAATGTGAGGTCTTTCCCTGTCTTACGTTTTTGTTATGGTATTTTATACAAGTACTAAAGTACGTCAGCATAAAGTAGGATATAATATTGTCACAACTTGATTTTAAGAAGGCTTAACATAATAAATCAGTCTGCCAATTTGATGAACACAAAATGGTTGATTTGTATAGTGTTGTTCATTACTCGTTCAGATATTTCCTATTTAACCTCACTTCAAACAATTATGTAGGGACCATATTTGACGAAAAATGTGACGTCGGTATAAATTATAATAATTTCGAACAAGAAGGCGACATGTTGTATAGAGTTTTCTATCTAAGAATCGACCTTGATGGAATATATTGATGTTTATGTTTGATATTACCATAGATGTAAAACCTTACGTTAAAAGGTCTACATCTAGTTAAGAAGGACTTTGTCATGCATGGTCAATTATACAAGATATGTTTGTGATTTTCAATAGATCTGCATGTCGGTACAAATACCGTTAATTTTGGTACTATTTTTCAAGGAGCTATTCATCCTAGTGCATTGATCATTGAGACCGAAAAACAACACTATAAGCAAAAGTATTGACATAAAATTAGTTCATACATTGATAATTTATACATTGCGAACCTTATTTGACGAAAAATGTGATGTCAGAATAAATTATGTAAATTTCAAATAATTCACTGGTGTTGGACAAGTTGAACATGAATTTGCCATTACGGCGAATGCATTAAATATAATTTGTATCGCCCTTATCTTTTCTATGTATTGTATTACTTGCGAACTCACAAATTTTAAGATTTTAATCTATTTCCATTGATAAAATTCTCTTATATGCTCGATCGCCTACTCTGCCATAGCAAAGATGTCAAAGGAGCTAGTGCATTGCAGTTCACATAAATCATGATTTTATTTATTTATTTTACACTTGTTCCACATTTCATTATCTTCCCGTTTATTACCTCAGCTGGAAGGTCTATTTGAGCTGTTGCCATCACTTAACGTCCGCTGTCGTCTGTCTTCCGTTAATATTTTTTTTTCAAAATTTTCTCCACTGAAATTACTGAACAGAAATTAATTAAACTTGGTATGAATGATTCTTAGGGTGTCCTGCACCAAACTTGTGTTTCGATAAGGACCAAAGGTTAATAACATCTGCGCCATAAGATGTAGCACAACATCTAATACTGTGGCTCTTTAATTTTGTTAATAAACTATTCGGGTTTATGTAAGGTCAAAATAGGATAAACATGTTTAAAAACCATATTAATAAGATATTTAAATTTGAATATGCCCTTCGACATTTCAGACCAAGGGTTAAAAACATCTGCACCATAAGATGTTGCACTACCGTTGACGAAAGAGTGGGCGTTACAAAAAGAACCAATAAAACAAAAGAAAACTATTTTCGTAAATTCCAAAAAAGATCATTTTTGAAAAAGTAACCAGAGAAACAAGACAGTCTAGCGCTCGTCATTTTCGTTATTGGCGAAAATAATTTTCAGATTACGAAAATTTATCAAACCATTTTCGTCACTTAATTTTTCAAAAGTGTAAAAATTTTCGTCATGAAATTTATGAAAATCGCTTTAAAAACTTGGGGCTTCTCTTGTAATTGTCGAAAGTAGAGTGTCACTTTCATGAAGCCATTTAGATTTATGATCACAACTTGACCACCGATCACCGGCAATTAACCTAAACTGCCTGTGGTCATTAAAATCAATAAATTTGTGTGGAGTCACTCATGGCTGAATAATTTATAAATGACCAATCAGCTATCAGAACATATTTAGAACAGGTATTTCAGCTGTCAATCAATATGTCAAGTGATGACAAACACGTGGTTTACTGGTCTAGCTAGCATTGCCAAAGATAGGTTTTACACAGAAAAACGCTGATTGTCCAAACAATAAATGTAATTATTTACCTTTTAGAAAGAATTTAAATCCCAAGACAAGATTTTTGCACTCACTATAGTAGGTTAAGATCCCTTTCAAACTTCAAAAGTTCGAGATTTTTCTCAAAAAATGGCCCCCACATAACATTGAAAATTCAAAACATTGCACATTATATTCATAATTATTATCAATTACTTGTATACATCTTTAAAAGGTTAAAAACTTTTTTAAATTTTAGTAATATAACAAAAATATTGTTTAACTCACAGTAATAAGCTTGTTACAAGAACACATATTCAGCTGTAAGTATATTAATTTTAATCAAAATTAAAGAGGTGGGTAGGGGCAGAAAATTTAGCCTATGTGGTGCACTACTTGGCGGTCCACAAAGGGGTCTTTTACGTGCATGAAGCGTGGTATTCTCCACACGTTGGCCCGCTATGGTCGGCGGTCAGGGTTTCCGTATTATAGACCTGACAACCCCCGCGGACGAGGGCTACCCTATTCTATTATAGAAACAAAAAAGGGAGGATTTCATATTTTTATTTCCTATTTTTGTTCTTTTATTAAAAAAAGTCCACATAAAATCTTACTTAAAAATAACGAGTGGTATTGATGATACCTTTTTATAGCTCACCTGATCCGAAGGGTCATGTGAGCTATTGTAATCGTTAAGCGTCCGTCGTCCGTCCGTTAACTTTTCTTCAAACATCTTCTTCTCTGAAACCACTGATGGGATTGCTTTGAAAATTACAAATACCAAAACGCGGGTATGAACGGTTAATTTGGATATGCTATATATCGATATTTCAAGGAGTAACCTCTCCTTTTGTACAATTGATCTTTAGGATGTCCTCTACCAAGATACCTTTTTTTAATCTGTTGAAAATTACTGTAGTTTTTAGCTCACCTGACCCGAAGGGTCAAGTGAGCTATTGTCATCGCCATGCGTCCGTCGTCCGTCCGTTACTTTTTCAAAAATCTTCTCCTCTGAAACCACTGAATGGAATTTTTCAAAACTTGGTTCAAGTATTAATCAGGGCAAGATGTTTAAAAATTGTGTTCGGCTTTATGATTTGTTAACAAACATGGCCGCTGTTACTAAATATAGAACATAGGGTTAAATCACATGCAAAGACGTATAACTTGAAAACTAGAACAGCTAGAAAAAATCTGAAGGATCTTAGGCTCTTCAGAATTAAAAGCTCTACAAAAGTCTCCATTGGGTCGAAGTTGTCAGATGACCCCTAATAGGGGTAATGGCCCTTTTAAGGTCAAAAATATCTTTTCATGTTTTTGCCCTATAGAATGAAAACTATTGCATATAGAGAAAAGCTGTTGCTTGCTTAAATGTTCAACTCATTAAGCTCTACTAAAGTCTTCATTGGGTTGAAGTTGTCAGATGACCCTTGATAGGAGTTATGGCCCTTTAAAGGTCAAAAATAGCGTTTTTTAATGTATTTGCCCTATAGAATGAAAACTATTGCAGATAGAGAAAAGCTGTTGCTTGCTTAAATGTTCAGCTCATTAAGCTCTACAAAAGTCTCCATAAGGTGAGTGAGTGAGTGAGTGAGTGAGTTGGTGTTTAACGCCCGTGCAACGCTATATAGGTTATTTACAGGCGATGAACATGAAAAGGATGATACAATGAACATGAAATGATGATCATGATAAATGAAATATGGGATGTGGTGGGAAACACAGGGACGGTAAATTTTGAAGAACCACAGGAAAAGGGGAGAAGCGGGTAGGGGCGGAAAATTTAGCCTATGTGGTGCACTACTTGGCGGTCCACAAAGGGGTCTTTTACGTATATGAAGCGTGGCATTCTCCACACACGTTGGCCCACTATGATCGGCGGTCAGGGTTTCCGTATTATAGACCTGACAACCCCCGCGGACGAGGGCTACCCTATTCAGCCACCTAGGGTACACACTTGGTGGCTCTGTGGGCTGAGCACAGACCCGACGTCAGAATCCCAAGACCCTTAGTCGCCTCTTACGACAAGCTAGGCTCTGCTGCGGGCCTATTCGCCACCCGGGCCCCGCAAGGGACCCCTTTTTAGGGGTTACAGCCCCTTAAAGGCCAAAAAATAGTGTATTTGGCCTATAGAATGAAAACTATTGCAGATAAAGAAAAACTGTTGCTTGCTTAAATGTTCAGCTCATTTAGCTCTTCAAAAGTCTCCATAGGGTCGAAGTTGTCAGATGACCCCTTATAGGGGTTACAGCCCCTTAAAAGTAAACAAATAGTGTTTTTGGCCTATAGAATGAAAACTTTTGCAGATAAAGAAAAGCTGTTGCTTGCTTGAATGTTTAGCTCATTAAGCTCTACAAAAGTCTCCATTGGGTCGAAGTTGTCAGATAACCCCTAATGTTATGGCCCTTTTAAGGTCAAAAACAGTATTTTTTCATGTTTTTGCCCTATAAAATGAAAACTTTTGAAGATAGAGAAAAGCTGTTGCTTGCTTAAATGTTCAGCTAATTTAGCTCTACTCAGGTGAGCGATTCAGGCTCCTGGGAGCCTCTTGTTTACTATTTCGATAGTCTGAAATAAAAAAAAATTTCTAGGTTGGTGTGTCATTTAACAATAGAATTTAAACACATGGGAAACAAGTGATACATATAAGTAAGATTCTTTTTGAAAGATGGGTAGCCCTGAAAAGTGCCTTTTTATACGGTAAATGAATTACCGTCTCGGACACCACTTAGGGTACTTCCCGTTCTTGATTCTCATTTGGTTATCATGGACACTGCTGACAGGATAGGCCGTTTTTACGGCACCAGTGTAGCTCTCCGAGACCTCTTGAAGTGTATAACACTCCAATCTTCTTGTTCTCTCACATCTGGATTTGCCCTCTTCAATTGTTTTCGCAACTTTTCTCTTATTGAAGATACCTCACCACTACTACTTTGTTCTATATGACTGCTGCTGATTTCTGTCTGCACCTACAAAAAATTATCACACACCATTAAAGAACAAATACTATGGTAACTACAAAACTGACTAATTGAAAAAGGACCTTAACCAAGAAATTAACAAAAGTTGTTCATGCATAAAATTAAATCGTTTATACTGTTTAACTTGCATTCTGCCATTGTTTTAATTTCATAATGTTTTTTTCAATTTTGTTGTAAGTGTACGTCTAACAAGTTTAACTAAACCACCCAAACTGCCACATGCAACAGCTGTAATTTGTATGGGAAGTAAAAAAGGTAAAACAACAGATGTTGAAATTAGACTTGTATCGACACCATCTGTTGCATTTACTCCTCGTTTATATTTTTTGTATAGTGATTTACGTTTATCTCTTTCATATTTTTAAGGTTTTTTTTTCTATTTCTGTTATTTTTTTGTAGACTATAATTTTGTCCATCTTCTATGGGTAATTCTGGATATAAATTTGGAGCCGTAGGTTGTTTCATTTGTAAAAGGTAATTTTGAGTTCTTTAAAATTTCTTGCCAACCTATATTCCTGGTGGATTGTTGGAAATATTTAACCTCGAACTTTGAGGATTTGCATTCAAAAAATCTCTAAATCAATTGTTAACATTTCTATTGAACGATTATTATAAATTGAATACTATTTAATCTTTTAAATAATTTAATTTCATGTAGAAAAAAAACAATACAAACATTCAACAACAACTATGATAAAATTCCTCGGTTATCACTCCTTATAAAGAATATATACAAAGTTGTCCCAGCCACTGATCATTCCTTATATGGAATAAGAAAATCGATATCACATATACTATATTAAAAATCACAATTACAGATTAAAAAACTTCCCCGGTTATGCATAACCGTTTCTAAATCTATTATTGAAAAAGTCACTGGGAAACAGTCGGTGTAAGTGAGTTGTCTTGCGATGATTGAAGATCAATGGTTTGTGGTAGAACCACAGATTTCTGCCAGAATGCATTGAGTTCTGGAACTTGTTACATGATTTCTATTTCTTTCAGTTTTC
Source organism: Arcuatula senhousia (assembly GCA_963971305.1). NCBI lineage: Eukaryota > Metazoa > Mollusca > Bivalvia > Mytilida > Mytilidae > Arcuatula > Arcuatula senhousia. Next base: position 3,376,516 of record OZ020310.1, read on the forward strand.
GAGAAATCAAATTCAGAGGTAATCCAACATAATAAAATTGTTCGTATCCACACAGAACTTTGGCGAGAGCACGGAGCTTCCTCGCGTGGTCTTCCGAATAATTTGTCTTCTCTTTTAACCAAGCAGACCAAGATTGTTTGATTCTTCCTCCTTTCCTTTCAATGTCCAGCCAGGCTTTGTCAAGATTTAAAAAATTACCAAAATTAATATAAATTAAAAGTGTTTGAGCATCCTGTCGTCTTAGATTTCTTATCCCTTTACTAAGTTTTTCCACAATGTTTGTTTCAGTCTCGTTACCAGAAAGCAAATAAGCGTAGCTAAATGTTTCTCAAGATATTGTATAGCTAATATCAGCAATGTTGTCTGATAGATATTTGTGAAGTTCTTGAGGGGTAATTTTTTACCTGTCTCGTGCGGGGCCCGGGTGGCGAATAGGCCCGCAGCAGAACCTTGCTTGTCGAAAGAGGCGACTAAGGGTCTTGGGATTCTGACGTCGGGTCAGTGCTCAGCCCACAGAGCGACCAAGTGTGTACCCTAGGTGGCTGAATAGGGTGGCCCTCGTCCGCGGGGGTTGTCAGGTCTATAATACGGAAACCCTGACCGCCGACCATAGTGGGCCAACGTGTGTGATGGGGGCCTCGCTTCATGCACGTAAAAGACCCCTTTGTGGACCGCCAAGTAGTGCACCACATAGGCTAAATTGTCCGCCCCTACCCACCTCTCCCCTTTTCCTGTGGTTCTTCAAAATTTACCAGTCCTTTGTTTCCCACCCCATCCCCATATTTCATTTATCATCATCATTTCATGTTCATTTTATCATCCTTTTCATGTTCATCGTCTGTAAATAACCTATATAGCGTTGCACGGGCGTCAAACACCAACTCACTCACTCACTCACACTCACTGTTTATGGATATCTTTTACTTCGTCCGTTAATTGAACAGTGCGATTATTTAATTGATCTAAATTAACTACAACTTCATTAATAGATTTCCTGTTTTCTATAACCCGTCCTTGAATGACTTTTTTGTCCCGTGCGGGGCCCAGGTGGCGAATAGGCCCGAAGAAGAGCCTAGCTTGTTGTTAGAGGCGACAAAGGGTCTTGGGATTCTGACGTCGGGTCAGTGCTCCGCCCACAGAGCGACCAAGTGTGTACCCTAGGTGGCAGAATAGGGTGGCCCTCGTCCGCAGGGGTTGTCAGGTCTATAAAACAGAAACCCTGACCGTTGACCATAGTGGGCCAACGTGTGTGGAGAGTGCCACGCTTCATGCACGTATAAGATCCCTTTGTGGACCGCCTAGTATTGCACCACATAGGCTAAATTGTCCGCCCCTACCCACCTCTCCCCTTTTCCTGTGGTTCTTCAAAATTTACCGGTCCTTTGTGTCCCATCCCACCCCCATATTTCATTTATTATCATCATTTCATGTTCATCGCCTGTAAACAACCTATATAGCGTTGCACGTTGCATGTCCTGCATGATGGACCACAGGTACAAGGCATTGGCGTCAAATCCAATAATCTACTTGCAGGGTTTGGGTTATTCATTAGGACGGATTGTTGTTACATCCTTCTCGGCGTAACGATGAAAAACTATTGATGGACCCCCGACGATATTTACTTTTTCCACTGAAATTTAAAAAAAGTTAATATTAAATGAAATGTTAGGTTAAGTAAAACGAACCTGAACCTGAACAAAGAATTCCTCGGTATAAATTAGAGAAGGCCGATTGGCAAACATTTTCTATACTTTGTTCGGAAAAATTAAGACCAGAACTTTTTGATCATGACCAAGAACCAATTACAACATTTAATCAAACTCTTATATCTATAGCGGATGAAACAATTCCTAAGACCTCGGCAACTCCTAAAAAACTCAATAAACCTTGGTTCACAGACGAGTGTGGCAAGGCTATCGACGATAGAAATAAGGCTCAAAAACTATTCGACAAACACCAAACAAAAGAAAATATGAGTAATTTTAGAATTTTTTTACGTCCGATGACGTAAACGCCTACATGGGAAGAAGAATTTTGTTGAATCATTGTTATATAAGCACCTACGTGTGTTTCCTTATTATATTTTAATCATACTTCGGTTGACTGTTATATAAACTGGGTGATTAAGTTATGATTACATGTATATACTTTTTTTAGACAGATGATGAATCGTCGTTCCAGGATGAGGATGACGTGATTTCGTTAGATTTCAGTGTAAGTACATTTGAACGAATAATATTGGTTGTTAGTTAAAACCGAAGTTTACTCTGCTGATGTACATATGCTCCCAGTTTTTGTTTGGTAAAGTTTGAGTGGATAAGAGAGATTGTGAAATGCATAATTTATACACTCTTGAAAAGTAAATAGAAGGGGCTCACTTAGGGGATCCTAAGATCGCAATGGAAGAGGGAGGTATGGCGCGATAAAACCTCGTTTAACCCACCATTTCGTTCGAAATGCCTGTACCAAGTCGGGACCATTGCGATCCACGAATTCTCCGATATGACGGATTCGTTTTTGTCATTTTCTCTGGACAATGAGATTGATCATTCAAGTTCGGTAGTTTTGTTATTACCTTTATTTAGAATGTACCTGGTCCTTGTTTTGTTAATTTTTTATTTCTTTGTTTACATAAAATTGAAATTTATGTGTTTGTAAAGTGAAGATTGAGTTGTTCTTGTTTCAAAAATGTCAAAATGTTTTTTTTTCATTTTATCTTGTTATAGTTTTTCTTCTTTTTTTTCGGAGCTCAGATGATGAATTACCAGATATAAGCCATCTCTTGAGATAATAACGTGGTAAGTTTTAAATTCCAAATAATTAGTGGATAATTATCAGCAATAATCAAATATTGACAATGAATCATGCAATTATACAATCTGGAAACTCAATCAGTAAAACATCAAAGGATTAAGGACAACGTGTATTTGTTTACCTGTTCTGCTTGAGTAATCGTTAAGAATTTGAAAACGGACTATAATTTCGCTATTTATATAAAACCAAAGGAAATCATAACGCCTAAAAATAGTACGCAAACATGGCTGACAAGGTCACTTGCAAAGTGAAACTTGACAAAACAAAATGTAAATTTAGACGATTCCAGGTGAATAAAGTATTATAAGGACCTTCAACATTTAGCTAAAGTAAGTTCACAAACATTCATTACAGATTCCTACATAACAAGTAATAAGTGTAACAGTGAAACTGTTACTAAGTCTCCCAAACGAAGTTTCCCAATTGACTCCCATGTAATAATCCCAGACTCCCCTATGGTTACAAATGCTTTCTCTTAAAATAAGTAGTAATAAAATATATGGTTATAGGGTGGGGATCTCAATGGCTTTAAAGATATTAAGGATTTTGTAATTTGAGGGGGGCGGGGCATGACCCCATGGGACCCCCCTATGGTACCAAATGATTCGTCTAATCATAAAGAGTAATAATAAATATGGTTATAGGGTTGGGATGTCAATGATTTTCAAGATATTAAGGATTTTATAATTTCAGGGGGGGCGGGGCATGACCCCCCTGGGACCCCCCCTATGTTACCAAATAATTCGTCTTATCATAAGTAATAATAATATATATGGTTATAGGGTGGGGATCTCAATGATTTTCAAGATATTAAGGATTTTGTAATTTGAGGGGGCAGGGCATGACCCCATTGGACCCCCCCCCCCTATGGTACCAAATGATTCGTCTAATCATAAGGAGTAATAATATATATGGTTATAGGGTGGGGATCTCAATGATTTTCAAGATATTAAGGATTTTGTAATTTGAGGGGGGTGGGGCATGACCCCCTGGGACCCCCCTATGGTACCAAATGATTCGTCTTATCATAAGGAATAATAATATATATGGTTATAGGGTGGGGATCTCAATAATTTTAAAGATATAAAGGATTTTGTAATTTGAGGGGGCGGGGCATGACCCCCTGGGACCCCCCTATGGTACCAAATGATTCGTCTTAACATAAGTATTAATAATATATATGGTTATAAAGTAGTTATTTGAACTTTTTTCGACATATTAAAAAAATATCATTTTGGGGGGTATTTGGGGGGGCGTGGCACAGCCCCTGGGGGGTCCCCATACTTGAATTTCAGGGAGGACCCACATCTCATAGGGTTCTACCACTGTGCCAAATTTGAACTAAATCGGTCAAGTATAAAGTACAAAAGGGCCCCGGACTAAGTTGGCGGCGCGAGAAAGAAGAAGAAGAAAAATAATAATAATAATAATAATAAGAAACGCAACAAAAACAATAAGTCTCCAAACTTCGTTTGGGAGACTTAATAACAAGTTAAACTGCCTGTGATGTCAAATAACACCAAAGTTGACATGCCGGCTTCCCGCAATATTTGACATTTCTTATGTTGAGATAGAAAATCAATAACTAAATGCCAAATAGATTAATAAATAAACCTGAACTACAACACTGCTCCCTGTCAATTAAAATTTCATCTCGAAATTATAAAAATTCAGCTATGTACAAATTATGCCCAGAGGAGCAACTGGACAAAAAATATTAATTTTAACTCAAATTTTCAAAAACTTTTTGCCTAAACTCAAAAATAAGTTACTATTACATTACTTACAGACTAATCAATAGGTATGATACCTAAAAACACATGTCATAACTATATAATACAAATATAAAATACAATGATTGTTCAATTCATTTCACTACTGTCAAATATCTTTATTCCTTCCTCGGTATCTTCGGCTTCACCACGACACTCTTCACACGCTGCTGCTCCGAATTATCTCGAAATTTACGTTTGATATCCCTAACATCTACTTTTTGCAATTTAATGTCTTGAGCACTCTCCTTACGGTTTTTATTGTATTTCAAGACAATGCTTTTTCGTAACTGTTTCTCCTTGATAAGTTTATCTTCTGTATTTACTAATTTATTATTGAGATCTTTCTTGGTATTCTCACATTTCACTATATACGATTCAAAAGCCTCCCTCTCCCGTTTGAGGGCTCTCTCCAAGCTGCGAACACGGTCCTCGTTTGCAAGAACAACTTTACGGTCATAAGACTGTGACTTCTTGCTTATTACGTCAGAATCAGCTTCCTTGGAACGGTCACCATCAACGGATGGAGAATCTTCGGTCTCATCATCAGACGAATCACACTTCTCTGCCTCGTCTGTTTTTGTAAACTTAATGTCAATGTCCTCATTTAATGAAGTCGTATCTACTTCTTCTAACTCGAAGACGACTTCTTCGATTTCCTCTTCAATGACAACTTCCTGTCCAATTTCAGGGACTGGAGACGAAATAGGTGTTACATCTACTGGAATTAAATTGGAATTTACTCCTATTGATACATGGAATTTAATGTTCCTATGTTCTAGATATGCTTCACCAGATAGTTGTGTTTTTAAACTCTGAATCATAGCTTTATGTTTGGGGAATTTGGAAAGGTGTATTCGCCATTTCTGTTCAGTGGTTCCTTTGAATTTACAAAGGGTACAAAAATATGGGACATCAGTTGGAAGTGTGTGTCTTTTCAAATAATGGTCTATTGCTTGTCACTTTATCCCCTTGAAATTACATTTAGAACAGCTCAAGATCCCCATTCTGGAAAATATCAAATGGAGTGGGTCATAATATATGTTTAACCTACATTAAAATATACACAATACTGGAACACAAAAAAAACAAGGTTTTACATGTATAGGAAAACTCTTGCTACACATGTATATTAAATCAGAAAACTTATATCAACTTATACCCTGTCGGGCTGACCCGCATGACATGGTTTGAGCTTATCATAATGGATAATAACTTTAGTTATTTTAAAGGGTCCAACCCATGGGGTTCTTAATTTCTTATTTATGGTATTGTCAAATTTATAAATTAGAGAGTCCACTTGATAATGATGCTGAGAGATTCTGGTGTCGTTGTCTCTTTTCTGTCTTTGAGCATATGTATTCAAGTGTTCACGTACGGTCTGGTACACTTCTTCCAATGTTTTCTCTAGGTTTTGAGTGTATTCTGTTCTACTCTGTGAGTTACATGCCTTCGAGTCTGAAAATAAGATGTTCCTTGATAAATTAACCTCTCTCCCGAGCATTAAAAAGTTTGGTGTGTACCCTGTGGCTGATGATAAAGATAAAGTGCCTATTGAGTTTAAAAAGTCGAAGCAATCTAAGAGTTCTAAAAAGAAAGAAAGTTTTGAGGATTTCTCAACAAGCATGGAACTTATGTTTTCCAAATTCACTGAAAATTTGCTTACAGCTATTAATCTAAATAAAGGTCAAAATTATAATGATCATGACGAAATTTATCAAGATAGTGAGCCAGAAGATTGATGAGTTGTTAGATCACTTAGCAGGGAATAAGTGGTATAGTACATTAGACTGTTGTTCCTTAAATAGTCACTCCTTCTTATTGACCCATACGAGCAATCCTCGCACTGATACTCTTCTATCGATGCCTTCCGCATCACACACTCCACCACATGCTTCTGAAGGTCGGATTCCGTCTCGAATCTGGTTTTGCAAATGGCGCATCTCCAACGAGGGGTTGTCTTTATGTTAGGCATTCTGAAACGAAACAAAAGCCATGGTAAGACTGGGTCACATTTAAAATTTAGCATTGGTTAATCTATTTACAACATTAAACAAAGACCACTTATTGCACATAATCAGACAACCAAACTGGCGGCTTGCGTTGCCTTCGTGGAACTGTCCGTTCCTCTACTACTTCTAATTGTTTCTCATTGTCAGGAGAGAAATCATGGACCTCCTGACCTTGCAGGTTACTTTCTGCTAGCTGTTTTAGATTTCCGCTTATTTATGTGAGTTGTGTCGCGTACACCTATTCCACATCACATTAATTTCTATTTAGTTGTTTGAGTTTAAAGCATGTTATAAACTGTTTTCTAATTCTTTCCAATATTGTTCATTGTTTTTTTCTGGATTTATAAAAAGGCATGATTTATTTAGAACTTACCCTTTGTCCGTTGTAGTTGTCCTTGTTTCTTCTTGTCTGTCCATTGTTGTAGTTGTCGTTGCTTCTTCTTGTTTGTCCATTGTCGTAGTTGTCATGTTTTCTTCTCCTTGAACTTGAATTTTTATTAAGTTAGATTGTTGGATCCTAGTGAAAAAAAATATCAATCAAAATTATTCATATTTATACATTATTATATGTGTATTATTAATTGAACACGACATATTCACCATAAACCATCTTTGTTGAAAACTCCACATATTTTTTCTATTAATTAAGGTCTTTCCCTTTCCAAAGGGAAGACCTTATTGATTTCGCTCTGCCTATTATTATTAAGGTCTTTCCCTTTCCAAAGGGAAGACCTTATTGATTTCGCTCTGCCTATTATTATTAAGGTCTTTCCCTTTCCAAAGGGAAGACCTTATTGATTTCGTTCTGCCTATTATTCTTTTTTTTTCTGCCATCAGCATAAAAAAATTGCTTCGACCGATTTTGATGAAATTTGGCACACTTATTCGGCACTGCCTGGAATCGACGTGACTTAGGGCCTGACGCTATTACCCTTGTTATCAGATCTCCTCCAAAACGGTGATAGTTATCAAGATTCTGTTTAGTGGAAATGGTAGCTTTCATCCTGGTGATGATTTAATGTGAATGAGTGAAATAATGCTCTAATTTACTTCCTGGTTGCACGCATATGGCGCAAAGTAGGCGCAAAATGTCAATGTTGTCCGATTTTAATGAAATTTGGTTTCCAGGTAGATTTGAGGGTCCTGATTACGAATCTGTGGTCAAAATTTTGTTTGCGTTTACCATTGCCAAAATAACGGTCGTCAAATGGTTTTTATACGACCGCAAAACATTTGCGGACGTATTATGGTATGATGCTGTCGTCGTCGTCGTCGTCGGTGTCTGTTAACTTTTTAGTGTTTCCACAATAACTTTAGTTCCAGTTATCCGATTGCTATGAAACTTTACAATGATGTTCCTTACCATAAAAGGATGAATGGGATTGATAATGGGGGTCCCCCGGTTTTGCGTTTAGAAATTAGGGGCCAAAAAAGGCCAAAATACTACTTTTTTGTTTGTTTTCACAATAACTTTAGTTCTAGTTATCCAATTGGTATGAGATTTGACAGTGATGTTCCTTACCATAAAAGGATGAATGGGATTGATAATGGGGGTCCCCCCGTTTTGCGTTTAGAAATTAGGGGCCAAAAAAAGGCCAAAATACTCCTTTTTTGTTTGTTTTCACAATAACTTTAGTTCTAGTTATCCAATTGGTATGAAATTTGACAGTGATGTTCCTTACCATACAAGGATGAATGGGATTGATTTTGGGGGTCCCCCCTTTTTTTTGTTTCGAAATTAAGGGCCCAAAAGGGGCAAAAAATTCAAATATTTTACTTGTTTCCACCATAACTTTGGTCCTAGTTGGCCTATTGCTGTGAAATTTGTCAAGAATGTTTCTTACATTAAAAGAATGAAACGGATAAATTTTCGTGCCCCTTTTTTCCCTGTTATGTAGTTAGGGGCCAAAAGGGGCCAAAATCGAAACTTTTTTATTTGTGGTCCGATTTTGAAATTTTTTTTTTGCATGTTTGTTCTTGTCAAATAGCGGATACAAAATTAAGAATTATTTTTTGCGACCCCCCTCCCTTTTACCCCCTATTGCGTAATTAGGGGCCAAATGGGGCCAAAATCGAAACTTTTTTTATTTATGGTCCGATTTTGAATTTTTTTTTGCAAGTTTATTTTTGTCAAGTAGCGAATCCAAATTTGAAATTTATTTTTGCGACCCCCATCCCTTTTTCACCTGTTACGTAATAAGGGGCCAAAAGGGGCTGAAATCAAAACTTTTTTAATTCTTGTCCAATTTTGATATTTTTTTTTGCAAGTTTATTCTTGTCAAGTCGCAGATATATTTTTGTGTCTCCTTTTTTTACTGTTACGTTATTAGGGACCAAAAGGGGCCAAGATTGTAACTTTTTGTTTTCTGGTCCGATTTTGAAATTTTTTTTTTGCATGTTTGTTCTTGTCAAATAGCGAATACAAAATTAAGAATTAATTTTTGCGACCCCCCCTTTTTCTCCCTATTACGTAATTAGGGGCCCAATGGGGCTTTATATTTGTGGTCCGATTTTGAATTTTTTTTTTGCAAATTTGTTCTTGTCAGGTAGCGATTCTAAATTTAAGAATAATTTTTTGGGGCTGTAATCATAATTTAAAAAAAATTCTGGTTCGATTTTTAATTTTTTCCCCAAACATTATTCTTTTAAAGAGTAGAATACAACATTCAAAATTTATATTTTTACCCCCTGGGTCGAAAGTCCATCAGAGAAGCATGTGACAAAAACCTTTGTCAGTCCACCATGGGCTGCATGTGTCCAGAACAATAGACTATCCATATTAGGCCTAAAACGTACAGGGTTCAACATGTTGCGGTCGTATCATGCTGCGCTCGGCGAAGCTTTTTATTTACGGATAACTCGAAAACCGTTACAGTTAGTATAGACAATATATATATATGAACAAAAAATGATCGTCTTGTAAAGACCTACAATTTGAGTCCAAAAAGTACATGATTCGGTTGGGTGGTTTTAAAATGGCGGCCAAATAACATCATCCAAAGCATTATTTAGTGTCGCGATGTACCAGCACAATTTGTTTCAAAACGGTTAGTCGTAAAGACTTGGGACCTTCACCAATCGTCAAAAGTTGCATCCGAAAATATATATGTCATAGGTCAAATATCAAGTTTGAATGATTGTGTTACTCCTTGAAATATCGATATATAGCATATCCAAATTAACCGTTTATACCCGCGTTTTGGTATTTGTAATTTTGAATGATTGTGTCATGACTAAATATAGGAATGTATTGCGCAATATATAGTAATCCATATTTCATCGTGATCAAAAAGTTTCTTGACCGATCTTAACCAAATTTTGCACACTTATTCAGCACTGCCAGGAATCGACGTGACTAAGAGCCTGACGCTAAACTATTCATAGTTACGGCCCAATCGCGCAAAACGCTGTTTACCCTTGTGTCCAGATCTTCTCCTTGATAGTAACAGATATCAAAAATCTAAACTGTGGAAACTGTTATATGACTCATGGCAACGAATCATCACGAAAAAAATAATTTGTTTATTTAACTTCCTGGTTGCGCGCTATTGGCGCAAAGTAAGTCAAAAATGTCAAAGTTGTCCGATTTTGATGAAATTTGGTTTCCAAATAGATTTAGGAGTCCTGATTTCATATCCGGAGTCAAAAATGTTTTTTGCTCAATCAATTTCAATATGGCCGCTATTGAAATTTTACCCGGTTCCCAAAATTTCATTTTTGTTACAATTGGCAAACACCTGTAAGGGTACTGTAAGGGTACACTATTTATCTCTTTTGAAAAAGATGGCCTAGTCATTCCTCTTCCTTTGTTATCTGGGCATAATGCTTTTTTAAAGCAAATATTGCTACTACGACAAAACGTTGTCTAGTGATTGGCATTGACATTATCATTATTATTAAAATTATTTTAGAATTGTTAAACGTAGAACCTCAAGATTTTCACCATTCATCTTAGGTGACCTATGGTACATCAAAAAATATATAGGTCAAGGTTTATTGTCACCTTTATGTTTCCCTGTTCAGTGGTCACAACCCTCTCACAGAAATGAGATGAACTTCTCATCACTCGACAAAGCTGAACTTGGTGGCTTTAGATGCTTCTATTGAGATATCAGTTCTAGGCATTACATATTTTTGAAATTTGTTTTCTCCATGAATTGCAGCAATTTCTGTTATGTCCGAGTTTTTACTTAAACAAAAGGCAAAATTTTCATTGTGGTCCAATTTCAAGGGACGAGATGGAATGATCAGATAATTCTGTCATTGCAATGTTTGACTGATATGTCACTGGTTCCTGGACAGTACATAATCTGTTTCTTTTTTTTCAAATTTTCTTCAGCAAACTTCTTTTTTTTTGTACTCTTTACTTGTAACCTTATTCTTTCTCTTCTGCTTCTCTTTGTCCAACCTTTATGTAATAGTCTTAGAAAAACACCTGGTGACAGAACTGCTGCATCATTTATATAAAATACCAAAAGCATTATGATGTAATAAGCAAATGCATCTACCAGTTTTAACATTCAGAGTATACAGTCCCGTGCGGGGCCCGGGTGGCGAATAGGCCCGCAGCAGAGCCTAGCTTGTCGTAAGAGGCGACTAAGGGTCTTGGGATTCTGACGTCGGGTCAGTGCTCAGCCCACAGAGCGACCAAGTGTGTACCCTAGGTGGCTGAATAGGGTAGCCCTCGTCCGCGGGGGTTGTCAGGTCTATAATACGGAAACCCTGACCGCCGACCATAGTGGGCCAACGTGTGTGGAGAGTGCCACGCTTCATGCACGTAAAAGACCCCTTTGTGGACCGCCAAGTAGTGCACCACATAGGCTAAATTTTCCGCCCCTACCCACCTCTCCCCTTTTTCCTGTGGTTCTTCAAAATTTACCGGTCCATTGTGTCCCACCCCATCCCCATATTTCATTTATCATCATAATTTCATGTTCATTTTATCATCCTTTTCATGTTCATCGCCTGTAAATAACCTATATAGCGTTGCACGGGCGTAAAACACCAACTCACTCACTCAGAGTATACATAATGAAATAAGAAAATGTAAATAGCTATCCAACAGTGACCTAGCAGCAGTGACGCTTCATGCACGTAAAAGACCCCTTTGTGGACCGCCCAGTAGTGCACCACATAGGCTAAATTTTCCGCTCCTACCCACCTCTCCCCTTTTTCCTGTGGTTCTTCAAAATTTACCGGTCCTTTGTTTCCCACCCCATCTCCATATTTCATTTATCATCATCATTTCATGTTCATTTTATCATCCTTTTCATGTTCATCGCCTGTAAATAATCTATATAGCGTTGCACGGGCGTAAAACACCAACTCACTCACTCACTCACCTAGCAGCAGTGTACAAAATGTCACGAAAATCGAGCTTGTTGTTTCAGAGAAATTGAAGAAAACAAGTGTACGTGACGGATGAATGGACTGACAGAAGATACCTACATTGTATGTACCCTGCAATTTTGTTGGCTGTGTATTAAAAACATATATGTGGAATCCTGGAAGACAAATGGTTTCTATTGAAATTTATAAAAGATTCAAGAGTCATCTCCCTTTATAGCTCACCTGACCCGAAGGGTCATGTGAGCTATTGTCATCACTTGGCGTCCGTCGTCCGTAAACTTTTTAAAACGTTAACTCCTCTGACACCATAAGTCCAATTGCAACCAAACTTTGTATGGTTGTTCATTAGCAGTCGGTGCTTAGAACTGATGTGGGGATTTTTGATTCGTCATAAAACATGGCCGCCGTGGCTAAAAATAGAACATAGGGGAAAAATGCAGTTTTTTTGCAAATAACTCAAAAACGGCTACAGATATCAAAATTCTGGCAAGGGTAAAAGTGATCAGCACCTCAAGATCTACCAGCTCTAAAATTTTGAAGACAATCCAACTACCCATGTAGGAGTTATTGCCCTTTTTGTGTTTTGTTTTTTTTGCAAATTTTGCACATGTTTAGCTCAATATCTTGAAAACTGTACTAGATATTTGAGAAATTTAAATTGCATATTGTTAAGCACATCAAGATCTACAGAATATGTACTAGGGTCAACCTTGTAGGACCTTTCCTTTTAGGAGTTATTGCCCTTAGAACGTCAAAATTGAGCATTTTAACAGCATTTCCTCATTACATTGAAAACGTTAACTCCTCTGACACTTTTAGTCCAATTGAAACCAAACTTGGTATAGTTGTTTATTAGCACTAGGTGTATAGAACTGATGTGGGGATTTTTGATTGGTCGTGAAACATGGTCGCTGTGGCTAAAAATAGAACATTAGGTTAAACTGCATTTTTTGCTTATAACTCAATAAGGGTGACAGATTTTTAGATTTTGATTGAGAACAAAAGTGATCAGCACCTTAAGATCCACCATATTGTCAGATGACCCCCTTATTAATCTTATGACCCTTTCAACGTCAAATAGATTTTGCCTAATAACCTTTACTTCAGGTCCCGTGCGGGGCCTGGGTGGCGAATAGGCCCGCAGCAGAGCCTAGCTTGTCGTAAGAGGCGACTAAGGGTCTTGGGATTCTGACGTCGGGTCAGTGCTCCGCCCACAGAGCGACCAAGTGTGTACCCTAGGTGGCTGAATAGGGTCGCCCTCGTCCGCGGGGGTTGTCAGGTCTATAATACGGAAACCCTGACCGCCGACCATAGTGGGCCAACGTGTGTGGAGAGTGCCATGCTTCATGCACGTAAAAGACCCCTTTGTGGACCGCCAAGTAGTGCACCACATAGGCTAAATTTTTCGCTCCTACCCACCTCTCCCCTTTTCCTGTGGTTCTTCAAAATTTACCGGTCCTTTGTGTCCCATCCCACCCCCATATTTCATTTATCATCATCGTTTCATGTTCATTGTATCATCCTTTTCATGTTCATCGCCTGTAAATAACCTATATAGCGTTGCACGGGCGTAAAACACCAACTCACTCACTCACCCTTTACTTCAGACACTTATATCAGGTGAGCGATTCAGGCTCCTGGGAGCCTCTTGTTCCAATACATTTTTTTTTCACCATGGCCAGTTTGAAAAAAGTTTGGTCTTACACAATTTATGATATCAATTTCTTTTTTAACCCCTAAGAAATGAGGGTGGAAAGTCCATCAGAAAACCATGCATGCATTGTCAGTCCATCATGGGCTGCATGAGTCCATGGCAATTAGACTATCCATATTTGGCCTAAACGTACAGGAATCGACATGTTGTGGTTGTATCATGCTATGCTAAAGTTTTGATTTGAGTCGCTATGGAAATTGCAACATATCTATCACCATATAACCAAAATGAGTAAATTAATCTAAAGGGGGATATGAACCGAAATAAAACAATAGCAGAAATACAAGATTCAAAATACTATTGTGTGATGGCTGATGAAGTGGACAACAATAACAAAATATGACTGTGTGTTCGATATGTGGACTCAAATTCAGACATTCGAGAAAAAATTTAGACTTTGTCTCACTCATCAGAATCAATGGTGAACTAATTGCAAATGCCATAATGCAAACACTTAAAACTTCAACGTCGACATAAAAGATTTACGTGGTCAGGGCTATGATGGAGCAGCCTCCATGTCAAGTGAGAGAGTTGGTGTTCATGCTAGGATAAGACATGAATCGCCATTAGCAGTTTATCCTCACTGCAGGAATCACAAGATGAACTTAGTCATATCTCATACTTGTGGCTTAACATGTGTAGGAAATATGATGGACAAGTTATAGGAAACATGCAGATTCTATCGCTCAAGTTCTCTTAGAGATGCGTTCTTAATCGACAAAATCGAGGTCAATGTCCCTGATATCGGGAGGAGAAAGCCATTACTTGATGTTTGTAAGGCAAGGTGTTCTGAACGTCATGAGGCTTACAAGCACTTTTATCAGTCAAACTGCTACATCGTCAAGTGTACAATAACTAGATGCAGATTGAAGAATCTTTATTGGTATACAGACCTGCAGAGAAAGGTGGAAAACTGAAAGTACAAAACATTACTATCATAAGTAACAATGTCAAAATAAACAATTTAAAATAAACACAAATATCATAAAATACAGACAAAATACATTAAATGATCATAGATAGACGGGTGGACATTATTAGTCTCATTACACATTAGCATAAAAGTATGGAAATAATGACAATAAACATCAAAAAACAACTTCTGAGAAAAATTACAATGTCGGGGAAAATAACATGTAGCACCGGACCTGTACTGTATTTTACAAAAAAATCGGCGAGGGAGGTTTTAATAGAAAACTTACAGAAATGCAAATATGGGCCTATAAGCAAATTAAAGGGAACATGACTCTTAAATAGTGATAAAAAAGGGGAATTCCCTAGCAAAGTAAATATGTGGAGAGAGTGCAAAACGCAACGTTAATAATGTGCTGAAATGAACATATTCATAACTACCAAGATATTCGTCCCGTGCGGGGCCCGGGTGGCGAATAGGCCCGCAGCAGAGCCTAGCTTGTCGTAAGAGGCGACTAAGGGTCTTGGAATTCTGGCGTCGGGTCAGTGCTCAGCCCACAGAGCGACCAAGTGTGTACCTTAGGTGGCTGAATAGGGTAGCCCTCGTCCGCGGGGGTTGTCAGGTCTATAATACGGAAACCCTGACCGCCGACCATAGTGGGCCAACGTGTGTGAAGAGTGCCACGCTTCATGCACGTAAAAGACCCCTTTGTGGACCGCCAAGTAGTGCACCACATAGGCTAAATTTTCCGCCCCTACCGTACCTGTGTTTCCCAACCCATCCCATATTTCATTTATCATCATCATTTCATGTTCATTGTAATCATCCTTTTCATGTTCATCGCCTGTAAATAACCTTTATAGCGTTGCACGGGCGTAAAACACCTAACTCACTCACTCACTCACCAAGATATTCTATAAAATCCTAACTAAAATGTAATAATAAACTTACATATGTGGTACATCATAGACTTAAAAAGAAGTTTGTCATCAAATACAGTGTCAACTCGTGTACATCAGAAGGGGAGTAAAAATAGATGGAAGTGAAATGAACAAAGTGGCGAGAATTAGAGGATTCGCCCCTACATGAACAGCACAACCCCCTCTGATTTCTATAGGAAATCACTAATGCTTATTATACAATTTAAAGTTAACTTTTGCATGAAATAGAAAAATAACCTATCTGGTGGTTTCTAAACAAAGGTAACATTAATACAATTAAATGATTGAATGTGAACGCAACTGTCAACAAGGTTGCCAATGAATGTCAAGACTGGGTGGCATCTACTTCTATAAGAGTAACTAGTTCTGAGATCGGTCTAGTGTACGTTGTTCTCTTTCCATCTTTGACGATAGCTACTTGGACTTTACGAATTTTTTCATCTGCACTGGGAAACACTTTGTCAACAAGCGCAATCGGCCATGAGTTCCTAGACGCATCCTGATCCTGCATGAGAACTAAATCACTTTAACATAGGTTTCGACGACTGCTTTGTCACTTAGAACGGTTTTGCAGTCCTTCAAGATATTCGACTCTCCATCTGCGCCAAAATTGTTCGGCTAGACCTTGGACAAGTTTCCAATGAGAACGTATGAGGTCTTTCGTGCCGAATTCTTGAAATGGTTTGATATCTGGGTTGGTCTTCATCGTTAAGAGAGTAGACGGACTAAGAACGCTTGGACATTCGGCATCGCTTGACACTGATGTAAGCGGTCTATTGTTTATAATGGCCATCACCTCGGCCATGAAGGTTACAAGCATCTCGTGTGTCAGTGTTCTGCCCTTGTTTTCAACTAGAATGCCATCTAATATTCTTCTTGCTACGCCGATGAGTCTCTCCCAAGGGCCTCCCATGTGATGAACATACGGTGGATTAAATATCCATGTTGCATTAGTCTTGCAAAAACACAGATTAAATGTTCAGCTCATTTAGCTCTACACAAGTCTACATATGGTCGAAGTTGTCAGATGACCCCTTATAGGGGTTACAGCCCCTTAAAGGCAAACAATAGTGTTTTTGGCCTATGGAATGAAAACTATTGCAGATAGAGAAAAGTTGTTGCTTGCTTAAATGTTCAGCTCATTTAGCTCTACAAAAGTTTCCATAGGGTCAAAGTTGCCAGATGACCCCTTATAGTGGTTACGGCCCCTTAAAGGCAAAAAAAGTGTTTTTGGCCTAAAGAAAGAAAACTTTTGCAGATAGAGAAAAGATGTTGATTGCTTAAATGTTCAGCTTAATTAGCTCTACAAAAGTCTTTTTAGGGTCGAAGTTGTCAGATGACCCCTTTAAGGGGTTATGGCCCTTTAAAGGTGAAAAATAGTGTTTTTTGCTTTGGAATGAAAACTATTGCAGATAGAGAAAAGCTTTTTATTTCTTAAACATTCAGCTCATTTAGCTATACAAAAGTCTTCAAAGGGTTGACATTAAGACCAGGTGAGCGATTCAGGCTCCTGGGAGCCTCTTGTTAAAATCCATTTAAAATATCTTTGTGCCAATTTTTAAATCAATGTAATTTTGTGTCATGCATATATATTAATATCACCCATGTCTTCTTTATTCATTTGCAAAGTAAAGGCAAACATGTTACACGTAGGAACTGTTTTGTCGTATCAATGGTAGATTAAACTGGGAATCTTCATTTTGTAATACTATTAGTTACCCTTTTTCTTGGGGGGGGGGGGGGGGGGCAAAACTATTTTCATTCCAGCTAATAAATAACGAGCTTCGATAACAATTAAAAATCAAAACAAATGCAAAAGTATAATCAGCTGTCATGAAGGTTTGATATTTTTTTTTCTATTAACCGCTGGCTGTTGGTCTATCAAGTTTAATTAACAAGATGTGGAAATATATGTTCAGTAAACAAAGGGCCCCGTCTACAGAATAACGTTCTTTTCTTCTACAATTTGATCTGAATAAAACTATTCTTGATCTGAATTGTAACGTTTATTGTTTAATTGTAACGTTGCGTTTGGAAAATACACCGCGAGTAGAGTAGGCTTACATTTAATGTTAGTACTGGAACTTGTTTTATTAGCAATATAAATCTATGATGCTTTAAGTTTGCTGCTATGATGAAAATCTAATGACTTTTTTGGAATCAACATAAACGGATACAGTTCCTCTATCTAAAGGTATCTTATTTGTGAGATTCAATTTCGTGGTGATCAGAGTAAAGAATCTTTGTATTGTGCTAAGATGAAACAACTTTTTATATATTATTCAAGATTTAATGTCAGAAAAAAAGAAAGTAAATTTAAATACTAGAATGTAAGTACTCTCATGATGTTATTTCTATATAAATGGTAAATTACTGCTGACTACATTCCTGATGATTGATTCCCCTCTGTTGTGATTAGTTTTTGTGTTGTCAATGTCTTGCTTGTTTTGTTCGATCTGACCTTAAATTTCAGAAGCTAACTGATTAAATTTATGTCAAGATCGTCAAGTTGTAGGAAAATGTATTTACTCTCTTAATTAGTTCTTTGAGTTCGGCAAATTCTGACATCGTTGTATTTCCCTTATAGCTGTGTGTAATATAATACTGTTTACCGAGTTTACCACTTGCACAACTGGTCCACAATATATGGAACATACTTCAATTACATTTCGTCTGTTTTAAGCCTTTGGTTGAGGAAAAACTTTTTTTCCTCTAGTAAATTTTAGCATGGGCGCAGCAATGACAGGGATATATATAATTGTATCCTTTTTGTTACATTTCCCATTTTGGGCCTCACAGGAGTGATAAGCAGTCATTCTTCCACCAAGCTTGAAGTACGACATAAGTAAATTTATTGCTGACTTGTAGCATTTAGCATTATCCGACAGAAAGTTCAACTTCAGATTTGGTCTTGTTTGCAGGAGGTGTAGGACCCGTAGGATCCCCATGCAGGAGGCAAAATTTCCCGTCCCTACCCATCACTCCTTTTTCCAGTGGCAGTCAAAACTCTCCTACCCGATTGGCCTTGTGTCCCCATTTCCTCCACTTCATCATCATTTCATGTTCATTGTATCACCATTTGCATGTTCATCTCCCGGATATAGCCGAAATCGTGCTGCTTGGGAGTAAAGCAATAACTAACTAACTAACTAACTGTTGCTATATCAATAAGCATTTTGGATGTTACAGATGCATCTTGGGATTTGGGGTTCTCAAAAATGTGTACATAAGTGCTAGTACAGGGTCTAGGATTTAGTTATTTTATTTATTGTATTATGACCCTCATTATATATAAAGATTTATATGTTCTAACATTGTTCTTGGAAAAGACCGGCTGATCTGTCACAAGTGATAGATTTTTTCAGTCTTTTAGCGAGTGGAGCGCACATTTCTTTACCACCAATGCGATTGACTAACTCATGTCGTTGGCCAAACCATTTAAATTAACAGTAAACAATAGTTTTAGGAACGAAATTATGTTTGTCCGTAAGTCATTTGCACATGTTCGTGTGTTATTTTATTTATCATCATCATTTCATGTCCATTTTATCATCCTTTTCATGTTCATCGCCTGCAAATAACCTATATAGCATTGCACGGGTGTAAAACACCAACTCACTCACTCTAGTTGAGTTATCGTATGTACTTATAAACATATCTACCTGTTCAGTACAAGGGCTGTGGAATTGAGCAACAAGCTGGTATACTTCTTTACCACCAATGCGATTGACTAACTCTTGTCCTTGGCCACACCATTTAAATTAACAGTAAACAATAGTTTTAGGAGTCAAATTTTGTTGTCATTTTTCTATCAAGTTACAATTTTAGACGGTAAAACATCTTTTGCAAACATTTTTATAGCAATTTTTCCGATATCAAATATATGATAAAAAATCATTTGAATATATTACATAATTAATTAAAATGTTGCGTGTGATTTTTTTTTGTAATTTTCTGAAAACAGGGGAAATATGTTCAAACATTCTTAAACAGCGGGGTAATTCTGGACGGCTTTACTGTTTCCAGATCAATTAATGAGGTTAATTAACAAACTGCAGACATAATTGCATATGTTCTAATGAAATTTTCAAATGGCACTACCATCCCAGTTTATGATATATGAAGCTTAGTCGTAGCATTTATTGTTTAGGCTGCAACCCGGCTAACAACAAACGCTCCGTTAAATTAGTAGTATAGATAAAACGCACACTGCCTTTGGAACGGTATTGCCAATTACATGGAGAAACAGGGATTAAGAAATATATCCGATGCGCAATGTAACAATAAATGGAAGTCGTTAAAAATGTCCTACATGGATACTTATCCGCTGGGATATCCTCACATTCCAAAATCTGCAAGTCAAAACAGCTGTTGTTGTAAAGTAATTTAAATCTAACTTCGTAGTTAAATAATGTATTGGAAGAATGTACAAGCTTATTGTATATCTATGCATAATTGGACCAACAATTTAACCTTTTTCGAAATCATGTTTAATAAAGTAAAACACAAATAATGTTTACAGTCTGAGAAAAAAATGTTTTATCTAAAAGTTCTTTTAAAAGCATTAGTGTATCTCGTAAAATCAAAAACCATTTGTTCTTATTTTATTTAGGGTGTCATTTTATATCATAGAAAAAAAATGCATTTTTGACGCATTTATATTTACATAAACATCTAATACAAAAGCCTTATTTATATATACATGTATTAAAGGCATATTGTCTACGAAAAATTATTTTTTTGTAAAACCAAAAAATTGTCATCAGACTATTTGTTTTGTTTATTTAGAAAGATACAAACGTTTAAAATACGACAAGGGTACCTTATTACTTCAAAAATTGAAAAATATATAATATTTGTAAAGCTTTACAAAAATTCATATTCATGAGATGTAGATGAGCTGTCAGCATGCGCACTATACTTTCTTTGATTGAAAACTTCCATAGTTCTTACACGTGGTGCATAATCTGTTTCTCGAAGTTTTAGCTCGGAAGAAAATTAAAACGGCAACCGAATATTAGAGTTACTTAATGAATAAAACTGACAATTACTGCCTGTATTAAGTTTTGAATCTGATTTAAAAGGTAAACACGAAATATCAATCAATATTGTCGAGCTATTTTGATCGAAATAAACTGCTTTTGAGGCAAAATTCGTGGCAATTTTTTTTTTCAATATTCATTTTATTGCATTTCGGTCTAATTGACACCAAAAAATTGGGGGGTAAAAAAAATAAGTTAGCCGTAGACAATATGCCTTTAATTTACAATTTTGGCCCTTTGACCCCTAATTTCTCAAAAACGGTAAAAATATTGCAAATCCGATTAAAGATTAAGGCAGAAATATTCACAAGGAATCCAATGAAAAAAAAGATTTTGAAAATCGGAATACAAATAAAAAAGTTGATTTTAAGGGCGTGGCCTGTCTTTAGCCCCCTGTAGCAATGTAATGGTGAAATAAATATCAAAAACATTGACACATTAGATAGATAGAATTTAATGATGAATTCAATAAAAAAAGAATCTTCAAAATCGAATGAATGATAAACATTCTACAACAGGTTTGTCAAAACACCCGTTTTAGCCCTTTTTGGTCCTTTTTTCTAAAACAGAAGGGGCCACAAACCCCAAATACAAAACCAACATTCCTTTAGTGGATATAATCATCATATCAAAACTTCATAACAATTGGCAGGCCCACTACAACTTAATTTTTGGTTTAAATGACAAACGGCGTTTTTGGCCCCTTTGACCCCTAAATTCTCAAAAACGATAAGAGATATTGCAAATCTGATTGAAAAATGCAGGCAGGGATTTTCACAAGGATTCCAATGAAAAAAAAAGATTTTGAAAATCGGACCACAAATAAAAAAGTCAATTTTTGGGGTGTGGCCCCTTTTTGACCCCCAGTAGCAATATAACGGTACAAGATACACCAAAGCCGTTGATACATTTTGTTGACAGAATTTATTGAGGAATACAATAAAAAAAGAATGATCAAAATTGGATGAAAATTAAACATTCTACAGACGTTTTGTCAATATACACATTTTTGCCCCTTTTTTCTTAAACGGTAGGGGCCAGAAACCCCAAATGCAATACCAACCTTCCTTTAGTGGTTATAAACATCATATCAAAATTTTATAACAATTGGTTATCTACAATAAAGTTATCGCACGGAAACCAAAGTGTCTACAGACGACAACGACGACAACGACATCGCCATAATTTAATTTGATCGCAAAAATTTTGCGGTCGTATAAAAATGTCACTATACCTCTCCAATGCAATTTGCCTAATATAAGAAATGATTCCTTACTTAGGTTGATATATTAGTTATAACTTGTAGCAGAACTTGTATTTTGGCATTCATTTCTTCCGAATACAAAGTATTAAGCACGGAAAGTTTGCTACCTAGACGATTTTTTACATGGTCCTTTATCTTTTAATATAACTTTGTTTTTAAATTATGAGAATTGTGTCGCTGATATACACTTATTCATGCTCTCGTAGTCCATCAGTGAAACCTTTAAGATATACATGATATATTTACAATTGTTTTTTGGATAATCTGGTAGCCGTACATGGCGTTGAATTCTATTGATTTCAACTTATAGCTCCTGTTGGGCTTGAGCGATTTCATTTTGTCTTTAATGAATGATGAAACCGTAAGTATCTCCATTTCTGTTTGTTCTAGGGCTTTAATGAATGAAATATTTTATACTCCCCGACTTGGTTGTCCTCTCAGAGTATGGTTCTAGTATGTGTACTTTAATCTAAATGTACAAAAACATTTACAGTGTTTATAACTGACAAAAAGCATCATTAGAAATAATTGTTTTAATTTAAAACATTCTTAACTTTTAATTAATGATTTTTGTAAAAAAAAAAAAAGTTGATTAGTTTTTTTCGTCTTTGAATTGTGTAACTATGATGTATATGTAGTTTTCAAATGGAGCAAATAGAATTGAGGTCGAACAAGAGGCTCCCAGGAGACTTAATCCTCGTCAGACTTAAATGCTTATTAACATTGAAAGAGTTACATAGTAAATGCTCATTGTTGATTGTTTTAATTTTTGAACAAAAAGGGTAAATCAGAATGAGAAAAACCTGCGTTTTTCATCTTGATATCAATTGTTTGTTATAATTTTCGGAAAATACAAAAAAAATAGCAGCAATTCTCAAATTTCATATGTTATGATCTATTGTGTGGTGAAATTCTAAAACAATCGATGTCGATCTGCGGGGTGCTAAAACCGATTTAAGAAATGAGGTATCAAATTTTGCCTGGTTTGCCAAATAAGGTAAAAAGTGGCGGGACTTAATTTTCAAAAGAAAATTCTTCGGGTTTTTATAACTATGGAGTAATATCTATAAAATATAATGGTTCGGATAACTAAATAATTATGTCAGACTACATAGAATATTAAAATAACAAATATTTTATCGAATCTATATGGTACAGGCATTTTAATTTTCCGAGTATTCGTCGCAATAAGAGACAACTCTTGGATACTTTTTTTACTTCTGATACATCGATTACTCTTTGTTAGAACTTTTTAACACATTTTGAATTTATCAATTATTCCTATACTACAAATGTATATACCCATTTTATGCGAGGATTTTATGATTGATTGTGTGTCCCACATGTTTATATTTTTATCTTTATTATTTACTTGTTTTTCTGTTATACCTCTTTTTTATACGACCGCAAAAAATTTGCGGACGTATTATGGTATGTTGTCGTCGTCGTTGTCGTCGTCGTTGTCGGTGTCTGTTAACTTTTTAGTGTTTCCACAATAACTTTAGTTCCAGTTATCCGATTGCTATGAAACTTTACAATGATGTTCCTTACCATAAAAGGATGAATGGGATTGATTTTGGGGGTCCCCCCATTTTTCGTTTAGAAATTAGGGGCCAAAAAAGGGCCAAAAATACTACTTTTTTGTTTGTTTCCACAATAACTTTAGTTCTAGTTTTCCGATTGCTATGAAATTTAACAGTGATGTTCCTGACCAGACAAGGATGAATGGGATTGATTTTGGGGGTCCCCTCTTTTTTTGTTTCGAAATTAGGGGCCCAAAAGGGGCAAAAATTTCACATATTTTACTTGTTTCCACCATAACTTTGGTCCGAGTTGGCATATTGCTGTGAAATTTGTCAAGAATGTTTCTTACAATAAATGAATGAACTTGATGAATTTTATGCGCGCCCTTTTTCTCCGTTGTGTAATTAGGGGCCAAAAGGGGCCAAAATAAAAACTTTTTTATTTGTGGTCCGATTTTGTAATTTTTTTTTGCATGTTTGTTCTTGTCAAATAGCGGATACAAAATTAAGAATTAATTTTGCGACCCCCCCCCTTTTTCCCTCTATTATGTAATTAGGGGCCAAAATCGAAACTTTTTTATTTGTGGTCCGATTTTGAAAATTTTTTCTGCAAGTTTATTCTTGTCAGGTAGCGAATCCCATTTTGAGAATTAATTTTTGGGACCATCCCTTTTTTCACTTGTTTTGTAATTAGGGGCCCAAAGGGGCCGTAATCAAAATTATTTATTTCTGGTTTGTTTTTGAAAATTTTTTTTGCAAGTTTATTTTTGTCAAGTAAGCGAATCCAAATTGAGAATTTATTTTTGCGACCCCCACCCCTTTTTCACCTGTTGCGTAATAAGGGGCCGAAATCGAAACTTTTTTAATTCTTGTCCGATTTTGTATAAATTTTTTTGCAAGTTTATTCTTGTCAAGTAGCAGATATATTTTGTGTCCCCTTTTTTTACTGTTACGTTATTAGGGACCAAAAGGGGCCAAAATTGTAACTTTTTTTATTTCTGGTCCGATTTTGAAAATTTGTTTTGCATGTTTGTTCTTGTCAAATAGCGGATACAAAATTAAGAATTAATTTTTGCGACACCCCCTTTTTCCCCCTATTACGTAATTGGGGGCCAAATGGGGCTTTTTAATTTGTGGTCCGATTTTGAAAAAAAAAATTTGGAAATTTATTCTTGTCAGGTAGGGATTCTAAATTTAAGAATAAATTTTTGGGGCTGTAATTATAATTTTTAAAAAATTCTGGTTCGATTTTTAACTTTTTCCCCAAACATTATTCTTTTAAAGACATGAAAGAGTAGAATACAACATTCAAAATTTATATTTTTACCCCCTGGGTCGCAAGTCCATCAGAGAAGCATGTGTCAAAAACCTTTGTCAGTCCACCATGGGCTGCATGTGTCCAGAGCAATAGACTATCCATATTAGGCCTAAAACGTACAGGGTTCATTATGTTGCGGTCGTATCATGCTGCGCTCGTTGTATTACTGTCATAAAATGTATGTGTGTGTGTGGAAGCATAGTGAAGAGCCATTTTGTCTGCCCGAATAGCCGAATAATTATCCATATTTATCAAAATGGGTAATAGTGTTCAAAGCTATAGGGCAGCAATAGGGCTCTTCTATAGTTGTACCCACAGCGTATGTGGCCCTAAATCTTTTACTTCCTACACTAAAGCAGAATCTTATTCTAATATTTTACTTACAAATTTCCGCTGCACACTTCTTGTCGTCTCATTGAGCATACTCCAAAGCGTAAATCCCAAGATAAATATTGTCTTCCTTATTTTTAGCTCACCTGACCCGAAGGGTCATGTGAGCTATTGTCATCACTTGGCGTCCGTCGTCCGTCCGTCGTCCGTCGTCCGTCCGTCGTCCGTCGTCCGTAAACTTTTTAAAACGTTAACTCCTCTGACACCATAAGTCCAATTGCAACCAAACTTGGTATGAATGTTCATTAGCATTCGGTGCTTAGAACTGATGTGGGGATTTTTGATTCGTCGTAAAACATGGCCGCCATGGCTAAAAATAGAACATAGGGGTAAAATGCAGTTTTTTGCAAATAACTCAAAAACGGCTACAGATATCAAAATTCTGGCATAGGGTAAAAGTGATCAGCACCTCAAGATCTACCTACCCTGAAATTTTGAAGAAAATCCAAATACCCATGTAGGAGTTATTGCCCTTTTTGTGGATTTTTTGCAAATTTTGCACCTGTTTAGCTCAATATCTTGAAAACTATACTAGATATTTGAGAAATTTAAATTGCATATTGTTAAGCACATCAAGATCTACAAAATATGTAACAGGGTCAACGTTGTAGGACCTTTCCTTTTAGGAGTTATTGCCCTTAGAACGTCAAAATTTAGCATTTTAACAGCATTTCCTCATTACATTGAAAACGTTAACTCCTCGGACACTTTAAGTCCAAATGAAACCAAACTTGGTATAGTTGTTTATTAGCATTAGGTGTATAAAACTGATGTGGGGATTTTTGATTGGTCGTAAAACATGGCCGCTGTGGCTAAAAATAGAACATAGGGGTAAATGGCAGTTTTTTTGCAAATAACTCTAAAACAGTGACAGATTTCAAAATTTTGATTGGGAACAAAAGTGATCAGCACCTCAAGATCTACCAGCTCTGAAATTTTGAAGAAAATCCAACAACCCATGTAGGAGTTATTGCCCTTTTTGTGGATTTTTTGCAAATTTTGCACCTGTTTAGCTCAATATCTTGAAAACTATACAAGATATTTCAGAAATTTAAATTGCATATTGTTAAGCGCATCAAGATCTACAAAATTTGTAACAGGGTCAACGTATTAGGACCTTTCCTTTGAGGAGTTATTGCCCTTGGAACGTCAAAATTGAGCATTTTAACTGCATTTCCTTATTAGCTCACCTGGCCAAAGGCCATGTGAGCTATTGCCATCACTTGGCGTCCGTCGTCGTCGTCCGTCGTCGTCGTCGTCCGTCGTCGTCGTCGTCGTCGTCCGTCGTCGTTAACTTTTCTTCAAACTTCTTCTCCTCTGAAACGGCTGCACAGATTCAAACCAAATTTGGTCTGGTGGTACTTTAGGGTATCCCCCACAGAACTGATGTGGGGATTTTTGATTCGTCGAAAAACATGGCCGCCGTTGCTAAAAATAGACCAGGGGGGTCAGACTACTGTTTTTGGCTTGTAAATCAAAAAGTATAAGAGATAGATGAAATCTGATGCCTCGCTGCTGCTTCAGCATCAAAAGCTCTACAAAAGTCTCCTTTGAGTGAAAGTTGTCAGATGACCCCTTATGGGAGTTACGGCCCCTTAAAGGCAAAAAATAGCATTTTTTCATGTTTTTGGCCTATGGAATGAAAACTATTACAGATAGAGAGAAGCTGTTGCTTGCTTAAATGTTCAGCTCATTTAGCTCTACACAAGTCTCCATATGGTCGAAGTTGTCAGATGACCCCCTTTAGGGGTTACAGCCCCTTAAAGGCAAAAAATAGTGTTTTTGGCCTAAGGAATGAAAACTATTGCAGATAGAGAAAAGTTATTGCTTGCTTAAATGTTCAGCTTATTAAGCTCTACAAAAGTTTCTATAGGGTCAAAGTTGCCAGATGACCCCTTATAGTGGTTACGGCCCCTTCAAGGCAAAAAATAGTGTTTTTGGCCTAAAGAAAGAAAACTTTTGCAGATAGAGAAAAGATGTTGCTTGCTTAAATGTTCAGCTTAATTAGCTCTACAAAAGTCTTTTTAGGGTCGAAGTTGTCAGATGACCCCTTTAAGGGGTTATGGCCCTTTAAAAGTGAAAAATAGTGTTTTTTGCTTTGGAATGAAAACTATTGCAGATAGAGAAAAGCTTTTTATTGCTTAAACATTCAGCTCATTTAGCTATACAAAAGTCTTCAAAGGGTTGACATTAAGACCAGGTGAGCGATTCAGGCTCCTGGGAGCCTCTTGTTGTGGATTTTTTGCAAATTTTGCACCTGTTTAGCTCAATATCTTGAAAACAATACTAGATATTTGAGAAATTTAAATTGCATATTGTTAAGCACATCAAGATCTACAAAATATGTAATAGGGTCAACGTTGTAGGACCTTTCCTTTTAGGAGTTATTGCCCTTAGAACATCAAAATTTAGCATTTTAACAGCATTTCCTCATTACATTGAAAACGTTAACTCCTCTGACACTTTAAGTCCAAATTGAACTAAACTTGGTATAGTTGTTTATTAGCATTAGGTGTATAGAACTGATGTGGGGATTTTTGATTGGTCGTAAAACATGGCCGCTGTGGCTAAAAATAGAACATAGGGGTAAATGGCAGTTTTTTGCAAATAACTCAAAAACGGCTACAGATATCAAAATTCTGGCATAGGGTAAAAGTGATCAGCACCTCAAGACCTACCTACCCTGAAATTTTGAAGAAAATCCAACGACCCATGTAGGAGTTATTGCCCTTTTTGTGGATTTTTTGCAAATTTTGCACCTGTTTAGCTCAATATCTTGAAAACAATACTAGATATTTGAGAAATTTAAATTGCATATTGTTAAGCACAATAAGATCTACAAAATATGTAATAGGGTCAACGTTGTAGGACCTTTCCTTTTAGGAGTTATTGCCCTTAGAACATCAAAATTGAGCATTTTAACAGCATTTCCTCATTACATTGAAAACGTTAACTCCTCTGACACTTTAAGTCCAAATTGAACTAAACTTGGTATAGTTGTTTATTAGCATTAGGTGTATAGAACTGATGTGGGGATTTTTGATTGGTCGTAAAACATGGCCGCTGTGGCTAAAAATAGAACATAGGGGTAAATGGCAGTTTTTTGCAAATAACTCAAAAACGGTGACAGATTTCGAAATTTTGATTGGGAACAAAAGTGATCAGCACCTCAAGATCTACCTACCCTGAAATTTTGAAGAACATCCAACAACCCATGTAGGAGTTATTGCCCTTTTTGTGGATTTTTTGCAAATTTTGCACCTGTTTAGCTCAATATCTTGAAAACTATATTAGATATTTGAGAAATTTAAATTGCATATTGTTAAGCACAGCAAGATCTACAAAATATGCAACAGGGTCAACGTTGTAGGACCTTTTCTTTGAGGAGTTATTGCCCTTAGATCATCCAAATTGAGCATTTAAAAAGCATTTCCTCATTACATTGAAAACTTTAACTCCTCTGACACTTTAAGTCCAATTGGAACCAAACTTGGTATTGTTGTTTATTAGCATTAGGTGTACAGAACTGATGTGGGGATTTTTGATTGGTTGTAAAACATGGCCGCTGTGGCTAAAAATAGAACATTAGTTTTGCTTATAACTCAAAAAGGGTGACAGATTTTTAGATTTTGATTGAGAACAAAAGTGATCAGCACCTTAAGATCCACCATATTGTCAGATGACCCCCTTATTAATCTTATGACCCTTTCAATGTCAAATAGATTTTGCCTAATAAACTTTACTTAAAGCACATATGTCAGGTGAGCGATTCAGGCTCCTGGGAGCCTCTTGTTTGTATTTCTTGCTCATAATAGGTAACATCGAATCAAACCAAGGGTCTGGTACAATTATAGAAAATGCTTTATCAATTAGCAACATCAATATACGAAGTATTCGAAACAAGCTCACTTTTTTAGACTTTTTTACCGAGGACTTTGACGTTTTAACACTAACCGAAAGTCATCTTAGTCCAGATATATCCGACAATGAAATAGAACTAGAAAATTTCTCCAGAACAATAATCCGCAAAGATAGAAATAACTCTGGCGGAGGCGTGCTAATTTATGTTAAAGATGAATTCTCAATTATCCATAGAACAGACCTTGAAAATCAAGACGAGACCGTCTGGGTAGAAGTTAGGGGTAAAGGTCAATCAATTCTCCTATGTAATACCTATCGTCCTGAGTGGACAGACAACGAATATTGGGCACGATTAAAACGTGCAATAGAACTGGCATATCAGGTTAATCACAACATTGTGATAACGGGCGATTTAAACAGTGATTTATTTAAATTACACAACAATAAACTTGCTGATCTGATGAATGTCTTTAATTTTCAAAATGTAATCAATCAAGCTACAAGAATTACCAACCTTAGTGCTACACTTTTAGATCCAATTATTATAAGCGATACACTTGATTATATGTATTCCGATGTGTACTAACCTATATAGCGTTGCACGGGCATAAAACACCAACTCACTCACTCAATCACTCAACGATCAGGTGTTACAGGTAAACGACCACGGTTCACCACGACAACCATGAAGTCATTAAGTCTTTTCTTTGCTGTTTTAACAATATTACCGAATCTTGAATTAATATTTTGTGTTCTGTGTTCGCCAACAACCAGTGATTCTTACTACCCCCAGGTGTGAATGTCTACAGGTTGACACATTGGATTTATATGAAAGTGTGGAATTACTGGAACTTAGGGGAACATGCGACTGTTTAATAACGTACCATACTGATACGCATCCAGGGATTTTTAAACATGTACCCTATGGTGAAAGATGTAATTATACTTATGATAGAGACCTTAAAAAATGGGGTGAGTAAACTAATGAAGTACTAATTGCATGCCTGGTTTTCAGTCAGTCCTACTTTTTTTTCATTAGTTGAATTATCTTTTTGATACTTGTGATAGAGAGACTTTAAAAAAAATGTGGTGAGTAAACCCCGTTTTAGGATTTTTAATAACCTTGCATCATTTTTGTTCAAATTAATTTATATTTATTGCATGAGATGGTTTATCTGTTTAATGAGGTGATATAAATGATTTGTAATGTACTGAATTGACAGTTTAAGTGTACATTATCAGATATATGGTCAGTTATCACATCATTCTGACCAGATTCTGATTTTTTTTGTTTTTGTTTTTGTTTTTTTTTTTTTTGGAAACAAATATTTTTGACTGATAACATGAAAAAAAAAATTTCATATTTATTTCATTCTTTTATTTTAGTCTTAATTTGCCTTGTGCTGGTTGCTGTGCTGGTGATTGTCTACAGACGCTGTACAGTATCGCATGACTACATATGAAAGTTTACAGCATATAATTACTACACTTACTAATTTAACACTTGGTACATCCTTGACCTCATCAGAACCATCTACCATTTTACCACTACATTCCACCCAATCATCACCATCATCCCTGATACCAAAACTACATTTTCATCATCATCAAGACCTTCTGAGATTTTTTCATCTTTCATCTTTTGATCGAGGTTCATCAAGGGTTACATTTAATCTAACTCCACAAAGTGATGATGATCATCCTGATATTATTGATATTGCAGAATCTGATAATGAACCAGAACCACTAAATAATGACACTCCTGATCACATTGATATTGCAGAATCTGATAATGAACCAGAACCACTAAATAATGACACTCCTGATCACATTGATATTGCAGAATCTGATGATGAACCAGACCAACAAAGTAATGATAATCCTGAACGCATTGATATTGCAGAATCTGACGATGAACCAGAACTGCAAAATAATGATAGTCCTGATCACATTGATATTGCAGAATCTGATGATGAACCAGACCAACAAAGTAATGATAATCCTGAACGCATTGATATTGCAGAATCTGATGATGCACCAGAACCGCAAAAAAATGACAATCCTGATCACATCGATATTGCAGAATCTGATGATGAACCAGACCAACAAAGTAATGACAATCCTGATCACATTTTATATTGCAGAATCTGATGATGAACCAGACCAACAAAGTAATGATAATCCTGAACGCATTGATATTGTAGTTTCTGACGATGAACCAGAACCGCAAAATATTGATTGATTGATTGTTGGTTGCTTTATGTCCCGTCGGCGATATTGCAGCCATCATCGGGACATAAACAAGTTGATATAATTATGTTAATAACATGTTAATATAAAACAAAGTCAAAAGACCGTAGATAGAACAAAAAGTATGCCAAGAAAATAAATAGATAAAATAATCATTAAAAAATAACACATTAAAACAATAAAACCATTTAAAGCAATAGGAAAACAAAGAACTTAATAAAAATAAGCTAAATATTATGACAACAAATTAACTTTCAAATGGTGATTACAAAAACCATAATTTTGAATACTGACCGATTTCTTTTAAAAAGGATAAAATGGCATCGGCTGGGATGCCGCTTAACAAATCGTGCATGGATGCACAGTTAAAATACTTCATGCGAATTGGAGCAAGATCAACACAGTCAAGAAGAACATGCTTCAAAGAGCACCGCGAGTCACAGGGAATGCACATCGGGGCCTCCTTCTCCTGTGTCATCAGGTGGCCATGAGTGACTCTAGAATGTCCTATACGACATCTAGTGATGACCACCTGGTCTCGACGGCATCGAAATGAAACATGACTCTCCCCGAGCTGTGGTTTTAGCTCATGAAGTTTGTTGTGCTCAGCGGCAGCCCAAACCTCATCCCATAAGGTCTGAACATATATTCGGATTGTATTTCTACAATCCGAATAAGGAATAAAACAATTTTACACCGGTTTACGAAGGGCTTCCTTCGCAACCCTGTCCACAACTGAATTCCCATGGATACCAGTATGACTGGGTACCCATAGGAAAATCAATTCTGCGCCACCTCTAATCAATTGATGAACTATATATACAATTTTAGAAATTAATGTGTTTTTCAATTTACAATTCTCAATTGCCAGAAGACAAGAGAGAGAGTCGGAACAGATAAAGAATTGAGAGTGCTCAGAAGCATCAATTAGCTTGAGGGCTAAAATGATGGCTCTTGCTTCAGCTGTAAAAATGGAAGCAGTAGATGGGAGGCGTTGTGTTGACGTGCTATTCCCTGAGACAGCAGCAGCAGCAACGCTATCACCATCTTTAGAGCCATCTGTATAAACTGTTAGAAATCCAGGATATCTAGCTTTAATTTCGGAATAATCTTGTTGAATAAGTAGATGATTTGTTTCAGATTTTTTATGTTTACGGAGATTCTGACATTGAACCAGAACCGCAAAATAATGACAATCCTGAAGCAGAATCTAAGAATGAACCAGAAGAAGATAGGTTTTGTGATCATGTATCATGCCGTACACGCAGCAGTAAAACTTTAAAGAAATAATATTCTTAAAAAAAGTTTATCCAAAATACATCATGTTTGTTTTTTTTTGTTTTTTTTTTTGGATTTAATGTATGATACTGGGTGTAATTTTGTTTAGGCCAAAGTTGCCTTGTCTTTTTTTATTTGTTTTATATTTTCAGTTTTTGTTGAGAACAGGAAGTAAAACTTTAAAGAATAATATTCTTAAATAAAAAAAATATCCAAAAATACATCTTGTTTTTTATTGTTTTTATTGTTTTATTTTTAAATTTAATGTATGACGCTAGACTTAATTTTGTTTGTGATTTTATCATTGTGTCAAAGTTGCCTTGTCTTGTCCCGTGCGGGGCCCGGGAGGCGAATAGGCCCGCAGCAGCGCTAAGCTTTTCGGTAAAAATCCACTAAATAGCGCTCAGAAACCTGACATCGGGGTCAGGCTGCTTTGCCCACAAAGCGACTGGGATGTGTGCCCCAGGTGGTTGAATGGGGCAGCCCTGACATCGAGAGATGCGGGGTCGTCAGGCGATAATGCGGAAAACCTGACCGCAAACCATAGTGGTGCACCGTGTTGGGAAGAATGTCACGTTCTTCGCACATTAAAGAACCCTGCTGCAGGTCTCGGTAAGAGTAGGATCCCCATGCAGGAGGCAAAATTTCCCGTCCCGATCGCGCTGCTTGGGAGTAAAGCAATAACTAACTAACTAACTATTTGTATATATTTATATGCAAATTTCAAATGATCATAGTTAATCTGAAATTTTTGTTCTTTGATTCTCTTTTAATTAATTTGATACTTCTAATCTATTTTACATTTTTATGAACATACCATTATCATACCTTCCTGTCATCATTACTTACTTGGTTGGTTATATTCTGATATCTTACCTTCTTTAAAACCCCGATTTAACCAATTGCCCTATATATTCTGTTGATCTTCTGTATGTGGTCTATGAACCTTATATTTTAGAATATGCATCTTACATGTCCAGGGTCTATGGACT
Source organism: Arcuatula senhousia (assembly GCA_963971305.1). NCBI lineage: Eukaryota > Metazoa > Mollusca > Bivalvia > Mytilida > Mytilidae > Arcuatula > Arcuatula senhousia. The sequence goes on from OZ020310.1 coordinate 3,409,949, forward strand.
TTATATTTAAAAAAAAACATGGACCTGTCTATGGACCCTATATTTTAAACATTGACCTGTCTATGGACCCTATATTTTAAACATTGACCTCATATGTCCAGGGTCTAGGGACCCTATGTAAGGTCTACTGTATATCTATGGACCCTATGACCTTACATGTCCAGGGTCTAGGGACCCTATATTTATAAAACATGGACCTCAGATACCCCTATATGTAGTAGTGCAGTCAAAACAAGATATTTTGAAAGGGAATGTTCAAGCAAAACAATACCTTCGTCTTCTGGGGAAAATAGCCTCGTGTCTGGAAATAATTCCAAATGCAAGACTATTTATTAGGCCTATCCAATTACATCTATTGTAAACACGGAGCCCGTTCTAAATGAGTTTAGATTTTCCTGTCCCTTATACACTAGACCTGAAACCACATTTGGAATGGTGGTTGTCTGTGGATAATATTTCTCAGGCAGATCCTTAAAACCAATATAAACGACCGTTACGATCACAACCGATGCCTCGATGTAGGGGTGGGACGGTTTTTTTTTGTCAAAGAACTTAACTGTTCAGGATCTTTGGTCCGGGGAAATGAAAGCACAGCACATCAACAATTTGGAGATAAAAGCTGTGTTTTTGACGCTAAAACATTTTCAGAATCAATTGAGAGGCAAGAAGGTTTAAACAGGTCGGACAATACATCAACAAGCAAGGAAGACACAGTCTCTACCATTATGTCAACAGGTGTGAGATCTTTGGATGTTTGCTTTGGACAAGCAGATGATTCTTCAGGCGTCTCACATAGCAGGAAAGAAAAACATTCTTGTAGATCAATTGAGTCGTTAGAAAATTCACCCAACAGAATGGGAATTGAACAGTGTAGTAGTTTAAAAAGTTCTTCAACCAACGATAGATTAGAAAAAAAGGGGGGGTCGCAAAATTTGATCAGGCCCGCTCTTTTATGGCAAGGACAATCCTTGACAAATTTCATAGCAATTGGCTTACTAGCACTTAAGTTATTTTAGGAACAAGTACAATATTTGAATTCTTTGCCCCTTTTCGGGCCCTAATTTCTAAACAAAAAAGGGGGACCCCCAAAATCAATCCCATCCATCCTTTTATTGTAAGGAACATCACTGCCAAATTACGAAGCAATTGGATAATTAAAACTTAAGTTATTGTGGAAACCAACAAAGAAATTTCTAAACGAAAAAAGGGGGGACCCCCAAAATCAGGGCCATAACAAAAAATTGATAACCCCTCTTGACTTCACCTTATTAAATAAAGGACATAATCAGAAAGTCTCCAATTGCTGATATTACTAGTGCAAAACTGTTCTATCACGAACGATAGTATTAAAAACGAAAGAATATGGAATATGTGCCAAAAAGACACGATGCACATAATAAAATGATTTTAATAAATGTACAAAAGCAAAATTTCACTGTTTCAGTTTCAGTTTCAATATATGTTTAAGAAACTGATTTCTTCCAAGCTTGTCCTTAAAAACAGGAAAAAATATGGATTTTCGAAAACACAGCCAATTTTATTGTATTTCCACATTCTTATTACTTATAGACAATATATTTATTTATTCAGTTTCATATTCATATCTCGCATTAGAAAAACAATTCCCATATAGGTTTATTCCTAGTAATTCTGTTGCCAATTATCAAAGGAAGATATCGGGATAAACACCATGTGTGGGTTTCTGTTTGTTCGATATTAAAATTTCATAATGTTTTCGGCACAGTAATAGGCTTGTTTGATATATCAGTAAGTTCAAACTTATAACTAAATATTGCTGAGTTTAAATCGTCTAATGCAAATATGTCTCTTCTTACTAAGCATTCAATTGTATTTGACAATACTTCACAGACTATTCCTTCAAATAAGTCGTGTGCTAGATCAGATGGTAACCCCTGAGTTACATGATAATATTCTAAAATGTTCAGATGTGAATTGATTTTAACACCATAAACCGATGAAAGGCTATTGTCCCTAGCAACATGATCTAGTTGATTGGTATGCATTTCAGATGTATGAATGTTAAAGGAATCACAATTCAACAATTGTTGAATAATTCCTCTGGTTACAAAACAGATCCTACAATTTTGCAAGCAAGTAAATGATTTCAAAAATTCCTCAATGCCATGAGCCCCTAAATTATCAGCTATTACAACACTTATGCTTCCATCAAATCTATGGTTCTCTGCATCTTGTGAAATAACAATACCTTCAGTTTCTAATTGGTTGGGGCCTATGAAAGACTGGGTTGGGATATATGAATACCTGGATTGGGACATATAAATGACTGGGTTGTGACATGTGAATACTTTTTAAAGACCTTCTTATCTGTTTGAATAAGTTTCAAATAGTTTGCAATTCTTAATCTCCCGGATATAGCCAAAATCGTGCTGCTTGGGAGTAAAACAATAACTAACTAACTAACAACTCTTAATATTGGAACGATACCCTGACCTATCAGTCTCTGTACCAGTTAAGACATTTTGACTTCTAGCTTCCCTGTCTAAATTCTGCCCAATTGCAGGGTAAATAAATAACCCTTGGGTCGAGCCCTTTACAATTACTAGTACTTGGGATTTTATTATCTTCTTGTTACAAATAATTTGAAACGTCTGACTTTTTGCGGATGACCGCATCAACAATATTAGCTAAGGATTTGTATTTGTGTATTTGTTGTCATTTGTATTTCGAACACACGTGAAGGTTAGCACTGCTGGTGGAGTTTAAATTCCCCGAGGTTAGCCCGCTCCGGCACCAACACTTTTGAGTTGGAGAATACATCAAAGCTTTAAATTATCCGTCTAAATTTCAAAATTGTCTAAACCCTAAGGTTCTTCCTACCCCAGACATAGGTTGAATATCTTAGTAATAATTTGGTTCCCCAGTTTGGTATTTTTGGTTATACTGTTCTATGCTCTTCATATTCATACAGTGTTTGGCATTTTCAATATTTTTGGGAGAGCGCCTCTGATGAGTCTTGAATAGACGAAACGCGCGTCAGGCGTGGTAAAATTTATTGTCTGGAACTTTGTTGTCATTTGTATTTTGTTTTATGAACATCAGAACCGAAATTTCCCGTCCCTACCCATCACTCTTTTTTCCAGTGGCAGTCAAAACTATCCTACCCGATTGGCCTTGTGTCCCCATTTCCTGCACTTCATCATCATTTCATGTTCATTTTATCACCATTTTCATGTTCATCTCCCGTATATAGCCGAAATCGTGCTGCTTGGGAGTAAAGCAATAACTAACTAACTAACAGAACTTTACAGAATCTTCGCTACCCGGAACCCGCACGGGCCTATAAAATAGGGCATCTAATGGAACATTAAATGATACTCGGCCACGATTTTCATCAAAAGTTTTACCCATCCAAAATGTTGACATATGGAAATGAAAACAAAGTTGTTTATTCTTAATTCTGAAATTAAAGCTATCATATGACTTTCGGCGTGTATCGGTTGATCGATCTAGAAAATAAGTAATTGATTCATCCAAATTTCATTTAGTTCTCCTTGTCCGTGTAACACATTGTATAAATATTTTGGACTTTCACACGCGTATATTCAGAAGAGTGGTATATTTCATTCTTTTGAATTTAATAATATAATCTTTCGGCGTGTATCAGAAATATTTAAACATACAACATATATTGTTTAGAATTTTAATGAAAGTGATATTGTATTTTGAGGGTGTCAAAAATTTTACACTTTTCTCTTAGCTGGAAAATGATTTTTTTTAGTCTTTCTTCCCTGGATTTTTTTTGGATTCCAGTTGTCAGTGCCTTTCCTGTGTCCAGTACCGTCTTATTTATATTTTGTTGTTGTTATTTCTACATCACGTAAAGAATTTCTACAGGTGCTCAATAATGTTAATGTTGTTCAGCTTTTTGTGAATTCGGCCAAATATGTTATTTTCCATTTCTTCAATCTCTAATGACTAGTTTGCCTAAGTATTTCTTCCTGTTTATATAATACTTCCGGTTAAAGATGGCTGCGCCCATGTTTTTGAGATGCGACTGAAAAATTAACTTTTTGCAACCTGAAAGCTTCAATAAGAATTTATGAACTTTAACAAACAACAAAATATAAGTGTGAATTTGAAGGAAATAACTTAAACACAAAAGAAATGTCTGGAAAGGGTAATCCCAACACAACTCCGACCATCACGAGGTCTAAAACTGGGGCAACCCCCATTAAACACACGATAGGATCAAACCAAGCGACTTTTACGCTCAATGATGAGAACATATTTCTATGGAGAAGAGCTCTCTTGATTCGTTATTTTAAAATTCTAGAAAGCTCTGATAAAATGAATGTTCAGTGGAATGATTATGACCAAAAATCGAAAGTTCTGGAAACAATGGATGAGAAGGTCCCATTTAAGAACAAACTACCAAATAAAGAACTATTTAAATCTGCAGTGTCAGTTGCAATTAACAAACAAAAAATCTTTGTTATCACAATCTTCTACACCACCAAAAAGGCCACTATTAAGGGCCAGGGTACAAGTCAGTGGCTTCAAACAGAATTTAAACTGATAAATGACACTATAAACACTACAATAGAAAAGAAACAGAAATCAAGCATCGACAAATTGATAAATGAATTGAAATTCAAGAATGAACTATTAGATTTTGAGGACAGTGACTTAAATGTGAATTTAAACACACCTGTAAATTCACCTATACGCCCCCAACAACAAGAAAATGATACAGAAGAAACCTACATAAAGAGTGTAGATATTATGGATAAAGCTAATGAAAGTTCTATCAATCCAACATCTAGTGACGAAATAAAAACCCTCCAAAAAGAAATGGATAAAATTAGGTCCGAACAGTCTCGTCACAAGGAGGAGGCAACTCAAATGAAAAAAACATTGCACGATCTAGAAAATGAACTGGTGAAAAAGGATACAGAAATACAAGAACTAAATTCTCATTATACAAGCTTACAAACCGATGTAAAGCAGATGCAATCGGTTTCACAACAAACCGCTACAATTAGAGACCAAATGACTAAATTTGAAGAAAGAATGTGGATCAAGTTAGACCAAAAGATCAAAGAATTGAAACAAGATATGTCAGATAGAAATGAAACGACGGTTAGAAAATTAAAAGAACTTGAAAGCCACACCAAACAAGAAATGTCTCAGAACATGTCTCACCTTGAGAAAAACATCCAGGAAATTCAGTGTAATCTAAAAAAAGATCACCACGATGCAAGTCACAACCAAACAGAATCTAGAAATATATCCGTACACGTACCCGAACAAGAAAGCGTAAGAAAACCAACAGACTCTGAGTCGGTTGAAACAATGTACACCCAGCATCATGTACAAACAGATCGGGTTGAACATGTTGAAATCAACAGTGATTCCAAAAGTGAAAAGTCAACTAGAAAAGAGACAGAAGCTAACACTACTCGTCCGAAAACAAGAATAGACTATCAACGTCGTGAAACCAGCAATGAATATGATGTTTTAATAGTAGGCTCATCAATTATCAAAGATATAGATGGAAGGAGAATGTATAAATACAAAAAAGTCAAAACTCACACTTTACAAGACAAAACAGTGTATGGTGCTACGCAGTACATAAAATCATGTCAAGTTAAAGCAAATCATATTGTGTTCCAAATAGGTTCAAATGATATTGAATCTAAGACACCAAATGAGGTTATTGAAGAAATAGAAAATCTAGTCACAGTTACAAAGCGTTATTATCCAAGTGCAACCATCACGTTTGGAGAAATATTGCCAAGGTTTTATAATGACCGTTATCAAGCCAAATTCTACAATGATCACAGACAAATTTTTAATGTTCAATTATATGATTTATGTAATTATTTCAATTTACAATTTGTAAAGTATGACTTTATACACCCAAACTGCTTTGTTGATGGGATCCACATCAAGGGAAAAGGGATTCCCATCATGGTTACATCAATCAAAAGTGTATTGAACAAACTTTTAAATGTTAAGATATGGGAAAAATCAGAATCAAATCTTAAATTGAATGTAAATGAGGGGAACACTTTTGTCAACAGAAATCAAAAGTCTTTTGACCAGAAATTTAACCATCACAGTAATTATTTTGGGCATGAAAGAAGGGAAAATGTTGTATCTGGTAAAGGAAAAATTATGAACATGTTAGAAATTATGCTAAAGGAACTTAGAAATGGTCAGTGGTAAATGAGATGTTTTAAAACATTATATCGTACGCACATGGATGTGCATTTTATGTTTAGTTACCAATTTATATGCAAAGGTTCATTTGTATCATACTATAGTTTTGATTTTAAGAAAATAAGATAACAAGTTTATGTGGTATAACAAGTTATTTAGAAATATAGATACTAATATGTAATTAGTATAAATGTTCTAGTCATGGATGGTAAAAAGTTAAAAACAAAATATCTTAGCTATAATGTTAATTTAACATTGTTTATCATGTTACTTATTGTACAATTATAATTATTCTCCTATATGTTACATACATGTATAGTTTCACTGTATGTTGTACATGTTGTACTAGTCAGTATTTTATATATATATGAATGACATTCAATTTACCCAATTTTTGTCTTAAATAATGGAAATAGTTAGTATTTGTATATATGATATTATAAGAAATTTACTTCTCTTAAATGTTGAAAATATTTTGTAGAATTGAGTTATCTCTCTTTAAACACTATTTTAGATTTCTCTTATGACTATTGAGGTTTTCAGGTTCCAAAAAAAAAAAAAAAAAAGAAAAGAAAAGAAAAAAAAAAGATTACAATTGAAAGTAATCCTAAAATGTTAAAAATAGTAAAAAATCTTTCTATGTCATCTTGGAATATTCATGGTCTTGGAGACAAACACAAAGATGAGACATTTATGAGTAATTTTAAAAGTGACATTAATATTCTCCTAGAAACCTGGAAGGGAGAATCAGCAGATTTTAAATTGGAAGGTTATACCATAATTTCAAAAACGCGAAAGCGAATAAAAAAAGCTAGAAGATACAGTGGAGGTATAATTGTTACTGTTAAAAAGACCTATATGAAAGGCATCACATACCTAAAAGATTTTACAGACTCGCCAAATAGATTGTGGCTCAAGTTAAATAAAAACTTTTTTGGTTTTAGTGAAGATATTTTTATTTGTGCTCTCTATATACCTCCTTTTTCTTCAAACCATTACGAGAATGACTTAGATATCTTGGAAAATGAAATATCTTGTTTATCAAGAAAAGGACAGATTGTCCTTATTGGGGATTTAAATGCTAGGACTGGTGAAAGGGCAGATTTTATTGCCAACGATTCAAATTTCATAAATAATTTTGATGGTATGGATCTACTTCCTGAATGTTATATCAGTGATACCGAATTAAAAAGAATAAATCAAGACAGTTTAATAAACACATTAGGTTTAAAATTATTAGATCTGTGTTTGTCTTCAAGGCTGCGTATATTAAATGGAAGATATTTAGGAGATTCTTTAGGTTATTATACATATATGTCTAGTAGTGGTTTTAGTACTGTTGATTATGCTGTAGTCAGCGAGAGTCTCCTGTCCTCAGTAAAATATTTTGAAACAAGTTCATTTACATATTCATCAGATCATGTTCAAATAACATTACATATGAAATGTTCTATAAATTTAGATAAGGAAGTTGATCTAGATGAAAAGAAATGGCATTGGATAAAGACTTTTAAATGGTCAGATAAATCAAAACAAAAGCTTATTGATGCACTTTTAAATGAAGATATTAAAAATGACATAATTGATTTTGAACTTGAAACTTTTGAAGAAAATCAAGTTGGTGTTGATGGAGCCACAGTAAAATTGACAAATATTTTAGATAATATATCAAATATTTCTTGTAAAGTCCTTCCAAAAATGAAAAAGAAGAAGAAGAAGAAATATAAACAAGCTTGGTCTGACAATATCATTTACGAAACCAAGCACCAAATTAATGCTATTGGTAATAAAATCAAACATAACCCAAATAATAATAGTCTAAGACATAAATTTTTTGAACTCAAGAAAACCATGAAGAAACTGGTGAAACAGAAAAAATATGAGTATAAACAAAAAATTTTCCATAGTCTAAGTGAAAATTTACAGCAAAATCCAAAAGAATATTGGAACATCTTAAAATCTTTAAAAACTAGAACAGAAAATGAAAATAATATAATAGAATTATTAAAAGATGAAACCGCCTTGATAAAGCATTTCCAAAACCAAGGGAATCCTTTAACACCAACAAACAGTACAAATGTAACAAATATTGAATCAGAACTGAAAATTTTAGAAAATAACTTAGATATTAAACCAGATACTGATATTCCTATTACTTTTTCAGAAGTTAAAAAGGTAATAAACGACCTTAAATTACACAAGTCGGCTGGACCAGACAGAATTTTAAATGAAATCATTAAATACTCAAACCAGGTTATCATTAAGTCAATTGTAAAAATATTTAATATAATCTTAAAAACTAGTATTTATCCAAGCACATGGAGAGACTCCCACATAATAGCACTTCACAAAAAAGGGGATAAAGCTGACCCAAATAACTATAGAGCTATATCTTTAATAAGCAATTTACCTAAGCTCTTTAATGCTGTTTTAAATAATAGACTTATCAAAGTGATTGAAAAACAACTTAACAGCTGCCAATTTGGCTTCAGAGAAAATCACAGAACTGCAGACAGTATATTTATATTAAAATCATTAATAAATAAATATTTAAACAAAGATAAGAAACAAATCTATGCATGCTTCATTGATCTAAGAAAGGCCTTTGATTCTGTATGGAGAACAGGCCTTCTTTATAAACTATGTAAAATGAATATAGGAAAGTCTATGTACTCAATAATAAAACAACAATATTTTAATACTAAATCTGCATTAAAATTTAAAGATTATACATCCGAATATTTCGACATTAACAGAGGTGTTAAGCAAGGGGATTCACTGAGTCCTACATTATTCAACATTTTCATAAATGACATCACCAACGGTTTAGATGAAGAAAATTCAAATCCATTATGTCTTATAAATAGCAAACTAGGATCCCTCCTCTTTGCAGATGATCTTCTTCTCCTTTCAGAATCGCAGGAGGGACTTCAAAATAGTCTAGATAAAGTTGCAGTTTTCTGTGATAAATGGCAGCTTTCTTTAAATATAAACAAAACAAAAAGCATGATCATTTCAACAGGAAAGAAAAAGGTAGAGCAATCCATACTTAATTTTAATAATGAGACAATAGAAAATGTCTCAGAATATCCTTATTTAGGATTACTTATTAAGTCCAATGGCAACATGAGCCATAGTACAACAGAATTAACCAAAAAGGCAAAAAAGGTATTATTTTCTATAAAGTCTTATACCAATTCTCTGAGTAATCTTCCAGTAAATGTTTCCAATAACCTCTTTGACACACTAGTAAGACCTATCTTAACATACAATTCTGAAATTACATTTTTAGACTCGTATAGTTGCTACTTTAATGCTAAAAACCGAGCCCTGGTTTCAGGGAAAAATGTAGACCCTTTCCATTTTATTGATAAAAATCCTATTGAAAATCTACATCTTGCATATTGCAAAAATGCACTTGGCATTAATAAGAATGCTTCAAATTTTGGAACTAGACAAGAACTGGGTAGAATGCCCATTGAATGTCATATCAAAATATTAACTATTATGTATTTAGCACGCTTTTTCACTACAAATCTAAACCCTCTATTAAGTGAATCTTTCCAATTAACTAAAATACTGGATGAAAAGGGAACGTATACCTGGTATACATACGTAAAAGACATACTTTTTGAAACAAATATTGATTTAGAAAGACTGGAGACTTGTACGGAATTAAAACAACTGAAAAACATTAAAAAATATGTAAAAACTCAAATAAACTCATTCTATGAAAATATTGTAAAAAACAAAATGAATAGTATTGATGATAAAAGTAAACTAAATTTCTATAAAAAGTTGAATCCAGCCTTAAAAATAAAACCATATCTCTCAATTTCAAACTTTGAATTAAGGAAACTGATTACAAAATTAAGAATCAGTGACCACAAACTATTAATTGAAAAAGGAAGGCACTTTAAAATTCCTAGAGAAGAAAGACTATGTCAAAAATGTCAGGTATTGGACGATGAGAATCATTTTTTACTTAGATGTACTTACAATGCAAACTTAAGAGTAACTTATTTTAACTTTTTATCTTTAGAACACATATCATTCAATAATCTGAATGATGAAGAAAAAGTAACTTATTTGTTAAACCCCTCAACACCATTGCAAGTAAATAAACTAGGATCCTTTATAAAAAAGTCTTTTGAACTGAGGACAGGGGACCCTTAATTTTTTTCTTTACTTGTAACTATGTATTACTGTGTGTTTTAGTTAGTTTTATATCTGTGTATGTTTATATGTCACAAACTGTATAAAAGTTTAATGACAATAAAGATTCGTATTCGTATTCGTATATAATAAGAGCAAACACTTAATAGCACTAACATGATAAGGTGTTGAAAAACTAACCTTTGCATGTTAAACGGTTAGTAAAATACATTTACCTGGCTTGAACCATACAACTGAAGTTCCATAAGAACACCAACAAACCAAATAAAGCCAACACAAACACGATTACGGCAGCCACACAAAGGATAACATTCAGTATTCGATTGTGTAATAAAAAAAAGTAAAATTTACATGCAAAAATGTTTCAAAACATAATATTTGTAAGTGTACATGTATACGTTAATCAAACGGAAATGAACTTCTTACATGAACTCAGTGGTGAAACTAATGCCAGAGAGGGGACATGTTGTACTTAAAGGGTATATATATAGATGTGGTTACTCAACAAGCATTTCTCACCTATTAGAAAAATCCAACCATTTCAACAAGTCGAGAATAAAGGTAAACACAAAATTATCGAGCTTTGAGGATCAATCATAGTAATAATTTGGTTCCCAAGTTTGGTATTTTTGGTTATACTGTACTATGCTCTTCATATTCATACAGTGTTTGGCAGTTTCAATATTTTTGGTAGAGCGCCTCTGATGAGTCTTGTATAGACGAAACGCGCGTCAGGCGTGGCAAAATTTATTGTCTGGAACTTTGTTGTCATTTGTATTTCGAACACACGTGAAGGTTAGCACTGCTGGTGGAGTTTAAATTCCCCGAGGTTAGCCCGCTCCGGCACCAACACTTTTGAGTTGGAGAATACATCAAAGCTTTAAATTATCCGTCTAAATTTCAAAATTGTCCAAACCCTAAGGTTCTTCCTACCCCAGACATAGGTTGAATATCATAGTAATAATTTGGTTCCCAAGTTTGGTATTTTTGGTTATACTGTACTATGCTCTTCATATTCATACAGTGTTTGGCAGTTTCAATATTTTTGGTAGAGCGCCTCTGATGAGTCTTGTATAGACGAAACGCGCGTCAGGCGTGGCAAAATTTATTGTCTGGAACTTTGTTGTCATTTGTATTCCTTATGTCCAAGAGCAAAAGAGTAAAAAAGAAAAAAAACTCCTAAAATTCTTGTAAACATGTTAAACTATAAATGATATTCCTTCTTAATCTAAGTTTTTCAAAAGTAGTGCATACTATAATTTCTGTATACTGACCTGACTAAAGAAAGGTGCTGTTCATCAATCCCATTGGAGTAACATTTCGATATAAGACAGTTAGAAGCATGATGATTATTGCTCGCCATTTTACCTGGTATCATTTGAACTCGAATATAGTAACAAACCATTAACGCGTAGTGCTGAGATTTATTCTTGACACAACACTTCAAACAATATTTTCAAACAATTTGTTGAAGTGTCATTGGTTATTGGATCTTCTTAAATTTTCAGGGCAGGTAGATCTTGAGGTGCAGGTCACTTGTGTTCTATATCAGAATTAAAAAATCTGTCATCTTTTTAGTTATTTGCACAAAACTACATTAAATTCTATTTTTAGCCATGGCGGTCATTTTTACAACCAATGAAAAATCCCCACAACAGTTCTATACACCTAATGCTAATAAACATTTGTACCAAGTTTGATTCCAATTGGACTTAAGGTGTCAGAGGAGTTAACGTTTTAAATGTAACATGGAAATGCTGTTAAAATGAGTAATTTCTAAGGGGAATAACTACTAAAAGGAATGGTCCTACAACATTGACCTATTTACAAATTTTGTAGATCTTGATGTGCTTAACAAAATGCAATTTAAATTTCTGAAATATCTTCAATAGTTTTTAAGATATTGAGCTTAATAAGTGCAACATTTACAAAGAATCCACAAAAGGACAATAAATCCTACATGGGTTGTTGGATCTTCTTCAAAATTTCAGGGCCGGTAGATCTTGAGGTGCTGATCACTTTTAACCTATGCCAGTAATTAGCTACCTGTAGCCGTTTTTGATAATTTGCAAAAAAATTGCAATTTACCCCTATGTTCTAGTTTTAGCCACGGCGGCCATATTTTGCAACAAATCGAAAATCCCCACTTCAGTTCTAAGCACCAAATGCTAATAAACAACCATGCTAAGTTTGGTTGCAATTGGACTTATGGTGTCAGAGGAGTTAACGTTTTAAAAAGTTTACGGACGACGGACAGACGCCAAGTGATGGCAATAGCTTCGGGTCAGGTGAGCTTAAAAGAGAATTATCATACATTTACCTGCTCTTCCAACCCAACCTTAGTTTACCCTTGTTATGACATTAGTTTCCATTATTATTTTTTTGTAAATTTATGTTTAACAACATGTATGTAGTAATGAACTCATTATAAAAATTGTTTAAAAATCTTACATTTGTTTTCTTCTTTTCCTTAGGTGGAGTAATATCTTGATTCATTGTTCTCCCTGCTTCCTACATGTATTAATGACATTCTCACTTTGTCCACATTTGGCATTTCTCTCAGTACGGTTATCTTAGGAGACAATGGTATACGTGTTGATGGTACATGTACTTTTGTATCACAGACACTGTGTCTTAACACCAGTTTTTGGATAGGTGTGTTTTCCTGAAAAAGATAATAAAAATATTTTACAACAGATTGTGGTTAAAGCAACTCTAGAGACCAGAAACTGGGTTTAAATCAATGCAATGTTTCATAATGTTTCAATAGACTTACTTTTATCTCGGAACTTTGATCCACTAGTAGTGACATTCTTAATTTTTTACAAAGACAAAACCTGTAAAAGCAGAAGGTATATTGTATATACATGTACATATGCACTTACTTTTTTCATCTGTTCTTGTTGAATGTCATCACCGGTCATGTCAGTTTTGCTGTCTTCCTGTAATAAAATTTTAATATTTTTTTTTTATTCTGACAGCTACATACACTTAGTTAGTTATTGCTTTACTCCCAAGCAGCACGATTTCGGCTATATCCGGGAGAGATACAATGAACATGAAATGATGACGAAGTGGAGGAAATGGGGACACGCGGCAATCGGATAGGTGTATGTGCTTTCGTCAGAATTTAAATTGCTAACGCCTGTGTTGGTGCTACTAGATTCAGAGTTATTATTGTCATCAGTATGACAGGCGAGTTAGTTCCATTTCAGCAAGCAAGATTGTCCTGAAGTCCTTGTGAACATTTTTTATATAATTCATACACTATATTTGGATGAGATTAAATCAAGAATTCTAAAGGTTTTTCAACCATAAGCCCCTCGGTCGTTTTTTGCTCTTCCCACAGCAACTCCAATTTGTCCTGGAAAGGATCATTTTTACAATCAACTACTACAGATTCTAGGCTCATTCCCTGGGACTTATGAATAGTTATCGCAAAGGAAACTTAAAGTGGAAATTGCAACCGTTTTGCCAATGCTATTTTGTCTACGGGATCGTATTTACTGAAAATGTATCTTTATTCAGTTTTAGTTTTAATAATGTCCTTTCCCTTATCAAATTTCACGTAAATGCAATCATTTTCAATCAATGTCACATGCCCAATTTTTCCACTAACAAGTTCGTTTCTCAGATTGACCAACAACATAACGGGGACACCACCTTTTACACCTAGAAGTTTGGGGGCTAAAATGTTTTACAAGTAGTCACTTACTCCGCTGTCGTCTGGTTTAAATGTGTACAGGGGCGAGTTAATTTTCTGTAATCATAATTGTGGAGGTCAACATCAACATTCCTAGCATATAAATGTATTGCCTGTTCCATATGGAAGACGTCTATTTATCGAGTTAAAATGCTACTGTATTTTCTGTAACATGTCCCTTCTCTAATTCATTGACTGCAATAATAAAAAGATTTTCAGATTGCCTATGGATTATCTTAAGGCTTAAGTGGTGTGCAAATGCCTGATTAAACCATGCAAGTGTAAAACAGTGATGACCAAAATCACCGTAAAGTTTTCATGTTTAACAGGAGAAAGCTGATAAAAGTCCCCACTTAGTATAACGGTAATGCCTCCAAAATATAATGATTCATACCTCAGTGATCTACATAGAAATTCTTCCTGTGATAACATTTTCGAACTTAACATTGATATCTCATCAATGAACAAAAAGTCAGTTGTTTGTATATTTGCTTTAGTATTTTGATGTTTTTCATCTGTTTTAAGAAGGTGAAGTAAATGGTAAAGTACATTTATGCAATGTAAATGCTTTAATTTAAGTGTTATGTCTAAAAAAAACCAGATGTTGGAATTCCTGTTGAATATGTCAGTGCCACTTATTAAACCTTTTCTTTTAAGTATTTGACCGCTGATTTGATAACAAACGCTTTTCCTGTCCCAGCTTGACCTTTCACAGTTAGCATACACTTTCTTATTCAACTTTGTGTAATAATAATGAGGGTAGGTAGGACCTTTTGCGGGACAGCAAGAAAGCCCATTTATTTCAACGAGAATTCGGGAAAACCCTTAACGGAAACAAGATTTAGCCGTTTTCATTTTTCGGGATGCGGGAAAAACACATTTATTTTCGCGGGAATCTGGGATTTCTTGTTTTATTTGCTGGGACTTCGGGATCATACCCCTCCTACCCCCCCCCCAATAATAAATAATAGACAATTTCATTCTTTCAGTTTAAAAAGTCTACAAATGTCACCGAATGCCAGACAACTGGGCCCGGTCTGTAGGACAAATCGGCCCTCTATAAGACAAGTCGACTTTAACCTGTTTATATCTTTAACAACAAAGTGAGAAAATTTTATTCAAATGTTCCAACATTTCAGCCCTTCAGTTCAACTCTTTCCTTCCTTTATATTCTCTTACAGCAACACTTTTTATATGTATTAAAGTGTTGCAGGGTGGCAAAATCATATCGGACTTGCTATCCCATAATTTGACTTTTATGGTAGAATTTGTAGTCGGCTCTGCTAGTTGCAAATTCTCCTCTTAAGGCTCGTACATACTTCTGACACCTGCAAGATTTTGTAAAAACCATGCATCAATTTATACTGCTCATGTTAAATGCAGGAAATAAGTTTGTCATGTATTCCTTGAGCAGTACAGTGAACATGAATGGGAAGAAGGAACAGTTTAAACCATAATATTTGATGGAAAAGGTGTTAAAAATTTATTTACCAAAAACTATTCTGAGACATCATTTAGGTAAGTCTTGGCTTTGAACTTGACACCCTGTTTGATATTTTTGATTTTGTACTAAGACGGAACAACTTGAGAAAGCACAGAGCAAGACAATAAACTAAGGCATAAAAAAAAACAAAAAAGACATTAAAACTAACGGCAACTACCAGTTTATTTAACTTTTAATTTTGTAAAACATGTTAAAGTGTGTTGTTGTATACTGGAAAATTTTCATGGCCATAGAATTATACTATTTATTGAAGTTTACGTGCTTTACAAACTAAGATTAGAAAAAAACCGGAAAAAAACATTAACTTCTTTACATTGGCTGTGTAATGTGTATGGAGCTATAAAACAGGAACTGTTGACTCTTCCAGAGCACCTTAGGTATCTTTGTGAAACCTTTATGTATTTAAATTGATTGCTAAGGATTTGTTTATTTTTCTTTAAATCAGGGGGCAAAATATGACCCTTACTTAATTTCTTGCATCCACATTTTTAAGTTCTTTAAGTAATCAAAATTCTTCAATTTCTGACAAAGGACAGTGATGATGATCCGTTTGATTTAATTCAGAGAATTTTTCGGTAGGGTGACAGTTGGTTGGATTGTTAGGCTTGTGAATCTTTGGAAGAAGGTAGAACCTGCAAGCTTTTGGATTTTCAGGATTTAAATAACCGATTGTTTTGCCGTCAATGTGTCTTTCTTTGTTCATTTCTACTATTTCTTCCGTTATTGCATCCGCGAATTGCTGTGTGTGGTCTTTTTCTAGCTTTTTTGGAAAATTTCCATCTTTAAGTTGAGATTGGGAATCACACTCTCGTATGTAATCACAACAACTTTGACAATCTTCCGTTAGACGAACTTCCCTACATAATTTAAGATCAAATGCAGTTATAATTGCAAAACCGGTGGACAAGGGCAGTGCAGTTGTTGTCATATGTATTGCAAGAGGATGCGAATATCATTAACCTTTATCTGTAAAATCTTACACTTCTGATGAGGACACACTCTCTTTTTCTTTGGTTTAACCTGTTTAGTTTTAGGTGTAATAACCTCTTCCTCCTCCTCCTCCTCCTCCTCAATGTAAAGGTCTTCCGAGGAGTCGAAGGGATTGTCACTATTGGTTTCAGGATCTAATGATTAGGATTCTTCCTTTCTCTTCTTTGTGAATAGAGCAACCTTAAGTTTTTTCGTCATCCTTGTTGGTGTCGGAGAGGGGCTCTCTGACTGAAAACAAAAGCAAATCGTTTTAGATTGACAATGAAACTTTAATAAAAGGCGGTAAAGTAGCAACAGTTTGAATGCAGAAAAAAATTGAAGGATAGTAAATTATTCTTATATAAATCTCTCATTTCTTCACTAGTCAATTATACTAGTCACTAGATATTTAATTTTGAAGGAAATCTTAAGTTTTTGAATTTAGAAAACTCATATGTAAATTAAGAATAAGTAACCATTGTTAACTAATAGAAAATGATAGATACTTAAAAATTCCAAGAGAAAACCGAATATGCTCATACTGCAATCGTAATTGAAGATGAAACTCATTTTATTTCATCCTGTACCCAAAAAAAAAGAAAAAAAAGGCCACAATTGAAAATAACACCTTCAATTTTTACAACATGGAAGATAAAGAAAAGGCAAGATATATTTCAAATTTAAATTATACGTCCGCAATTGTTTTGCGGTCGTATATAAATACTTTGAAATCAAGATCAGGGGTGAAAAGATATAACAGATCATCATCTGGTCAAATGGTAACAGGAATACTTGAGGATAAGACAGAAAGTATCGATTTTTTGATATTGACAGAAGTCCATAAATACAATCTTATGATAAGGGAGGGACCAATATACCGATTTCAAATGTGGGAGCAAACCCAGCATAAGAAAGTTATTCAAAAGTAAACATAAATTTCAAACTACTATTGATCTTTAATTAACACTAGAACTGGTAGAAAGTGAACCAATGGTCTCACCTATTAACATAACTAGTATATGTGATTTGGTGGCAGTGCCAAATCTCACTAAAGTGTGTGTTGTTGGAAAGGTCATGGACATCTCGGCCAAAGAAAATTGGGAAGTACTGGTTCTGATAATTCAAGACAAAGCAGGTTCCATCCGATATAATAACTTTTAAATATACTAGTATAAACCTGCGAATTCGCGGGAAAATCAATCGTTGCGTTGTTTTAACAATTAGACCACCAAAAAAAATATTGCTTTTGCATGACGTTACATGGCTGTGCTAATTACAAATTAAAGGTTCTTTTCTAAATAAGTTTTTGGTTTATTGTTTTTTATTAGCTCACCTGGCCAAAGGCTATGTGAGCTATTGCCATCACTTGGCGTCCGTCGTCGTCGTCGTCGTTAACTTCGTTCTTCAAACTTCTCCTCTGAAACGGCTGAACAGATTCGAACCAAATTTAGTCTGATGATACCTTAGGGTATCCTCCACAGAACTGATGTGGGGATTTTTGATTCGTCGAAAAACATGGCCGCCGTTGCTAAAAATAGACCAGGGAGGTCAGACTACTGTTTTTGGCTTGTAAATCAAAAAGTATAAGAGATAGATGAAATCCGATGCAACCCTACTGCTTCAGCATTAAAAGCTCTACAAAAGTCTCCATTTGGTCCAAGTTGTCAGATGACCCGTTATAGGGGTTACAGCCCCTTAAAGGTGAAAAATAGCGTTTTTAGCTCACCTGACCCGAAGGTGTCATCGTTAAGCGTCCGTCGTCCGTCCGTCCGTCCGTTAACTTTTCTTCAAAGATCTTCTTCTCTGAAACCACTGAAGGGATTGCATTGAAACTTGGTATACTTAATCTTTAGGATGTCCTCTACCAAGTTTGTGAATTATATACATGTCGATTGATTGATTGATTGATTGTTGTTTGCTTAATGTCCCGTCGGCGATATTTCAGCCATAATCGGGACATAAACAAGTTGTGATATATAAGTAAAAATTCAGTATAAAACAAAGTCAATAGACCGTCGATAAAACAAAAAAGTATGACTAGATAAAAACACCAACTAAAAAGGGCACATTAAAACATAAAACTAGCGATAAAGAACAAACTACAATATCTAAACAAATTATGATGACATAGATAAATAAATAACGTAAAACAACACAATACTTACAAAAGGTTACATATAAACCAGTTTCCTTTAAAAACGATAAAATGGCATCAGTTTGGATACCGCTGAACAAATCGTGCATTGTTGCACAAGTGAAATACTTCATTCTTATTGGAGCAACATCAACACAGTCGAGGAAAACATGCTTCAAAGAATACCGCGAGTCACAAGGAATGCACATTGGGGCCTCCTTCTCTTGTGTCATCAGGTGGTCATGAGTGACTCTAGAATGTCCTATACGACATCTAGTGATGACCACCTGGTCTGGACGGCATCGAAATGAAGCATGACTTTCCCCAAGCTGTGGTTTAAGCTCATGCAGTTTGTTGTGCTCAGCGGCAGCCCAAACCTCATCCCACAAGCTCTGAACATATAGTCGGATTGTATTTCTACAATCCGAGTAAGGAATAAAACATTTGGAAACTGGTTTGCGAAGGGCTTCCTACGCAACACTGTCCACAACTGAATTTCCATGAATACCAGTGTGACTGGGTACCCATAGGAAAATCAATTGTAAACCACCTCTGATCAATTGATGAACTATATAAACAATTTTAGAGATTAAATGTTTTTTTAATTTGCAGTTCTGAATTGCCAAAAGACAAGAAAGAGAATCGGAACAGATAAAGAATTGAGCGTGCTCAGAAGCATCAATCAATTTGAGCGCTAAAATAATGGCTCTCGCTTCAGCTGTAAAAATGGAAGCAGTAGATGGGGGACGTTGTGTAGAAGTGCTATCCCCCGAGACAGCTGCAGCAGCAACGCTATAACCATCTTTAGGGCCATCTGTATAAACTGTCAAGAAACCCGGATATTTTTATTTAATTTCACAATAATCTTGTTGTATAAGGAGATGATTTGTTTCAGACTTTTTATGTTTGCGGAGATCAAAAATAAATTTAGGTTTGGAGAGTTCCCAGGGTGGAACTCTTAAAGGCTTCACATGTTTTATAGTTACTAAATCAATCTTCAGATTTGACAGATGAGAAGCAATACGAATACCAAAAGGAGGAGTTTTGTTTTCGTGTTTTTCATAAATACTTTTGAGAGGTGGTTTAAAAATACCATCGTGGGCAGGGTTGTCAGGAAAAGCTTTAAGCTTGGTAGAATATTGTAGACCAAGCTTAATTCTGCGGTGTTTCAGAGAAGGCTCATTTGCCTCCGCATAAATAAAACTAGGAAAAACTTAGATCTATTATTATCGCCATTAACCGGTACTGGGGGATATCACTATTGATTAAATCACCCAAATCATTCATGTCTCGCAATTTATCGTCATTGCCTGGTAGTGGGGGATAACACAATTGATTTAATCTATGTCCCGCAGTTCTGTTAAAAAATTAAAGTTTTTCGTTCTTGACACACATAAAGTTATTGTTGCGTTTTACAAAAGGCAACAGTATTTGAGTTTTAATCATTGGTGGTTTAGGAAAAGCCAAATCTGCACTGTTTTTTTCTTTTTTCCTTTGCATGTTCGACTATGTTTGTGTGTTTGTAGTTTTACCAGACTCTTCACCTCATCATCATCTGTTGGCAAAGAACAGGTTATGTACTTGTCGATGTAATTACAGATGTCATCATATGAATATTCTCTATTCTGTAGAACCAATCTGCAACCTTCCCGATGGGGTTCAAATCTGACAATAGGAACTGGTTCATCAAGATATGAAGGGAGTAGCCGAAATGACTGGTACAGGTTACAGGGTCCATTTATTCTAAGTAAATGGATCCACTGTGTCTCAGCAGCAGACAGAGTCTGGAAAAATGTTGCTGGCCCAAGTTGTTTAATTTGTGCACATAGTTCTTTGGATACGCCTTGAAAGTATGGTGGTGACCCACGGAGTGTTCTCAGGACTTTGTATCCATGGTCTAAATGAATCAAGTTTTGTGCGTTTTCTTTCCGGACATCTTTAGCTATATGATGTTGACCACCTACTTTGATTTTTCTTGAAGCATTGTCTGTCTGGTCAATTAAGAACTTCATCTGTAGTTTCTTAGTTTTAAAGAAGATATTTTCTACATTCTTGGCACATCTTCTGTCACTGTTGCGTAGTTCTGATTTTACAATTTCTCCATATGTAACAGGAACTGTTCTCTTCTCATTTGGTATACGTGACTGTCCACAAAATATACCGGGGTAGGCCTGTTCTTCAGAAGTTTTTTCTGCTGACTGGTTGTCTGTTCTCTGCTGGAGCATAACTATAGACCATGTCCCTTTCACCTGATTCAATATAATCTGGTGCAGTTAAGAGTGTGTCTGTAACACCTGCAATTGTTTCATTGTCATCTAATTCATTCCATTCATCATCACTGTCATATTTTGGTGTCTGGTCATTGGATGAAGGTTCAGCTGATTCAGGTTCATCTGATCTCATGACATCGGTTATGTATGACCTCATCAACATTTTATTCATTGGAAGCATCTGTTGCAGACAAATCAAAGTCATATGTGATATTTAGTTCTTTATACAGTTCTCCTGTTTCTGATAAATATTTTGCGGCAGTTCTGATCTTTTCCGGCCTAATATTTTGACTATATACATGGTGCTGGTACCTAAGTCTTCTTTTAAGTTGTGCTTTGATTGTAGCAGTGTCATTCAAGAGTCGAGGCAGTGACTGTACTGTATTGATGGTATCTGAAGGAACAACAACCATATTACCATGGATTTTGAACTGTTTCCCAGTTGGAGCTTGGTGGATTTTCATAAATGGTAAAAGAGGAGAAAGCAAAACTAACTCCAAAGGATTCAGGTCTTTCAGTGGGCCTTGCTCTGTAAACATCATCTTGTTTGCAGCTGCTGAAGGAGACATTTTCTCCTTTTTAAGGTAACCATAGCATGTTTTACCAATCCATTCTTTGTCATCAACACTCTTTCTGTCAGTGAAGCATTTGGTTGCAATTTCCCCAGCTTTATTTGAGTATGTCTTCCTGATGTTTTCTTCATTGGCTGGCTGAACAGAATGACGATACATAAGCTGACTGCAGCAGGTACAGACAAAAACAGGTCCATCTTGATTTTTTCTGTGAAAATTGACAATTAAAGCAGCTATATCCTTGGCTTTCTGGTCCATTCTTTGAGCTCTTTTTGCAGACTTTTCCTTTTCCAAAACACCTGTTTTGGCTCTTCTGTCTCGCATATAGTTCTTTGCTTTCTCCAACACACCAGGCTTTGATCTATCATCTCGCTTGGCATGTATTTCCTTTTCTAGTACACCAGGTTTAGCTCTTCTGTCTTTCATATATTTCTTTGCTTTCTCCAACACACCAGGCTTGGATCTTTCATCTCGTTTGGCTTGTTTTTCTTTCTCCGACACACAAGGCTTGGCTCTATCATCTCGCTTGGCATCTCTTTCCTTGTCTAATACACCAGGTTTAGCTCTTCTGTCTTTCATATATTTCTTTGCTTTCTCCAACACACCAGGCTTGGATCTTTCATCTCGTTTTGCTTGTTTTTCTTTCTCCAACACACCAGGCTTTGATCTATCATCTCGCTTGGCATCTCTTTCCTTGTCTAGTACACCAGGTTTAGCTCTTCTGTCTTTTATATATTTCTTTGCTTTCTCCAACACACCAGGCTTGGCTCTATCATCTCGCTTAGCATCTCTTTCCTTTTCCAGTACACCAGGCTTGGCTCTTCTGTCTTTCATATAGTTCTTTGCTTTCTCCAACACACCAGGCTTGGATCTTTCATCTCGCTTAGCATCTCTTTCCTTGTCCAGTATACCAGGCTTAGATCTTTTTTTTTTGTCTTTTAGCGTATGTTTCCTGCTCTAAAACTTCTTTTCAGCCTTCTTCTGAGTGTATCCTGGTGTTGTTCAGCTCTGTATTCAGGTGCACTTCTCTTGGTTTGTATCCAGAATAGTTTTTGCTCTTGACGACTTAGAGGTGTATTCATGTGGTCAGCTGAACATTCAGATGAAGTCTGGAGTACAGGGCATGTGCTGTATGAACTGGTGTCTGTAGACGTTGATGGTTGATCATTGCCTGTGCTATGTGTCCATCTCTTAAAAGGAATCTTATATGGAGTTGAAAGTGGCTTTGAGTAGATACTGTGAAGGATGTCCAGTGATGTTTTGTAAGGTTCATCAGACTCCTAAAACAGAGACAAATTTTAATTAAATATGTACACAATTGCTGAAATGCAACAGATTTACACAAACTTTGAAAATGCACACCAAGACATGAAGTACAACTATAAAGTTTCAAAACTGTACTGTTGATAGTCTTTTAGTTTTAGTGGTCACAAAATATTGTTAAAGAATGTATTGACAGAGCAACAGACAAACAAACATACAAAGTTAAAACTAAAGGGCATCAATTATCAATGGGCTGTGTCATGTAGTTGCTTGGGAATCTGTGATTGAAATTTTTGTGACGCCACAGGAAGACAAATAGTGTCCAAGTTATCAGGGAAACTCAAGAAGAGGTCACAGGATGACAGTAGCTCACAGGACCCTTGGGTCTAGTAAGCTAAAAGTCTTAAGATTCACATAAGCACCAATTTTGTATAAATAAATGTTAGTGAGTGAGTGAGTGAGTGAGTTGGTGTTTTACGCCCGTGCAACGCTATATAGGTTATTTACAGGCGATGAACATGAAAAGGGTGATAAAATGAACATGAAACGATGATGTTAAATGAAATATGGGGGTGGGATGGGAAACAAAGGACCGGTAAATGTTGAAGAACCACAGGAAAAGGGGAGAAGTGGGTAGGGGCGGAAAATTTAGCCTATGTGATGCACTACTGGGCGGTCCACAAAGGGGTCTTTTACGTGCATGAAGCGTGGCACTCTCCACACACGTTGGCCCACTATGGTCGGCGGTCAGGGTTTCCGTATTATAGACCTGACAACCCCCGCGGACGAGGGCCACCCTATTCAGCCACCTAGGGTACACACTTGGTCGCTCTGTGGGCTGAGCACTGACCCGACGTCAGAATCCCAAGACCCTTAGTCGCCTCTTACGACAAGCTAGGCTCTGCTGCGGGCCTACTCGCCACCCGGGCCCCGCACGGGACTAAATAAATGTTAAGGTAAGCAGATAGAACCAATGCTGTGCTAAGCTACAATTTGGGCATTTACATACCAACTTTCATTATGCCTGAGATATGTCAAAATTAAATTGCCTAAAAAGTTTAACCATTATTGTTGAAGTCACTTGAGAAGATTGTTGAAGTCACTTGAGAAGAAAGTCAAGGTAAAACAAAACTAGAAAATGTGTCTCTGAGCCACAGGATGGCCCTCCCATTCACTCCCAATGTGTATTACCTGGGACATGTACCTTTACCAAGAAAGGAGTAGAGCCACGAAGGCCCCGAAATGGCCCAAAAATTCAACTTTGATATATCTGCTTGTAGTTGCTGCTTTAATGTTCATTAATCTTTATATTTCATGAATTGCAATACTTTTTCCTTCAATTATTTGTCAATAAGGAGAGTAGTGAGGTCAAAAATAGACTATTTTGTGAAAATAACAATTTTTTGACAGTTTTTCTTGATTTTCATGTATATATCGATGAATTTGAAATGGGCCACACCTGTCGACCAAAATTATTTTGTGATAGAAATGTGTATTATGATATTATAAATTAATTATCAAAAAATTACGATGGTCGAGGAATGTGGCCAATACTAATTTGTACGAAATATGCAGATAAACCAATGAAAATGTGTGAAAAATGAGGAATTTTCAAATCAATGGCCTGTTTAAAGTCCCAAGGCTAAACCTGTGGTGTAAATATTTTGCTAAATCTTACAGATATGAAAAGTTTGTTCATACCTTATCATATTTTAGTTAAATTTTTGACAAGTTATAGTAGTTGAAAAAATAGTGAAAATACCGGGCCGATTTAGGGCCTTCGTGGCTCTACTCCTTTATCAAAGTGTTCATGCATAAAATACAGGCAGCAATGACCTAATTTCTGGCAGGCGGTGGCCTGTTACCAAGACAAGTAAGACTATCAAGACTAATATCATCTAGTAGTGAAATATCTTTGACCCCAAACATTAAGTATCCAAGTTATGGACCTTAACCAAAGTCATTCATGCATAACATATAGGTCACAGTGACCTTATTTCTAGTGGGTGGTGTCATGTTACCCAAGACACATCTAGTGGTGAAATATCATTGACCCTAAACCTTTAGTATCAAAGTCATTCATGCATAAAATATAGGTCACAGTGACCTTATTTCTAGTGGGTGGTGCAACCCTACCATAGACCCATCTAGTGATGAATTATCATTGACCCCCAACATCTGAATACAAATGACAACAAAGTTCCAGACAAAAAATTTGCTACGCCTGACGCGCGTTTCGTCTATTCAAGACTCATCAGAGGCGCTCTACCAAAAATATTGAAAATGCCAAACACTGTATGAATATGAAGAGCATAGAACAGTAAAACCAAAAATACCAAACTGGGGAACCAAATTATTGCTGAGATATTCAACCTATGTCTGGGGTAGGAAGAACCTTAGGGTTTAAACAATTTTGAAATTTAGACGGATAATTTAAAGCTTTGATGTATTCTCCAACTCGAAAGTGTTGGTGCCGGAGCGGGCTAACCTCGGGGAATTTAAACTCCACCAGCAGTGCTAACCTTCACGTGTGTTCGAAATACAAATGACAACAAAGTTCCAGACAAAAAATTTGCTACGCCTGACGCGCGTTTCGTCTATTCAAGACTCATCAGAGGCGCTCTACCAAAAATATTGAAAATGCCAAACACTGTATGAATATGAAGAGCATAGAACAGTAAAACCAAAAATACCAAACTGGGGAACCAAATTATTGCTGAGATATTCAACCTATGTCTGGGGTAGGAAGAACCTTAGGGTTTAAACAATTTTGAAATTTAGACGGATAATTTAAAGCTTTGATGTATTCTCCAACTCGAAAGTGTTGGTGCCGGAGCGGGCTAACCTCGGGGAATTTAAACTCCACCAGCAGTGCTAACCTTCACGTGTGTTCGAAATACAAATGACAAAAAAGTTCCAGACAAAAAATTTGCTACGCCTGACGCGCGTTTCGTCTATTCAAGACTCATCAGAGGCGCTCTACCAAAAATATTGAAAATGCCAAACACTGTATGAATATGAAGAGCATAGAACAGTAAAACCAAAAATACCAAACTGGGGAACCAAATTATTGCTGAGATATTCAACCTATGTCTGGGGTAGGAAGAACCTTAGGGTTTAAACAATTTTGAAATTTAGACGGATAATTTAAAGCTTTGATGTATTCTCCAACTCGAAAGTGTTGGTGCCGGAGCGGGCTAACCTCGGGGAATTTAAACTCCACCAGCAGTGCTAACCTTCACGTGTGTTCGAAATACAAATGACAACAAAGTTCCAGACAAAAAATTTGCTACGCCTGACGCGCGTTTCGTCTATTCAAGACTCATCAGAGGCGCTCTACCAAAAATATTGAAAATGCCAAACACTGTATGAATATGAAGAGCATAGAACAGTAAAACCAAAAATACCAAACTGGGGAACCAAATTATTGCTGATATATTCAACCTATGTCTGGGGTAGGAAGAACCTTAGGGTTTAAACAATTTTGAAATTTAGACGGATAATTTAAAGCTTTGATGTATTCTCCAACTCGAAAGTGTTGGTGCCGGAGCGGGCTAACCTCGGGGAATTTAAACTCCACCAGCAGTGCTAACCTTCACGTGTGTTCGAAATACAAATGACAACAAAGTTCCAGACAAAAAATTTGCTACGCCTGACGCGCGTTTCGTCTATTCAAGACTCATCAGAGGCGCTCTACCAAAAATATTGAAAATGCCAAACACTGTATGAATATAAAGAGCATAGAACAGTAAAACCAAAAATACCAAACTGGGGAACCAAATTATTGCTGAGATATTCAACCTATGTCTGGGGTAGGAAGAACCTTAGGGTTTAAACAATTTTGAAATTTAGACGGATAATTTAAAGCTTTGATGTATTCTCCAACTCGAAAGTGTTGGTGCCGGAGCGGGCTAACCTCGGGGAATTTAAACTCCACCAGCAGTGCTAACCTTCACGTGTGTTCGAAATACAAATGACAACAAAGTTCCAGACAAAAAATTTGCTACGCCTGACGCGCGTTTCGTCTATTCAAGACTCATCAGAGGCGCTCTACCAAAAATATTGAAAATGCCAAACACTGTATGAATATGAAGAGCATAGAACAGTAAAACCAAAAATACCAAACTGGGGAACCAAATTATTGCTGAGATATTCAACCTATGTCTGGGGTAGGAAGAACCTTAGGGTTTAAACAATTTTGAAATTTAGACGGATAATTTAAAGCTTTGATGTATTCTCCAACTCGAAAGTGTTGGTGCCGGAGCGGGCTAACCTCGGGGAATTTAAACTCCACCAGCAGTGCTAACCTTCACGTGTGTTCGAAATACAAATGACAACAAAGTTCCAGACAAAAAATTTGCTACGCCTGACGCGCGTTTCGTCTATTCAAGACTCATCAGAGGCGCTCTACCAAAAATATTGAAAATGCCAAACACTGTATGAATATGAAGAGCATAGAACAGTAAAACCAAAAATACCAAACTGGGGAACCAAATTATTGCTGAGATATTCAACCTATGTCTGGGGTAGGAAGAACCTTAGGGTTTAAACAATTTTGAAATTTAGACGGATAATTTAAAGCTTTGATGTATTCTCCAACTCGAAAGTGTTGGTGCCGGAGCGGGCTAACCTCGGGGAATTTAAACTCCACCAGCAGTGCTAACCTTCACGTGTGTTCGAAATACAAATGACAACAAAGTTCCAGACAAAAAATTTGCTACGCCTGACGCGCGTTTCGTCTATTCAAGACTCATCAGAGGCGCTCTACCAAAAATATTGAAAATGCCAAACACTGTATGAATATGAAGAGCATAGAACAGTAAAACCAAAAATACCAAACTGGGGAACCAAATTATTGCTGAGATATTCAACCTATGTCTGGGGTAGGAAGAACCTTAGGGTTTAAACAATTTTGAAATTTAGACGGATAATTTAAAGCTTTGATGTATTCTCCAACTCGAAAGTGTTGGTGCCGGAGCGGGCTAACCTCGGGGAATTTAAACTCCACCAGCAGTGCTAACCTTCACGTGTGTTCGAAATACAAATGACAACAAAGTTCCAGACAAAAAATTTGCTACGCCTGACGCGCGTTTCGTCTATTCAAGACTCATCAGAGGCGCTCTACCAAAAATATTGAAAATGCCAAACACTGTATGAATATGAAGAGCATAGAACAGTAAAACCAAAAATACCAAACTGGGGAACCAAATTATTGCTGAGATATTCAACCTATGTCTGGGGTAGGAAGAACCTTAGGGTTTAAACAATTTTGAAATTTAGACGGATAATTTAAAGCTTTGATGTATTCTCCAACTCGAAAGTGTTGGTGCCGGAGCGGGCTAACCTCGGGGAATTTAAACTCCACCAGCAGTGCTAACCTTCACGTGTGTTCGAAATACAAATGACAACAAAGTTCCAGACAAAAAATTTGCTACGCCTGACGCGCGTTTCGTCTATTCAAGACTCATCAGAGGCGCTCTACCAAAAATATTGAAAATGCCAAACACTGTATGCATATGAAGAGCATAGAACAGTAAAACCAAAAATACCAAACTGGGGAACCAAATTATTGCTGAGATATTCAACCTATGTCTGGGGTAGGAAGAACCTTAGGGTTTAAACAATTTTGAAATTTAGACGGATAATTTAAAGCTTTGATGTATTCTCCAACTCGAAAGTGTTGGTGCCGGAGCGGGCTAACCTCGGGGAATTTAAACAATGACAACAAAGTTCCAGACAAAAAATTTGCTAATGGTGGGCTTCAACCAAGACCTTAACTCAAGTGTTGCGTACGTACATACGGACAGACAAAGGTTGAAAGGTTAAACATGTTAACATTACATTTATTTTACAGAATTATGCTGTGCTTGCATTTAGGTAATGCCTATTATTTCATATTAAGCATTAAGAATATATATGATTAAAGGGTGGGGATCTCAATGGTTTTTCAAGATATCAAGTATTAAGTCATTTGAGGGGGGTTGGATGACCCCCCTCAGACCCCTTTATGGTACCAAATGATTTGTCCATAAGAGGAATATTTAATGGTTATAGGGTGGAGATCTCAGTGGTTTTCAAGATATTAAGTCGGGGATGGGGCATGAACCCCTCAGACCCAAATGATTCATCTTACCATTAAGGGTAATAATAAATATGATTTAAGGGTCAGGATGTGAACTCTTTTTGACCTATTTTAAAAAATATTTTTTTAGGTAATTCGGGGGGCATGGCACTGCCCCTTGGGGTCTACTACACTTGAAAAATTCTCTAACAGGCAAGGTAAAGTCAAGATAAAATTTATCCATTTTTTATCCACGAAATGAATAGAAATAAAATTGCCAAAAATAATCACCCAATTTTGCACAGTATTGCCCAATAAAACCCAGTTAAACCTCCGGTTTTCCCAGTATTTCCCACTGGACAGGGAAATATTTAAATCCATGTTCTGTCAACCCTGTATGTTCAAAACATGTATATCTATAATATATGTATAGGGGTTATATCTGTATAGGGGACAGATATGTAATAGGTGTTGTGTAATAAGGTGGTTATGTAATAGGTGTTGTATAATAGGGGGATGTAATAGGTGTTGTATAATAGGGGGTTATAAACTTTAATGATGGGGGACACCGAACCCCCTTTAGTAGTGCTTTCCTGTTTATATGTAAATAATACAAGAAATATTAAAACAAGACCCCCTAAGTAAATCAATTGAAGTGTAATCTGAAGGGTTACGGTTAGGGTTAGTAATCTCAATCCAGATGATGATCCAGATAACGTATCTATTTCATTGTCATAACTATTTGTGACATTCAAATCACCAGTTAAAGATTTTCCCAATGATGACAATTCTATATCTTTTTTCATGATGCTCCTTTTCTTTAATTTTAAAAGTCTAATACAAGTTACAAATAACAAAATTATAAAAGCACGTACACTGAAGCAAAATATTATTGATCATTCCATATATGGCCCCTTTAGTTGTCTCACTCTTACCGTTAGTCACTAATAAGTAAAATAAATATATTTAACAATTTGTTAGCAATAAACTGTACATGTAACAATACATTGTCAACTCTGATGAATAGCCTACAATCACAGGGAATACAAAGAATTTATTATGAAAGTGTCATCATTTCCCCACTAAAAATAAACAACCCCAAAGAGGTAATTATGAATGATTAAGGGCATTATGAATAACAAAATTATAAACGCAAGTACAATGAAGCAAATTATTAATGCATAAGTGGAATTTGTACCTGTTGGAAATCTGGTGTTTGTTGCTGTACTTCCAATGGTTATATTGATCATTTCATTGGGTGTTGTTCCATATATGACCCCTCTGGTTGTTTCACTTTTCTCCCGAGTCACTAATAAGTAAATTTATACATATATAAAAGGTATTTTCAGACCTCTTTTTAACATATATGGACACTCTATGGAATTATACATTTGTTCCTCTTTTGAACCTTTGAATATACATTTTTGTTTAAGCTCTGGAGTTTTTGCAAAAAGGCTATTCCAGTGGTAATTTGACTGTCAATACATTGAGTGCCTCTGATCATTTTCATAATTGCCCCATTCTTATCTTCAAAAGAGAAGCAGCTGTGAGTGTATAGTGGTCCCAATTGCCGTACACTGTCTGCAAGATGAACCAATTAATGAGCATTGAGTGTCATATAACATTTATCATACAGCCTTGCAAAATGTTGACAAAATGATATTAACATTTTTTCAGCCCGATCTAAATCATCCTCATTTGAACCACATTTCAATAATATGTGCATAGCATTTACAAATAAAGCATAATGTTTAAATCTTTCATTATCTAGAATTCCAGGTAAAACTGTTCATCCATAGAAAATCAATAAAAAAAAGCTACGCCGAGCGCAGCATGATACGACCGCAACAAGTTTAACCCTGTACGTTGGAGGCCTAATATGGATAGTCAATTGCTTTGGTCACATGAAGCCCATGGTGGACTTACAAAGCTTTTTAACACATGCATCCTGTGGTGGACTTAAAAATATCAACATCTAATACAAAAAGCCTTATTTATATACATGTAAAAACTACAACTTAATTTTAAGTACAAAACAATTTGCCTTGACAAACTTTTAAAATTGGTGTTTTTGCCCCTTTGACCCCTAATTTCTCAAAAACGGTAAGAGATATTGCACATTTGATTGAAAAACGCAGCCAGGGATTTTCACTAGGATTCCAATGAAAAAAATTTTGAAAATCGGACCAAAAAATAAAAAAGTTGATTTTATGGGCTTGGCCTGTCTTTAGCCCCCTGTAGCAATGTAATTGTGAAATAAATGTCAAAATCATTGACACATTTAGTAGACAGAATTTTATGAGCACTTCAATAAAAAAAGAATTTTCAAAATAGAATGAATAATGAACATTCTACAACAGTTTTGTCAATACACCCGTTTTAGCCCCTTTGACCCTTTTTGTTTCTAAAACAGTAGGGGCCACAAACTCCAAATACAAACCAACATTTCTTTAGTGGATATAATCATCATATTAAAACTTTATAACAATTGGCTGGCCCACTACAACTTATTATTGGTAAAAAAACTATTTGCCTGGACAAACTTTTAAAAATGGCGTTTTTGGCCCCTTTGACCCCTAATTGCTCGAAAACGGTATGAGATATTGCAAATCTGATTGAAAAACGCAGGCAGGGATTTTTACAAGGATTTAAATGAAAAAAAAAGATTTTGAAAATCGTACCACAATAAACAAGAAGATTTTTTGGGTGTGGCCCCTTTTTGACCCCTTATAGCAATGTTACGGTACAAGATACGTCAAAGGTGTTGTTACATTTTGTTGACAAAATTTATTGAGGAGTACAATAAAAAAGAATGATCAAAATCGGATGAAAAATAAACATTCTACAGACGTTTTGTCAATACACCTGTTTTAGCCCCTTTTGGCCTTATTTTCTAAAATGGTAGGGGCCAGAAACCCCAAATGCAATACCAACCTTCCTTTGGTGGTTATAAACATCATATCAAAATTTTAAAACAATTGGTTAGCTACAACTAAAGTTATCGCACGGAAACCAAAGTGTCTACAGACGACGACAACGACATCGCCATAACATAATACGATCGCAAAAAATTGCGGTCGTATCAAACGATCGACATTCGGAAGCTTTCCAGTATTTCAACTCATGTTCAATAGATTTTTGAAGTCTAGTTATATCTTAAGTTGGGTGAATTCTAAAAAGTCTGACGTCTACTTCATGGACTAAATTGTGAAAACTGAAAGGTTTTGAAGCAAAATCTTTTGCAATACAAATGACAACAAAGTTCCAGACAATAAATTTTGCTACGCCTGACGTGCGTTTCGCCTATTCAAGACTCTTCAGAGGCGCTCTACCAAAAACATTGAAAATGCCAAACACTATATGAATATGAAGAGCATAGAACAGTAAAACCAAATATATTGAACTGCGGGACCAAATTATAACTAAGATAATCAACCTATGTCTTGGGTAGAAAAAACCTTAGGGTTTAGACAATTTTGAAATTTAAACGGATAATGTAAAGCTTTGATGTTTTCTCCAACAAAAAAGTGTTGGTGCCGGAGAGGGCTAACCTAGGGGAATTAAGACTCCACCAGCAGTGCTAACCTTCACGTGTGTTCGAAATACAAATGACAACAAAGTTCCAGACAATAAATTTTGCTTCGCCTGACGTGCATTTCGTCTCTTCAAGACTCATCAGAGGCGCTCTACCAAAAATATTGAAAATGCCGAACCTTATAGGAATATAAAGAGCATAGAACAGTATAACCAAAAATACCAAACTGGGGAACCAAATTATTATTAAGATAATCAACCTATGTCTAGTGTAGGAAGAACCTTAGGGTTTTGACACAATTTTGAAATTTAGACGGATAATTTAAGGCTTTGATGTATTCTCCAACTCAAAAGTGTCGGTGCCGGAGCGGGCTAACCTCGGGGAATTCAAAAAATCCACCAGCAGTGCTAACCTTCACGTGTGTTCGAAATACAAATGACAACAAAGTTCCAGACAATAAATTTTGCTACGCTTGACGCGCGTTTCGTCTATTCAAGACTCATCAGAAGCCCTCTACCAAAAATATTGAAAATGTCAAACATAAGGAATATGAAGAGCATAAAACAAAAAAACAAAAAATACCAAGCTGGGGAACCAAATTATTACTAAGAAAATCAACCTATGTCTGGTGTAGAAAGAACCTTAGGGTTTAGACAATTTTGAAATTTAGACGGATAATTTAAAGCTTTGATGTATTCTCCAACTCAAAAGTGTCGGTGCCGGAGCGGGCTAACCTCAGGGAATTAAAACTCCACCAGCTGTGCTAACCTTCACGTGTGTTCGGAATACAAATGACAACAAAGTTCCAGACAATAAATTTTGCTACGCTTGACGCGCGTTTCGTCTATTCAAGACTCATCAGTGAATAATCATCAGAGGCGCTCTACCAAAAATATTGAAAATGCCAAACACTATAGGAATATGAAGAGCATAAACGATATATTAAGAAAGATATTCATAATTATATATTTATTAAATATCGGCTAGTTAAGTCCCGACGTTTCGGCAGGAATGCCTTCTTCTGGGGTTGATTGTTGAAGGGGTTAAAAAAAAATTACATGTATGATAAGGGTTAGTACAAAAACGTATAATTAGGGTTATGGTTGGTATAAAACACACAATTGAGGTTAGGGGTTTGCATATTATAGTATTATTGCGTAAAGTTTTCCATATTGACTGAGTTATTGGTCCAAGGCTAGCCATATTGGACTGAGGCGAAGCCGAAATCCAATATGGCTAGCCGAGGACCAATAGCTCAGCCAATATAGTTACTTTACGCAATTATACCTTTATTGACTAACCTGACCAATAATGGCTGACATGCCATATTGACTAGTCGAATATGCCATATTGACAAGTTGTATCCGTCCAATATCCATATTGGACGGATAAATTACATATTGGCGTAGTTTTGTGTTTATATAGTATAGGCTGTTTTCATCATATTTAGACAAATATTTTTATGTTAGTCAATAATAAGATTTATTAAGGGTTATGGTCAGTACAAAATCATAAGGGTTAGGATCGATGATAACACAAAATAAGAGGTAGGGGTTAATACAAAGAGAATCAGATCAGGTAAAGGATAGTGCAAAAACGTACAATTAGGGTTATGGTTAGTGTTAAACATATAATTAGGGTTAGGTTTAGTATAAAAAACACCATTAGGGTTAGGGGTTAGCATATTAAGATACACTTAGGGTTAGGGTTAGTACAAAATCATACAATAAGGGTTATAGTCGATGAAAACACAAAATAAGTGGTAGGGGTAAAGATAAAAAATATATTTATGATAAGGGTTAGTACAAAAACGTACAATTTCGGTAAGGGTTAGTGTAAAACATATGATAAGGGTAAGGGTTAGTATAAAACACATACTGCGGATTTATTTATTTTCGTGGGTACCAATTTTCGTGGTTCAATAAAAAAGTATCAGTTCGTGGATCCTTAAATTCGTGGTCTATAGCATATAAACCAATATTAAATTTCCTCTTCGTGGGATATGAAATTTCGTGGTTCAAGGCTACCCACGAAAACCACGAAAATTAATATCTTACGAATAATAATGAAACCACAGTAATTCCCGATTTTCGACATACGGAGTTATCGGTCGTGAATAGAGTTGTCTTTCCTAGCAGCAGGTATCTGTATTTCCGGTTTACGCTTTTTGCTTTGTTGAAATGGGGAAAAATTACTGTGCTGTGAAAGATTGTCACAATATTGCGGGAAGAATTGGCAGATTTGGAAAACGAGTGAATCTACATCGTCTCCCTAGCGATAAAGCTTTAAGAATGGCGTGGATAAGAGCCATAAGTCGTAAAAACTTTAAGCCAAGCGGGTACACGATGGTATGTTCTGACCATTTTCCTGGTGGCAACGGAAGTACATGGCGAGATGATGTCCCTTCCCTTTTTCTACCACAGAAAACCATTGAGGAACGAACGCCAAGAATGACCACAAACAGTACAAAAGGCCCATGGTATGAGGGATTACACATGTATACAGATACTCAGACAGAGGAAATGGAGACTGTACATGGAGTTTGCATTTGATATTCACTCGTAAGAAAACTTAAAATTAATACATAAAATCATTTCACGTGCAGTGTCACAATTACATGGTTGTTTCAAGTTATATTATAGATGGTTCCATTGAACATGTAGCTCATTTCAACCACATTTTTAATGCATTGTGATGTTACCGTTTCTATATGTATGCAGGGATGCATGTTCAAACCAGTTTTATTTAATCCCTGATGTACAGAGCTGTACGTAGCTACATGTATGTACCACGCTATCATGAGATACCAGTATACATAGAAAATTATCAGGCATTGATTATGTTAAAATATATATGACAATAAAAAAAATAATATTAAACTGATACATTTGTACATACCAAGGCTCACCAAACCAGACCACAGGCCCCAGACACTATGTTTATGCAGTTATTTACTATGTGCGGTACTGTGACAATGTCCTACATTATGTACCTGGCATACTGAAAAAACCCTTGTGTTTTTTTCAGTATGGTAGGACATTGTCACAGTACTGCACATAGTAAATAACTACATAAACATAGTGTCTGGGGCCTGTGACCAGACAAAGTGTCAGTGTGCAAACAAGTCGCCCTGAAAAGTGAAATTTCACCTCCATCTACCACCATGACCACAGGGAGAAGTTACATGTAACAATAGTCATCCTTAACACAATGCAGTATAATATTTCATTAAGACACAGACCATTTGAGCTTTTTTTGGGTGGGGGGGAGTCTGTTTTTTTTTGCAAAAATATTCTGGCCCTGATACATTTGTATTTGTGAAAAAAAAATAAACTGGCCAGCACCTAGGTTGAAAAAAATAATCTGGCTTCAATCATTGCAATTAAAAAAAAATCGCCAACATTAACAAAAATTCTTGCTTTATTTGTATGTAAAATTTCCCCGCTCAAAGTAAAATCCCAGGCCCCACCCCCAAAGAAAACCAAATGGTCTGTGTCTAAAATGTTTTTTCATTCACTTGACTTCAAACATTCATGTGAAATTTCTGAAATAATTGAATTTACATTTATATAGTTACAAGTGAGTAACTTGAATTTTAGTCAGCTCTGCCAAAAAGTTACCAGTCTCTGGCTGATGGTGGGTCTGTTATTTCCAACTCTTTACAATTATATACATGTATATGTACATGTTCATATTTCTACAAGTGCATGTATTATTTTCTTTGTTATTTGATAAATACTGTGTTTTTCAGTTATTGCAATTGGAGCCTAGTGAAAATGGGCATGGCCATGATGACAAAGACATTGAATCCAGACCTAGAACAGACAATGTCATGAATGTTGAAAATGATAAACCAGAGTAAGTGCATATATAAAATATTTTAATAAACCTTAAAGTACAGTACAGTACATAAAGGTTAACCAAATCAAGCACCACACAAGTTGGATATGCCCTGTCTAGACTATTAAATGACTATATTTACTTATAATTAGCACAGAAATAATGATGGGTTAAACACATATTTCATATTTGTATTTAATATTGACACTGTGATCGAAAAGAATTTTTTGTCAATGGGCCATTCTTTAATATTCTAAATAAAAAATTGTTACGATAATGGGCCATTTCAATGTTTAAAGTACCAAGGTTATGGCCCCTTGCCTTCCCAATCACTGAATTGACACCAAACTTCCCTCTTCTACCATGTCTACTGTGATCCTAAATGTCAGTGATATATAAAAGAAGTAATGAGTTACAAAGGGGTATCCGAATATCAAGAGTCTGAAATTTCCAAGACAAATCCAGAAAACGAGAACGATAAAGACAACACAAAGAAACAAACAACATAAAATTACAAAAAAAAAACTAAATGGCAATAAGTAACACGAACTCAATTGCAAATTTGTGTTAGGGGTGCAAAAAAATCCATCACAGTCTCATTGTTAGAGAGCTAAATGTATACTAGTTAACTAAATAATAAAATGGAATTTATTTTTTAATTTTCTTTAGAAATGTCTACATGTAGTTAGTATTAGTTATTTACAGTTTTTTCATTTAATGTACAATGAATCACTTGTATGTGTATTTCTTGTTTTTTTTTAGACCAATGCCAGCTCGAGATGCACCAATACCAATTAAGGTTGACCAATCAACGCAGACACAAAGCACACTCTTAGATAACTCATCGGTTCAAGTTTCCATGCCTGAAATAACCATAGAAGATATCAAGGACTCTAATGAACAAGTGTTGTTTTATACTGGCTTACCTGATTATTGTACCTTTAATGCTCTTTTTGAGGCCCTCATAAAGATTGGTGCTGACAAAATGAACATTGAAGACGGCAGCATAATGGACAAGCTTTCAGCTCGTAAATTAAGACTAGTAGATGAATTTTTGATGGTGCTTATGAGATTAAGACTAGGACTTCTTTTAAATGACTTAGAATACCGTTTTAAAATATCTGCTAGCAGGGTATCAAGAACTTTTAACAGCTGGATACGAATTATGGAAACTGTGTTAAGGTCACTTATCTTTTGCCCACCGTTAATAGAACAGCATAATTCATGCACTATTCCTAAATGTTTTAAAAACTTTAAAGATACACGTATTATACTTGACTGTACTGAAATATTTATAGAGACACCATCTTCACTGGAAAACAAATCCCTTTGTTACTCTCATTACAAGTCGCACAACACTTTTATAGCTTTAGTTGGAGTAACAATGACTGGTGCCGTATCATTTGTCTCACCATTATATGGAGGTTCAGCATCAGATGTGTTTATAACGCGTAATAGTGGATTACTAGACATATTAGACAAAGGTGATGCTGTAATGGTGGATAAAGGCTTTTTCCACATCACATCTGATCTGAAGGCTAAGGGTGTAAAATTATACTGTCCTCCATTTTTGTCTTCTACGGTTCAACAATTTACGAAGGAACAAGTTGAATGCACAAGAAGAGTGGCATCAGCTCGAATTCATGTTGAGAGAAAAATGGAACAAATAAAAAACTTTAGGATTCTGCAAGGAATTTTGCCTTTAAGTCTAAGTGGAATTGCTGACTCAATTTTTTTTTGTTTGCTCTGCATTAACAAATCTTCTTCCTCCACTTGTTAAATAAAACTTCATGTACATGTACATATAATAAATGAAGGTGTATGTATGACAGCTTAAATTTGATTATAAAGGGAAATCAGCAATGAAAGCAACTGACATTTACCAACTATATATAATAAGCAGTAACACACAATTAGAGTAAGAGTCGATCAAAACACCAAATAAAGGGTAGGGGTTAGTACAAAGAGATACAGTTCATGTAAAGGATAGTACAAAAACGTACAATTAGGGTAAGTAAAAAACATATAATTAGGAATAGATTTAGTAAAAAACACACCATTAGCGTTAGGGGTTATCATATTAATATACAGTTAGGGTAAATAATAGTACAAAATCATACAACTAGGGTTATAGGCGATAAAAACACAAAATAAGTGAAAGGGGTTAGTACGAAAAATAAATTTATAATAAGGGTTAGTTCAAAAACGTATAATTAAGGTAAGGGTAAGTATAATCATATAATTAGGGTAAGGGTTAGTATAAAATACATAATAAGTATTCGGGATTAGCATATTAAGATACACTGAGGGTTAGGGTTTGTACAAATTCATACAATAGGGGTAAGGGTCGATGAAAACAGAAAATAAGGTGTAGGGGTTGTACAAAGAGATACAGCTCAGGTAAAAGATAGTTC
This sequence comes from Arcuatula senhousia, assembly GCA_963971305.1. NCBI lineage: Eukaryota > Metazoa > Mollusca > Bivalvia > Mytilida > Mytilidae > Arcuatula > Arcuatula senhousia. The sequence continues at coordinate 3,448,594 of OZ020310.1, forward strand.
AAAACGTGCAATTAGGGTTAGGGTTAGTGTAAAACATATATTTAGGGTTAGGTTTAGTATAAAACACCTTTAGGGTTAGGGGTTAGCATATTAATATACACTTAGGGTTAGTGTTAGTACAAAATCATACAATTAGGGTTAAAGTCGATGAAAACATAAAATAAGGGGTAGGGGTTAGTACAACTTGGGTAATGATTAGTGTTAAACATATAATTAGGGTTCGGTTTAGAATATATTAATGATAAGGGTTAGTAAAAACGTACAATTTGGGTTAGGGTTAGCATATAACGATACTTTTAGAATAGGGTGAGTACAAAATTATACAATTACGGTTAGGGTTTGTGTATAACATATTATTAGGATTACGATTAGTATCAAACACACTGTTAGGGGTTAGCATATAAAGATACATTTAGGCTAAGGGTTAGTACAAAATTATACAAATAGGGTTAAAGTCGATGAAAACACAAACTAAAGAGTAGGGGTTAGTACAAAGAGATACATTTCAGGTAAATAAAGGTAATAACAAAACTACCGAACTTGAATGATCAATCTCATAGTCCAGAGAAATCGACAAAAACGAATCAGTCACACCGGAGAACTAGTGGATCGCAATGGTCCTGACTTGGTACAGGCATTTCAAACGAAATGTTGGGTTAAACAAGGTTTTATCCCGCCAAACCTCCCTAAAAGATAGTACAAAAACGTACAACTAGGGTAATGATTAGCACCGTATGGACTCGTGAGCGGATGAAAAGGTGATTCACGTACTTTGAAATGGTTAATAACACACTTTGAAAAGGGATAAATGGATTAAAAACAAAACAATGTATGTTTGAGTATCATTTTTCGTTACCCATTTCAATTATATATTAAATGCCATGGCTCACGGAACACTTAGAACCGTTCCTTTTCTTAAGATGCATAATATTTTTCGAAAGAATGTTTCAGTTTTCTTCCAACTTAATGACAAAATGATGTTACAAAAAAAATAACAATAAAACATATTTTTTTCTAATGAAATCACCCGTTTTAAGAATATAATGTGCATACACGTGCTTTTAGGAATACATTGTATGAAATATATCAAAACACCGTTTTTTATAAGCACGGATCTTACAATTAAAGTTATGCCAAAAAATTAAAATAACGCCGTCTGAAAAGGTTATCAACCGGTAACGCATATAAAAATGGTCAAGAAACAACAAATGATTAATGCTGGAGGGGATGGTTATATAACGATAAATCTTTCTCATTCCGAAAGAATCAATAACAACCTGTATTACTCAGTTTATAGATCTACTAGTCAGTGTCTATGTTGATGACTATGGCTGCAAAGAGCAATATAACACATACAGACCGCCGTGCAAAAACGATACAATTCAAATTGAATCATTATTTAAAAAAAATACTGCTATGAAATAAAAAGTTGGGAATCCTAATTTTGGTAGAGCAAAATCTAATGTCTGGAACTTTGTTGTCATTTGAATTTATGAAAACTTCTTCTTTGAAAACATGTACAGCGTCTGCGGCTATTCCGTCAACTATTTCGATCAAGCGTATTGAAACATGACATATAAAACCATTTATTTTAAACATACGTTTTAGAATAGAAAGTGTTTATCAAATACATTTTACACATATGAACCCGAAACACAAAACATGTCCATTTTAAAACTCCCTCTCTGACCCTTATAAATCGAAGGAAAATTCCTTGGCAAAAGTTATCTTCAAAGTCGACCACATTGTCTGACATTCAAGTATATTCGGCTATATGCTTTCATCCAATTAAAAAATCTGAATAAATGCTATGTGAAACATATTTAAGAACAATCCTACCCAGGTAGGTTACATTTGGCCAAGCGGTTTCAGGGCCGACGAATTTGGAACAATTGGACGACGGACAGCACATGCTAAGTGATGGCAATAACTTAAATGACATTCGGCCAGGCGATTTAAAACATGTTATATGCATTTGATGTTCTATAGTCATGAAAGATTTTATTCATGCAATAAAAGGTAAACAGCTTTTATTGAAGTGTTTTGTATTTGCTATAATATAATCTCTGCTATTTTTTCATGACCACGACTGTATACGAATTTTCTGTCAAAAATAATGTGAAAAAGCTCTTGAGAGCTTGTGTTTGTTGTTATTTACAAATCCGAATTCAAATAAATCCTTCTTATCTTATTATGCAAACGTGGGTATCTGATTTTAACTTTTTAAAATAAGCTAAAGTCAAAACATAAATATTACTTGTACTTACCTCAATCATAAGATTTAGCCCTGTCTTTATGCAATTGTGTGTTGATGTGTCAATATCGAGTGCGCCGTACTTGTTAATCTATAACTAGTCGCGATAGGCTTAATTTAAACAATACACCGGTAAGAAGGTAAGCATACACCATGATTCACACAAATAAATTAGTATCTCCCAATATCTTGACGCAGCGACTGAAAGAATATTCCTTGATACTGTTTTAATTTGTAAATAAATATAGTTTAACTAATAAGTCGCATAATATTAGGAATGACGATTCTTCAATTCTGGACATTGTATGTCAAATTAGAAGTGGCGAAATCAAAATTGCGTCGATTAAATCAGTCTCTGAATTGCCCAGTATTACAAAAGAGATATATTTCTCAATCAATACAAGCATTAATTTAACAATTCAAAATCGTCAAAAAGCAGTTTTAGTTTGTGGTTTTTTTTTATTTACTGATAGTTTGTAGAAATTAAGCTATGTAGTATAATTTTAAATGCATTAAAAATACTTTCAAATTAATTTTATGCTGGAATTCAGTAAATTATTTTAAGAAACTCCTGTCCTTGATTGTTGGTAGTTAAGTTTATAGCCAAACGTTAACATCAAGTTTGATAGAAAAGCAGGCTTATTTAAGACAATCAAATAAATTAAACTTCTACGCGTGCTTTTTTAATTTCACAGCCTCTTTTCGTTTACCTGATGATTAAATTTATTTTCCAAACAGTAACACATATTTATGTAAAGATGTATGTATAATTATGCAATTAAAGATTGGGTTATTCATGTTTTTTCGCCGCATGTATACATGGTATATGCAACAATTGATTAAAAAATATTTGATGAGAATAAAAAACAAATATGTAACAAATTTCGCTTTATTTGCATTATTGTGTGGTAATTTAACACGCATTGACCCTTTTTAGCTTTTCTCACGTATTTTGTAACCTTTTCGCCCTGCGTTATCGGTGTATCGGCATTTACAAGCGATATATAAGATAAATGTACTCATTTATCATGTTAAGACATTCCATGTGATAATGATTGTTCTAAAAATATTGACCTGTTTGAGCAGAAATGTGTGTAAATATTTTTTTTTTGTCAATAAATTCATATTTCAATGAAGTATTGATTTTGTAAAGAGGTTGTGGAACAAATCGTTCAATAATGAATTATGATGCCACCAAAATTAAACACCTAAAGATATGAGGTGTTCCGTGCAATAGCATTTGTTTTTATATAAGAATGCCTACTGGGCTTATTACAGACCTTTTTGATGACATATTGCTATTTTTGAAAATTTTGCCTTTTCAAAGTGTGTTATTAACCATTTCAAAGTACGTGAATCACCTTTTCATCCGCTCACGAGTCCATACGGAGATTAGTGTTAAACATCACAGCGCATTTAAGGCAGAATATGACTGTATTCAACCATAAAACTCTTTCCGTCATCTAGATATGAAATATGACCCCTCAAGATCAATTAAATACTATATGTGAAAGATATAGATATTCGTGTTAAGATTGATATGGGCCGAAATTTCTTAGGGACGAAAGGGGCGAAATCCTGGGACGAAAGTTTCGATGCAAAAGTTCTGGGGCAAGCCGGGGTCACAACTTCAAAATTTTTATCTAAAAACGATGCCCTTATTACATTCTAACGGAATATTGCCGTGCCAACAGTATGTTTGGCATATAAATAATATGATTAGCATAAATTGTTATTAGGTAGGCTCGGACTCGCTAATTTAATCTATAAATTCTGTTTTTGTTCCGAAATGTTTATGCAAAAGACCAAGGCACGGCAATATCCTGTTAGAATGTAATATGGCAATCGTTTTTAGATCAAAATTTCGAGGCTGTGACCCCGGCTTGCCCCAGAACTTTTGAGTCGAAACTTTCGTCCCAGGATTTCGCCCCTTTCGTCCCTAAAATATTTCGGCCCATAGTAATATAACACAAATACTTTTTACTTTCACATTAATTACTTGATTGATTTGATGGGTTATATTTCACATCTGGTTAACGGAATGAGCTTTATGGCCGAATACAATCATATTCTGCCTTAAATGCGCTGTGATATAATTAGGGTTCGGTTTAGAATAAAACACACCATTAGGGTTATGGGTTAGCATATAAAGATACAATGAGGGTTAGGGTTAGTATAAAAACATACAATTAGGGTTTGGGTCGATGATAACACAAAATAAGGGGTAGGGTTAATACAAAAGGATACAGTTCAGGTAAAGGATAGTACAAAAACGTACAATTAGGGTTAGGGTTAGTTTTAAACATATAATAAGGGTTAGGTTTAGTAGAAAACACACCATAAGGGTTAGAGGTTAGCATATCAAGATACACTTAGGGTTAGGGTTAGTACAAAATCATACAATTAGGGTTATAGTCGATGAAAACACAAAATAAGTGGTAGGGGTAAGTACAAAAATACATTTATGATAAGGGTTAGTACAAAAACGTACAATTAGGGTTAGGGTTTGTGTAAAACATATAATTAGGGTTAGGGTAAGTATAAACAAATAATTATGGTTAAGGGTTAACATATTAAGATACACTTAGGGTTAAGGTTAGTACAAAATCATACAATTAGGGTAAGGGTCGATGAAAACACAAACTAAGGGGTAGGGGTTAGTACAAAGAGATACAGTTCAGGTAAAAGATAGTTCAAAACGTGCAATTATGGCTAGGGTTAGTGTAAAACATTAAATTTGGGTAATAGGTTTAGTATAAAACACAATTAGGGTTAGGGTAAGCATATAAAGATACTTTTAGGGTTAGGGTTATTACAAAATTATTCAATTAGGGTTACGGTTAGTGTAAAACATATAATTAGGAATAGTATTACTATAAAACACACAGTTAGGGTAAGGGGTTAGCATATTAAGATACATTTAGGGTTAGGTTTAGTACAAAATTATCAAATAGGGTTATAGTCGATGAAAACACAAAATAAAGGGTAAGGGCTAGTACAAAAATACATTTATGATAAGGGTGAGTACAAAAAATTCGGGTTAGGGTTAGTGTAAAACATATTATTAGGGTTAAGGGTTAACATATTAAGATACACTTAAGGTTAGGGTTAGTACAAAATCATATTATTGGAGTAAGGGTCGATGAAAACACAAAATAAGGGGTAGGGGTTTGAAAAAAGACAAAAATTTCAAGTATAGGTTAGTAAAAAACGTACAATTAGGGTTAGGGTTAGTGTATAACATATGATTAGGGTTAGGGTTAGTACAAAAAACGTCCAATTAGGGTTAGGGTAAGTGGAAAACATATAATTATGGTTAGGGTTAGTATAAACCACACAATTAGGGTTAGGATTAGCATATTAAGATACATTGAGGGTTAGGGATTGTACAAGTTCATACAAATAGGGTAAGGGTCGATGAAAACACAAAATAAGGGGTAGGGGCTAGTTCAAAGAGATACAGTTCAGGTAAAAGATATTTCATAACGTGCATTAAGGGTTAGTGTTAGTCTAAAACATTTAATTTGGGTTAGATTTAGTATAAAACACCTAGCTGTGGTTAGTGTTAGCATATCAAGATACTTATAGGGTTAGGGTTAGTACAAAATTAAACAATTAGGGTTCGGGTTAGTGAAAAACATATTATTAGGAATATGATAAGTATAAAACACACACTTAGGGAGAGAGGTTACCATTTAAAGATACATTAAGGGTAGGGGTTAGTGCAAAGAGATACATTCCAGGTAAAGGATAGTACAAAAACGTATAATTAGGGTAAGGATTAGTGTTAAACATATAATTAGGGTTAGGTTTAGTATAAAACACACCATTAGGGTTAGGTTTAGTATAAAACACACCATTAGGATTAGGGGTTAGCATATTAAAGTACACTTAGGGTTAGGGTTAGTACAAAATCATACAATTAGGGTTAAAGTCGATGAAAACACAAAATAAGTGGTAGGGGTAAGTACAAAAAATACATGTATGATAAGGGTTAGTACAAAAACGTACAATTAGGGTTAGGGTTAGTGTAAAACACACAATAAGGGTAAGGGGTTTGCATATTAAGATATATTGAGGGTTAGGGTTTGTACAAATTCATACAATTAGGGTAAGGGTCGATTAAAACACAAAATAACGGGTAGGGCTTAGTAAAAAGAGATACAGTTCAGGTAAAAGAAAGTTCAAAACGTGCAATTAGGGTTAGGGTTAGTGTACAACATTTAAGAAGCAGAGGTACCAATGGGGTATCCGAATATCAAAAGTCCGAAAGGGCAGAGACAAAACCAGTAAACACCAACAGGAACGGGACAAAAACAGACAACATGCAAAACATGGAAACACAAAATAACTGAATATCAATCAACAACGCGAACTCCAGTCGAAACAAGAGTGAACTCAGGTGCTCCGGAAGAGTAAGCAGTTCCTGCTTGCTATAGCACACATGTCGCGTTGCCAATAGTCCATTCAGCGTGTCAAATCCGGTAAAGGAAGACAAAACAACACCCTATGACAAACCAACATCTGCACTCATCTGAGAGATCGAAATCCCATATTTGTCTATAAGTGCATGATGTCTTCCGTAAATTTTTTTGAGTGAGGACAGCAACCGAGGAGCAACATAACCCTGTGTGAGCAATTTTTGCGTCAGACGTGTAGCTCTGCTAAGGAAATCGATGTAAGTCCCGCACGCTCTGGAGTAACGAAGTTGGGTAATTTTGGTTAGGTTTAGTATAAAACACACAATTAGGGGTAGGGTAAGCATAAAAAGATACTTTTAGAGTGAGGGATAGTACAAAATTATACAATTAGTGTCATAGTCGATGAAAACACAAAATAATTGGTAGGGGTTAGTACTAAAATTACATGTATGATAAGGGTAAGTACAAAAACGTATAATTAGGGTTAGGGTAAGTGTTAAACATAATATTAGGGTAAGGTTTAGTATAAAACACAAAATTAGGGTTATGGGTTTAGCATATTGATACAATTAGAGTAAGGGTTACTACAAAATCATACAATTAGGGTTTGGGTCGATGAAAACACAAAATAAGGGGTAGGGGTTAATACAAACAAATACAGTTCAGGTCAAGGATAGTACAAAAACGTACAATTAGGGTTAGGGTTAGTGTTAAACATATAATAAGGGTTAGGTTTAGTATAAAACACAACATTAGGGTTAGAGGTTAGCATGTTTAGATACACTTAGGGTTAGGGTTAGTTCAAAATCATACAATTAGCGTTATAGTCGACGAAAACACAAAATAAGTGCTAGGGGTACGTACAAAAAATACATTTATGATAAGGGTTAGTACAAAAACGTACAATTAGGGTTAGGGTTTGTGTAAAACATATAATTAGGGTAAAGGGTTAACATATTAAGATACACTTAGGGTTAGGGTTAGTACAAAATCATATTATTTGAGTAAGGGTCGATGAAAACACAAAATAAGGGGTAGGGGTTTGAAAAAAGACAAAAATTTCAAGTATAGGTTAGTAAAAAAACGTACAATTAGGGTTAGGGTTAGTGTATAACATATGATTAGGGTTAGGGTTAGTACAAAAAACGTACAATTAGGGTTAGGGTAAGTGGAAAACATATAATTATGGTTAGGGTTAGTATAAAACACACAATTAGGGTTAGGATTAGCGTATTAAGATACATTGAGGGTTAGGGATTGTACAAGTTCATACAAATAGGGTAAGGGTCGATGAAAACACAAAATAAGGGGTTAGGGCTAGTTCAAATAGATGCAGTTCAGGTAAAAGATATTTCATAACGTGCATTAAGGGTTAGTGTTAGTCTTAAACATTTTAATTTGGGTAATTTGGGTTAGATTTAGTATAAAACACCTAGTTGTGGTAAGTGTTAGCATATAAAGATACTTATATGGTGAGGGTTAGTACAAAATAAAACAATTAGGGGTCGGGTTAGTGTAAAACATATTATTAGGAATATGATTAGTATAAAACCCACACTTAGGGAGAGAGGTTACCATTTAAAGATACATTAAGGGTAGGGGTTAGTGCAAAGAGATACATTCCAGGTAAAGGATAGTACAAAAACGTACAATTAGGGTTAGGATTAGTGTTAAACACACCATTAGGGTTAGGTTTAGTATAAAACACACCATTAGGGTTAGGGGTTAGCATATTAAGGTACACTTAGGGTTAGGGTTAGTACAAAATCATACAATTAGTGTTATTGTCGATGAAATCACATAATAAGTGGTAGGGGTAAGTACAAAAAATACATTTATGATAAGGGTTAGAGCAAAAACTTACATTTAGGGTTAGGATTAGTGTAAAACACACAATTAGGGTTAGGGGTTTGCATATTAAGATATATTGAGGGTTAGGGTTTGTACAAATTCATACAATTAGGGTAAGGGTCGAATAAAACACAAAATAAGTGGTAGGGGTTAGTTAAAAGAGATACAGTTCAGGTAAAAGATAGTTCAAACGTGCAATTAGGGTGAGGGTTAGTGTTAAACATATAATTAGGGTTGGGGTTAGGATAAAACACAAAGTTAGTGTTAGGCGTTAGCATATAGATACACTAAGGGTTAGAGTTAGTACAAAATGATACAATCAGGGTTAGGGTCGAAGAAAACGCACCATAAGGGGTAGGGGTTAGTACAAAGAGATACAGTTCAGGTAAAGAATAGTACAAAAACGTACAATTAGGGTTAGGTTAGTGTAAAACATATAATTAGGGTTAGTACAAAATTATAGAATTTGGGTTATGGTCGATGCAAACACAAAATAAAGGGTAGGGGTTAATACAAAAAAATAATTTTATGATAAGGGTTAGTACAAAAACGTACAATTAGGGTAGGGTTAGTGTAAAACATATAATAAGGGTTAGGGGTTAGCATACTACGATACACTTAGGGTTAGAGTGAGTACAAAATCATACAATTAGGGTTAAGGTCGATAAGAATACCACATAAGGGGTTGGGGTTAGTACACATAGATACAGTGCAGGTTAAGGATAATACAAAAACCTACAATTAGCGTTAGGGTTAGTGTAAACAGGTAATAAGTGTTACACACAAATAGGGTAAGGGGTTAGCATATTAGGATACACTTAGGGTTTAAGTAAGTACAAAAACATACAATTAGGGTTAAGGTCGATGAAAACACAACATAAGAGTAGGGGATAGTACAAAGACATACAGTTCAGGTAAATGATAGCACGAAAACGTACGGTTAGGGTTAAGGTTAGTGTAAAACATATAATAAGGGTTGGGGTTAGTATAAAACACATCATTAGGGTTAGGGGTTAGCATATAGATACTCTTAGGGTTAGAGTTAGTAAAAAAAATCATACAATTAGAAATAGGCTCGATGAAAACACAACATAAGGGGTACGGGTTAGTACAAATAGATACAGTTCAGGTAAAGAATTGTACAAAAACGTACAATTATGGTTATGGTTAGTGTAAAACATATAATTAAGGTTAGTACAAAATTATAGAATTAGGGTTATGGTCGATGCAAACACAAAATAAAAGGTAGGGGTTTATACAAATAATACATTTATGATAAGGGTAAGTACAAAACATATTATTAGGGTTAGGGTAAGTGTTCAACATATAATTAGGGTTAGGATTAGTATAAAACACACAATTAATGTTAGGAGTTAGCTTATTAAGATACATTTAGGGTTATAGTTAGTTCAAAATCATACAATTAGGATTAGTGTCGATGAAAAGACGACATAAGGGTTAGGGGTTAGTACAAAGAGATACAGTGCAGGTAAAGAATAGAAGAAAAACGTAAAATGAGGGTTAGGGTAAGTGTAAAACATATAGTTAGGGTATGAGTTAGTATAAAACACACAATCAGGGTTAGGGGTTAGCATATCAAGATACACTTAGGGTTAGAGATAGTACAGAATTATACAATTAGGGTGAGGATCGATAAAAACACAAAATAATGGGTACGGGTTAGTACAAAGAGAAACATTTCAGGTAAAGGTTAGTTCAAAAACGAACACTTAGAGTTACGGCTAGGTTCTGTGAAAGACAAAGGTAGGGGTATCGGTTGAACCAAAATGTTACATTGATGGCAAGGGAGAGTACAACAACAAACAATGAGGGTTTTGGTTAGTGTAAAACATATAATTAGGGTTACGATTAGTATAAAACACACAATAAGGGGAAGGGGTTAGCATATCAAAATATACTTAGGATTAGCATAAAGATACACTTAGGGTTAGAGTTAGTAAAAAATCATACAATTAGTGTTAGGTCGATGAAAACACAAAATAAGGGGTAGGGGTTAGTACAAAGAGATACATTTCAGTAATGGATAGTACTAAAAACGTAAAATTAGGGTTAGGGTTAGTGTTAAACATATAATTAGGGTATGAGTTAGTATAAAACACACAATCAGGGTTAGGGGTTAACATATAAAGATACATTCAGGGAAAGGTTTAGTACAAAATTATACAATTAGGGTTATAGTCGATGAAAACGCACAAAATAAGTGGTATGGGTTAATACAAAAATACATTTATGATAAGGGTTAGTACAAAAACGTACAATAAGGGTAGGGTTAGTGTAAAACATATAATAAGGGTTAGGGCCTAGCATGCTACGATACACTTAGGGTTAGAGTGAGTACAAAATCATACAATTAGGGTTAAGGTCAATTAAAATACAACATAAGGGGTAGGGGTTAGTACACAGAGATACAGTCTAGGTAAAGGATAATACAAAAACCTACAATTAGCGTTAGGGTTAGTGTTAACAGGTAATTAGTGTTACACACAAGTAGGGTAAGGGGTTAGCATATTAGGATACACTTAGGGTTAAAGTAAGTACAAAATCATACAATTAGGGTTAAGGTCGATGAAAACACAACATAAGAGTAGGGGATAGTACAAAGACATACAGTTCAGGTAAAGGATAGTACGAAAACGTACGGTTAGGGTTAAGGTAAGTGTAAAACATATAATAAGGGTTTGGGTTAGTATAAAACACATAGTTAGGGTTAGGGGTTAGCATATAGATACACTAAGGGTAAGAGTTAGAAAAATCATACAATTAGGGTTAGGGTCGATGAAAACGCACCATAAGTGGTAGGGGTTAGTACAAAGAGATACAAATCATTTAAAGAATAGTACAAAAACGTACAATTAGGGTTAGGTTAGTGTGAAACATATAATTAGGGTTAGTACAAAATTATAGAATTTGGGTTATGGTCGATGCAAACACAAAATAAAGGGTAGGGGTTAATACCAAAAATACATTTATGATAAGGGTAAGTACAAAAACATACAATTAGGGTTAAGGTAAGTGTTAAACATATAATTAGGGTTAGGGTTAGTATAAAACACACAATTAATGTTAGGAGTTAGCATATTAAGATACACTAAGGGTAAGAGTTAGTAGAAAATCATACAATTAGGATAAGGGTCGATTAAAACGCAACATAAGTGGTAGGGGTTAGTACAGAGAGATAAATTTCAGGTAAAAGATAGTACAAAAACGTAAAATTAGGGTTAGGGTTAGTTTAAAACATATAATTAGGGTATGAGTTAGTATAAAACACACAATTAGGGTTAGGGGTTAGCATATCAAGATACACTTGGGGTTAGAGATAGCACAGAATCATACAATTAGGGTAAGGATCGATGTAAACATAAAAAAAGGGGTAGGGGTAAGTACAAAGAGATACATTTCAGGTAAAGGTTAGTACAAAAACGTACACTTAGAGTTACGGCTAGGTTCTGTGAAAGACAAAGGTAGGGGTATGGATTGAAACAAAATGTTACATTGATGGCAAGGGATAGTACAACAACAAACAATGAGGGTTTGGGTTAGTGTAAAACATATAATGAGGGTTACGATTAGTATAAAACACACAATTAAGGTTAGGGGATAGCATATCAAGATACACTTAGGGTTAGAGATAGTACAGAATCATACAATAAGGGAAAGGATCGATGAAAACACAAAATAAGGGGTAAGGGTTAGTACAAAAATACATTTATGATAAGGATTCGTACAAAAATGTACAATTAGGGTAGGGTTAGTGTAAAACATAAAATAAGGGTAAGGGGTTAGTATAAAACACAGAGTAAGGGTTAGGGTTAGCATATAAATACACTTTGGGTAAGAGTTAATACAAAATCATACAATTAGGGTTAGGGTCGATTAAAATACAACATAAGGGGTAGGGGTTAGTACAAAGAGATACAGTCCAGGTAAAGGAAAATACAAAAACCTACAATTAGCGTTAGGGTTAGTGTAAACATGTAATTAGGGTTATACACAATTTGGGTAAGAAGTTAGCATATTAGGATACACTAAGGGTTAAAGTTAGTACAAAATCATACACTTAGGGTTAGGGTCGATGAAAACACAACATAAGAGTAAGGGTTAGTACAAAGAGATACAGTTCAGGTAAAGGATAGTACGAAAACGTACAATTAGGGTAAAGGTTAGTGTAAAACATATGATTAGGGTTGATGTTAGTATAAAACTTACAGTTAGGGTTAGGGGTTAGCATATAGATACACTTAGGGTAAGAGTTAGTAAAAAATCATACAATTAGGGTAAGGGTCGATGAAAACGCAACATAAGGGGTAGGGTTTAGTACAAAGAGATACAGTTCAGGTAAAGAATAGTACAAAAACGTACAATTAGGGTTATGGATAGTGTAAAACCTAAAATTAAGGTTAGAACAAACACACAGTTAGGGATAGGGACTAGCATATATACAGATACTTTTAGTGTTAGTACAAAATTCTACAATAAGCGTTATGGTCGATGAAAACACAAAATAAGTAGTATGGGTTGGTACAAAAATACATTTATGATAAGGTTTAGTATAAAAAAAACAAGTAGGTTTAGGTTAAGGGTAAACATATAATTAGGGTTCCCGGTTAGTATAATACACACAGTTAGGGTTAGGGAATAGCATATAAAGATACATTCAGGGTTAGGGGAATACAAAATAATATAATTAGGGTTATAGTCGATGAAAACACACAAAATAATTGGTAGGGGCTAGTACAAAAATACATTTATGATAAGGGTTAGTACAAAAACGTACAATTTGGGTAGGGTTAGTGTAAAACATATAATAAGGGTTAGGGGTAAGCCTACTACGATACACTTAGGGTAAGAGTGAGTACAAAATCATACAACTAGGGTTAGGGTCGATTAAAATACATCATAAGGGGTAGGGGTTAGTACAAAGAGATACAGTCCAGGTTAAGGATAATACAAAAACCTACAATTAGCGTTCGGGTTAGTGTAAAACATGTAATTAAGGTTACACGCAATTATGGTAAGGGGTTAGCATATTAGGATACACTTAGGGTTAAAGTTAGAACTAAATCATACAATTAGGGTTAGGGTCGATGAAAACACAACATAAGAGTAGGGGTTAATACGGAGAGATTCAGTTCAGGTTAAGGATAGTACGAAAACGTACAATTATGGTTATGGTTAGTGTAAAACATATAATTAAGGTTGGTACAAAATTATAAAATAAGGGTTATGGTCGATGCAAACACAAAATAAAGGGTAGGGGTTAATACAAATAATACATTTATGATAAGGGTAAGTACAAAACATACAATTAGGGTTAGGGTAAGTGTTCAACATATATATAGGGTTAGGATTAGTATAAAACACACAATTAAGGTTAGGAGTTAGCATATTAAGATACACTTAGGGTTGGAGTTAGTACAAAATCATACAATTAGGGTTTGGGTCGATGAAAACACAAAATAAGGAGTAGGGGTTAATAAAAAGAAATACAGTTCAGGTAAAGGATAGTACAAAAACGTACAATTAGGGTTAGGGTTAGTGTTAAACATATATTTAAGGTTAAGTTTAGTATAAAACACATCATTAGGGTTAGGGGTTAGCATGTTAAGATACACTTAGGGTTAGGGTTAGTACAAAATCATACAATTAGGGTTATAGTCGATGAAAACACAAAATAAGTGGTAGGGGTAAGTACAAAAATACATTTATGATAAGGGTTAGTACAAAAACTTACAATTAGGGTTAGGGTTAGTTTAAAACACACAATTAGGGTTAGGGGTTTGTATATTAAGATATACTGAGGGCTAGGGTTTGTACAAATTCATATAATTAGGGTAAGGGTCGATGAAAAATAAGGGGTTGGGGTTAATACAAAGATAAAAATAAACCCCACCCCCATATTTCATTTATCATCATCATTTTATGTTCATTTTATCATCCTTTTCATGTTCATCGCCTGTAAATAACCTATATAGCGTTGCACGGGCGTAAAACACCCTAATAATATGTTTACACTAACCCTAACCTTAGTTATAAGTTTTTCACTAACCCTATCCCAAATGATACTTTTTTTTACTTACCCTTATCATAAATGTATTTTTTGTACTAACCCCTAACACTTATTTTGTGTTTTCATCGACTATAACCGTAATTGTATTATTTTGTACTAACCCTAACCCAAAATGTATCTTTATATGCTAACCCCTAACCCTAACTGTGTGCTTTATACTAACTATAACCCTAATAATTTGTTTAACACTAACCCATACCCTAATTGTATAATTTTGTACTAACCCTAACCCTAGATGTATCTTATATGCTAACCCCTAACCCTAATTGTGTGTTTTATACTAACCCTGACCCTAATTATACATTTTTGTACTAACCTTTATCATAAATGTATTTTTTACTAACCCCTAACACTAATATTGTGTTTTCATCGACTATAACCCTAATTGTATAATTTTGTATAACCCTAACCCTAAATGTATCTTATTTGCTAACCCCAAACCCTATTTGTGTGTTTTATACTAACCATTACCCTAATTATATGTTTAACACTAATCCTTACCCTAATTGTATAATTTTGTACTAACCCTAAATGTATCTGTAAATGCTAACCCTTAACCCCAATTGCGTGTTTTATACTTACCCTAACCCTTATTATATGTTTAACGCTAACCCTTACCCTAATAATACGTTTTTGTACTAACCCTTATCATAAATGTATTTTTGTACTAACCCCTAACACTTATTCTGTGTTTTCATCGACTATAACCCTAATTGTATTATTTTGTACTAATGTATCTTATATGCTAACCTCTAACCCTAATTGTGTGTTTTATATTAACCCTAACTCTAATAATATGTTTTACACTAACCCTAACACTTATTATACGTTTTTGTACTAACCCTTATCATAAGTGTATTTTTTGTACTAACTCCTACCACTAATATTGTGTTTTCATCGACTATAACCCTAATTGTATAATTTTGTACTTACCCTAACCCTAAATGTATCTTTATATAATAACCCCTAACCCTAATTGTGTGTTTTATACTAACTTTAACCCTAATAATTTGTTTAACACTAACCCTAACCTTAATTATAAGTTTTACACTAACCCTAACCCTAATTATACCTTTTTTACTTACCCTTATCATAAATGCATTTTTTGTACTAACCCCTTACACTTATTTTGTGTTTTCATCGACTATGACCCTTATTGTATTATTTTGTACTAACCCTTACCCTAAATGTATCTTTATATGCTAACCTCTAACCCTAAATGTATCTTTATATGCTAACCTCTAACCCTAACTGTGTGTTTTATACTAATGACAACCCTAATAATATGTTTAACACTAACCCTTACCCTAAATGTATAATTTTGTACTAACCGTAACCCTAAATGTATTTTTATTTAATAACCCCTTACCCTAATTGTGTGTTTTATACTTACCATAACCCTAGTTATATGTTTGACTCTAACCCTAACGCTAATAATACGTTTTTGTACTAACCCTTATCATAAATGTATTTTTTGTACTAACCCCTAACACTTATTTTGTGTTTTCATCGACTTTAACCCTAATTGTATTATTTTGTACTAACCCTAACCCTAAATGTATCTTTATATGCCAACCCCCTTACCCTAACTGTGTGTTTTATACTAACCATAACCCTAGTTATATGTTTGACTCTAACCCTAACGCTAATTATACGTTTTTGTACTAACCCTTATCATAAATGTATTTTTTGTACTAACCCCTAACACTTATTTTGTGTTTTCATCGACTTTAACCCTAATTGTATTATTTTGTACTAACCCTAACCCTAAATGTATTTTTATATGCCAACCCCCTTACCCTAACTGTTTGTTTTATACTAACCATAAGCCTATTTATATGTTTTACACTAACCTTTACCCTTATTGTATAATTTTTTACTAACCCTAACCCTAAACGGATCTTTATATGCTAACCCCTAACCCTAATTGTGTGTTTTATAATTACCCTAACCCTAAGTATGTGCTTTACACTAACCCTAACCCTAATTATACGTTTTTTTACTTCCCCTTATCATAAATGTATTTTTTTCTACTAACCCCTAACACTTATTTTGTGTTTTCATCGACTATAACCCTAATTGTATAATTTTGTACTAACCCTTACCCTAAATTTATCTTTATATCCTAACCCCTAATCCTAACTGTGTGTTTTATACTAACCATAATCCTAATTATATGTTTAACACTAACCCTTACCCTAATTGCATTATTTTGTACTAACCCTAACCCTAAATGTATCTTTATATAATAACCCCTTACCCTAATTGTGTGTTTTATACTAACCTTAACCCTAATTATACGTTTTTTTACTTCCCCTTATCATAAATGTTTTTTTTTTACTAATCCCGAACACTTATTTTGTGTTTTCATCGACTATAACCCTAATTGTATAATTTTGTACTAACCCTTACCCTAAATTTATCTTTATATTCTAACCCCTAATCCTAACTGTGTGTTTTATACTAACCATAATCCTAATTATATGTTTAACACTAACCCTTACCCTAATTGCATTATTTTGTACTAACCCTAACCCTAAATGTATCTTTATATAATAACCCCTAACCCTAATTTTGTGTTTTATACTTACCCTAACCCTAAGTATATGCTTTACACTAACCCTAACCCTAATTATACGATTTTTTACTTTCCCTTATCATAAATGTATTTTTTGTACTAACCCCTACCACTTATTTTTGAGTTTTCATCGACAATAAACCTAATTGTGTGTTTTATGCTAACCCTAACCCTAATTATATGTTTTACATTAACGCTAACCCTAATTATACGTTTTTGTACTAACCCTTATCATAAATGTATTTTTGTACTAACCCCTTCCACTTATTTTTGTGTTCTCATCGACTATAACCCTAATTGTATAATTTTGTACTAACCCTTACCCCAAACGAATTTATATGCTAACCCCTAACCCTTATTGTGTGTTTTATACTAACCCTAACCCTAATAATATGTTTGACTCTAACCCTAGCCCTAATTATACTTATTTTCGCTTACCCTTATCATAAATGTATTTTTTTGTACTAACCCCTAACACTTATTTTGTGTTTTCATCGACTTTAACCCTAATTGTATTATTTTGTACTAACCCTAACCCTAAATGTATCTTTATATGCCAACCCCCTTACCCTAACTGTGTGTTTTATACTAACCATAACCCTAGTTATATGTTTGACTCTAACCCTAACGCTAATTATACGTTTTTGTACTAACCCTTATCATAAATGTATTTTTTGTACTAACCCCTAACACTTATTTTGTGTTTTCATCGACTTTAACCCTAAATGTATTATTTTGTACTAACCCTAACCCTAAATGTATTTTTATATGCCAACCCCCTTACCCTAACTGTTTGTTTTATACTAACCATAAGCCTATTTATATGTTTTACACTAACCTTTACCCTTATTGTATAATTTTTTACTAACCCTAACCCTAAACGGATCTTTATATGCTAACCCCTAACCCTAATTGTGTGTTTTATAATTACCCTAACCCTAAGTATGTGCTTTACACTAACCCTAACCCTAATTATACGTTTTTTTACTTCCCCTTATCATAAATGTATTTTTTTCTACTAACCCCTAACACTTATTTTGTGTTTTCATCGACTATAACCCTAATTGTATAATTTTGTACTAACCCTTACCCCAAATTTATCTTTATATCCTAACCCCTAATCCTAACTGTGTGTTTTATACTAACCATAATCCTAATTATATGTTTAACACTAACCCTTACCCTAATTGCATTATTTTGTACTAACCCTAACCCTAAATGTATCTTTATATAATAACCCCTTACCCTAATTGTGTGTTTTATACTAACCTTAACCCTAATTATACGTTTTTTTACTTCCCCTTATCATAAATGTATTTTTTTTACTAATCCCGAACACTTATTTTGTGTTTTCATCGACTATAACCCTAATTGTATAATTTTGTACTAACCCTTACCCTAAATTTATCTTTATATTCTAACCCCTAATCCTAACTGTGTGTTTTATACTAACCATAATCCTAATTATATGTTTAACACTAACCCTTACCCTAATCGCATTATTTTGTACTAACCCTAACCCTAAATGTATCTTTATATAATAACCCCTAACCCTAATTTTGTGTTTTATACTTACCCTAACCCTAAGTATATGCTTTACACTAACCCTAACCCTAATTATACGATTTTTTACTTTCCCTTATCATAAATGTATTTTTTGTACTAACCCCTACCACTTATTTTTGAGTTTTCATCGACAATAAACCTAATTGTGTGTTTTATGCTAACCCTAACCCTAATTATATGTTTTACATTAACGCTAACCCTAATTATACGTTTTTGTACTAACCCTTATCATAAATGTATTTTTGTACTAACCCCTTCCACTTATTTTTGTGTTCTCATCGACTATAACCCTAATTGTATAATTTTGTACTAACCCTTACCCCAAACGAATTTATATGCTAACCCCTAACCCTTATTGTGTGTTTTATACTAACCCTAACCCTAATAATATGTTTGACTCTAACCCTAGCCCTAATTATACTTATTTTCGCTTACCCTTATCATAAATGTATTTTTTTGTACTAACCCCTAACACTTATTTTGTGTTTTCATCGACTATCACCCTAATTGTATAATTTTATACTAACCCTAACCCTAAATGTATCTTTATATGCTAATCCCTAACCCTAATTGTGTGTTTTATACTTACCCTAACCCTAATTATATGTTTTACACTAACCCTAACCCTAATTCTACGTTTTTATACTAACCCTTATCATAAATGTATTTTTTGTACTAACCCCTAACACTTATTTTGTGTTTTCATCGACTATAACCCTAATTGTATTCTTTTGTCCTAACCCTAACCCTAAATGTATCTTTATATGCTAACCCCTAACCCCAACTTTGTGTTTTATACTAACCATAACCCTAATTATATGTTTTACACTTACCCTTACCCTAAATGTATATTTTTTACTAACCCTAGCCCTAAATATATCTTTATATGCTAACCCCTCATCCTAATTGTGTGTTTTACGCTAACGCTAAACCTAATTATTCGTTTTTGAACTAACCCTTATCATAAATGTATTTTTGTACTAACCCCTACCACTTATTTTTGTGTTTTCATCGACTATAACACTTATTGTATAATTTTGTACTAACCCTTACCCAAAATGTATCTTATAAGCTAGCCCCCAACCCTAATTGTGTGTTTTATACTTACCCTAACCTTAGTAATATGTTTTACACTAACGCTAATCGTAATTATACGTTTTTGTACTAACCTTTATCATAAATGTATTTTTTTGTACTAACCCCTACCACTTATTTTTGTTTTTTCATCAACTATAACCCTAATTGTATAATTTTGTACTAACCCTAACCCTAGATGTATCTTATATGCTAACCCCTAAACCTAATTGTGTGTTTAATACTTACCCTGACCCTAATAATACATTTTTGTACTAACCCTTATAATAAATGTATTTTTTGTACTAGCCCCTACCACTAATATTGTGTTTTCATCGACTATAACCCTAATTGTATAATTTTGTACTAACCCTAACCCTAAATGTATCTTTACATAATAACCCCTAATCCTAATTGTATATTTTATACTAACCTTAACCCTAATAATATGTATTACACTAACCTTAACCTGAATTATAAGTTTTAAACTAACTCTCAATCTACTTATACTTATTTTTACTTACCCTTATCATAAATGTATTTTTTGTACTAGTCCCTAACGCTTATTTTGTGTTTTCATCAACTATCACCCAATTGTATTATTTTGTACTAACCCTAACCCTAAATGTATCTTTTATATGCTAACCCCTAACCCTAACTGTGTGTTTTATACTAACCATAACCCTAATTATATGTTTTACACTAACCTTTACCCTAATTGTTTAATTTTGTACTAACCCTAACCCTAAATGTATCTTTATATGCTAACCACTAACCCTAATTGTGCGTTTTATGCTAACCGTAACCCTAATTATATGTTATAATAGCCCTAACCCTAATTATACATTTTGTACTAACCCTTATCATAAATGTATTTTTTGTACTAACTTCTTCCACTTATTTTTGAGTTTTCATCGACTATAACCCACATTGTGTGTTTTATACTAACCCTTACCCTAATAATATGTTTTACACTAACCCTAACCCTAATTATACGTTTTTGTACTAACCCTTATCATAAATGTATTTTTTTGTACTAACCCCTACCACTAATATTGTGTTTTCATCGACTATAACCCTAATTGTATAATTTTGTACTAACCCTAACCCTAAATGTATCTTTATATAATAACCCCTAACCCTAATTGTATGTTCTATACTTACTTTAACCCTAATAATTTGTTTTACCCAAACCCTAACCTTAATTATAAGTTTTACACTTACCCTAACCCTAATTATACTTTTTTTTACTTACCCTTATCATAAATGTATTTTTTGTACTAACCCTAACCCGAATAATATGTTTTACACTAACTTAAACCCTAATTTTACGTTTTTGTACTAACTCTTATCATAAATGTATTTTTTGTACTAACCCCTACCACTTGTATTGTGTTTTCATCGACTATAACCCTGATTGTATAATTTTTTACTAACCCTAACCCTAAATGTATCTTTATATAATAACCCCGTATCCTAATTGTGTGTTTTATACTAACCTTAATCCTAATAATATGCTTACACTAACCCTAACCTTAATTATAAGTTTTTCACTAACCCTAACCCTAATGATACTTTTTTTTACCTACCCTTATCATAAATGTATTTTTTGTACTAACCCCTAACACTTATTTTGTGTTTTCATCGACAATAACCCTAATTGTATTATTTTGTACTAACCCTAACCCTAAATGTATCTTTATATGCTAACCCCTTACCCAAACTGTGTGTTTTACACTAACCATAACCCTAATTATATGTTTAACACTAACCCTTACCCTAATTGTATAATTTTGTACTAATCCTAACCCTAGATGTATCTTATATGCTTACCCCTAACCCTTATTGTGTGTTTTATACTAACCCTGACCCTAATAATACATTTTTGTACTAACCTTTATCATAAATGTATTTTTTTACTAACCCCTAACACTAATATTGTGTTTTCATCGACTATAACCCTAATTGTATAATTTTGTATAACCCTAACCCTAAATGTATCTTATTTGCTAACCCCATACCCTAATTGTGTGTTTTATACTAACCATAACCCTAATTATATGTTTAACACTAATCCTTACCCTAATTGTATAATTTTGTACTAACCCTAAATGTATCTGTAAATGCTAACCCCTTACCCTAATTGTGTGTTTTATACTTACCCTAACCCTTATTATATGTTTAACACTAACCCTTACCCTAATAATACGTTTTTGTACTTACCCTTATCATAAATGTATTTTTTGTACTAACCCCTAACACTTTTTTTTGTGCTTTCATCGACAATAACCCTAATTGTATTATTTTGTACTAACCCTAACCCTAAATGTATCTTTATATGCTAACCTCTAACCCTAACTGTGTGTTTTATACTAATCATAACCCTAATTATATGTTTAACACTAACCATTACACTAATTGTATAATTTTGTACTAACCCTAACCCTAAATGTATCTTTATATAATAACCCCTTACCCTAATTGTGTGTTTTATACTTACCATAACCCTAATTATATGTTTTACTCTAACCCTAACGTTAATTATACGTTTTTGTACTAACCCTTATCATAAATGTATTTTTTGTACTAACCCCTAACACTTATTTTGTGTTTTCATCGACTTTAACCCTAATTGTATTATATTGTACTGACCATAACCCTAAATGTATCTTTATATGCCAACCCCCATACCCTAACTGTGTGTTTTATACTAACCATAAGCCTATTTATATGTTTTACACTAACCTTTACCCTTATTGTATAATTTTTTACTAACTAAACGGATCTTTATATGCTAAACCCTCATCCTAATTGTGTGTTTTATACTTACCCTAACCCTAATTATAAGTTTTACACTAACACTAACCCTAATTATACGTTTTTGTACTAACCCTTATCATAAATGTATTTTTTTGTGCTAACCCCTAACACTTAATTTGTGTCCTCATCGACTATAACCCTAATTGTATTATTTTGTACTAACCCTAACCTTAAATGTATCTTTATATGCTAACCCCTAACCCTAACTGTTTGTTTTATACTAACCATTACCCTAATTATATGTTTAACACTAACCCTTACCCCAAATTGTATAATTTTGTACTAACCCTAACCCTAAGTGTATCTTTATTTAATAACCCCTTACCCTAATTGTGTGTTTTATACTTACCCTAACCCTAATTATATGTTTTATACTAACCCTTACCCTAATTATACGTTTTTGTACTAACCCTTATCATAAATGTATTTTTTTGTACTAACCCCTAACACTTATTTTGTGTTTTCATCGACTATAACCCTAATTGTATTATTTTGTACTAAGCCTTACCCAAAATGTATCTTATATGCTACCCCTAACCCTAATTGTGTATTTTATATTAACCCTCACCCTAATAATATGTTTTACACTAACCCTAACCCTAAATATACGTTTTTGTACTAACCCTTATCATAAGTGTATTTTTGTACTAACCCCTACCACTAATATTGTGTTTTCATCGACTATAACCCTAATTGTATAATTTTGTACTAACCCTAACCCTAAATGTATCTTTATCTATAATAATCCCTAACCCTTATTGTGTGTTTTATACTAACCTTAACCCTAATAATATGTATAACACTAACCTTAACCTTAATTATAAGTTTTACACTAACCCTCAGCCTAACTATACTTATTTTTACTTACCCTTATCATAAATGTATTTTTTGTACTAACCCCTAACTTTTATTTTTTGTTTTCATCGACTATCACCCAATTGTATTATTTTGTACTAACCCTAACCCTAAATGTATCTTTATTTAATAACCCCTTACCCTAATTGTGTGTTTTATACTTACCCTACTGACTGATGGGTATTTATAGTCGCGACTAGGGGAAAGCCCCTCTGCGTCGACTTATACCAATCGGTATAGACTCGCTATGTGCCATGGGTCGTCCAGCCCATGACACACCACCGCCAGTGTTAGCTGCTCCAGAGTATCCTTTGTTTTCGCTGGAACAGTGCCCGTCTTGCACCACGAGGAGGTACTGGTCGGAATTTGCAAGACTTATACTTACCCTAACCCTAATTATATGTTTTATACTAACCCTTACCCTAATTATACGTTTTTGTACTAACCCTTATCATAAGTGTATTTTTTTGTACTTACCCCTACCGCTAATATTGTGTTTTCATCGACTATAACCCTAATTGTATTATTTTGTACTAAGCCTTACACAAAATGTATCTTATATGCTAAACCCTAACCCTAATTGTGTGTTTTATATTAACCCTAACCCTAATCATATGTTTTACACTAACCCTAACGCTAAATATACGTTCTTGTACTAACCCTTATCATAAGTGTATTATTTGTACTAACCCCTACCACTAATATTGTGTTTTCATCGACTTTAACCCTAATTGTATAATTTTGTACTAACCCTAACCCTAAATGTATCTTTATCTATAAACACCCCTAACCTTAATTGTGTGTTTTATACTAACTTTAACCCTAATAATTTGTTTTACACTAACCCTAAACTTAATTATAAGTTTTACACTAACCTTAACCCTAATTATACTTTTTTAAAGTTACCCTTATCATAAATGTATTTTTGTACTAACCCCGAACACTTATTTTGTGTTTTTATCGACTATAACCCTTATTGCATTATTTTGTACTAACCCTAACCCTAAATGTATCTTTATATGCTAACCCCCTTACCCTAACTGTGTGTTTTATACTAACCATAACCCTTTTTATATGTTTTACACTAACCTTTACCCTAATTGTATAATATTTTACTAGCCCTAACCCTAAACGTATCCTTATATGCTAACCCCTAACCCTAATTGTGTGATTTATACTTACCCTTACCTTAATTATATGTTTTACTCTAACCCTAACCCTAATTATACGTTTTTGTACTAACCCTTATCATAAATGTATTTTTTTTGCTAACCCCTAACAATTATTTTTTTGTTTTCATCGACTATAACCCTAATTGTATTATTTTGTACTAACCCTAATCCTTAATGTATCTTTATATGCTAACACCTAACCCTAACTGTGTTTTATACTAACCATAACCCTAATAATATGTTTAACACTAACCCTTACCCTAATTGTCTAATTTTGTACTAACCTTAACCCTAATGTATCTTTATATGGTAACCCCTAACCCTAATTGTGTGTTTTATACTTACCCTAACCATAATTATACGTTTTACACTAACCCTAACCCTAATTATACGTTTTTGTACTAACCCTTATCATAAATGTATCTTTTGTTCTAACCCCTAACACTTATCTTGTGTTTTCATCGACTATAACCCTAATTGTATAATTTTGTACCAACCCTTACCCCAAATGTATCTTATATGCTAACCCCTAACTCTAATTGTGTGTTTTATACTAACCCTAACCCTAATAATATGTTTTACACGAACCCTAACCCTAATTATACGTTTTTGTACTAACCCTTATCATAAATGTATTTTTTGTACTAACCCCTACCACTAATATTGTGTTTTCATCGACTATAACCCTAATTGTATAATTTTGTACTTACCCTAACCCTAAATGTATCTTTATATTATAACCCCTAACCCTAACTGTGTGTTTTATACTAAACTTAACCTTAATAATATGTTTTACACTAACCCTAACCTTAGATATAAGTTTTACACTAACCCTAACCCTAATTATACTTTCTTTATTTACCCTTATCATAAATGGATTTTTTGTATTAACCCCTAACACTTATTTTGTGTTTTCATCGACTATAACCCTAATTGTATTATTTTGTACTAACCCTAACCCTAAATGTATCTTTATATGCTAACCCCTAACCCCAACTGTGTGTTTTATACTAACCATAACCCTAATTATATGTTGAACACTAACCCTTACCCTAATTGTATAATTTTATACTAAACCTAACCGTGAAGTATCTTATGTACTAACCCCTAACCCTTATTGTGTGTTTTAAACTAACCTTAACCCTAATAATATGTTTTACACTAACTCTAACCCTAATTTTACGTTTTTGTACTAACCCTTATCATAAATGTATTTTTTGTACTTACCCATTGTGTTTTCATCGACTATAACCCTAATTGTATAATTTTGTACTTACCCTAACCCTAAATGTATCTTCATAAAATAACCCCTAACCCTAATGGTGTGTTTAATACTAAACTTAACCCTTATGATATGTATAACACTAACCTTAACCTTAATTATAAGTTTTACACTAACCCTCAGCTTAATTTTACATATTTTTACTTACCCTTATCATAAATGTATTTCTTGTCCTAACCCCTAACACTTATTTTGTGTTTTCATCGACTATCACCCAATAGTATTATTTTGTACTAACCCAAACCCTAAATGTATCTTTATATGCGAACCCCTAACCCTAACTGTGTGTTTTATACTAACCATAACCCTAATTATATGTTTAACACTAATCCTTACCCTAATTGTATAATTTTGTACTAACCCTAAATGTATCTGTAAAACCTAACCCCTTACCCTAATTGTGTGTTTTATACTTACCCTAACCCTTATTATATGTTTAACACTAACCCTTACCCTTATTATATGTTTAACACTAACCCTTACCCTAATAATACGTTTTTGTACTTACCCTTATCATAAATGTATTTTTTGTACTAACCCCTAACACTTATTTTGTGCTTTCATCGACAATAACCCTAATTGTATTATTTTGTACTAACCCTAACCCTAAATGTATCTTTATATGCTAACCTCTAACCCTAACTGTGTGTTTTATACTAATCATAACCCTAATTATATGTTTAACACTAACCATTACCCTAATTGTATAATTTTGTACTAACCCTAACCCTAAATGTATCTTTATATAATAACCCCTTACCCTAATTGTGTGTTTTATACTTACCATAACCCTAATTATATGTTTTACTCTAACCCTAACGCTAATTATACGTTTTTGTACTAACCCTTATCATAAATGTATTTTTTGTACTAACCCCTAACACTTATTTTGTGTTTTCATCGACTTTCACCCTAATTGTATTATTTTGTACTGACCATAACCCTAAATGTATCTTTATATGCCAACCCCCTTACCCTAACTGTGTGTTTTATACTAACCATAAGCCTATTTATATGTTTTACACTAACCTTTACCCTTATTGTATAATTTTTTACTAACTAAACGGATCTTTATATGCTAAACCCTAATCCTAATTGTGTGTTTTATACTTACCCTAACCCTAATTATAAGTTTTACACTAACACTAACCCTAATTATACGTTTTTGTACTAACCCTTATCATAAATGTATTTTTTGTGCTAACCCCTAACACTTATTTTGTGTCCTCATCGACTATAACCCTAATTGTATTATTTTGTACTAACCCTAACCTTAAATGTATCTTTATATGCAAACCCCTAACCCTAACTGTTTGTTTTATACTAACCATAACCCTAATTATATGTTTAACACTAACCCTTACCCCAAATTGTATAATTTTGTACTAACCTTAACCCTAAATGTATCTTTATTTAATAACCCCTTACCCTAATTGTGTGTTTTATACTTACCCTAACCCTAATTATATGTTTTATACTAACCCTTACCCTAATTATACGTTTTTGTACTAACCCTTATCATAAATGTATTTTTTGTACTAACCCCTAACACTTATTTTGTGTTTTCATCGACTATAACCCTAATTGTATTATTTTGTACTAAGCCTTACCCAAAATGTATCTTATATGCTGACCCCTAACCCAAATTGTGTATTTTATATTAACCCTCACCCTAATAATATGTTTTACACTAACCCTAACCCTAAATATACGTTTTTGTACTAACCCTTATCATAAGTGTATTTTTTGTACTAACCCCTACCACTAATATTGTGTTTTCATCGACTATTACCCTAATTGTATAATAGTGTACTAACCCTAACCCTAAATGTATCTTTATCTATAATAACCCCTAACCCTTATTGTGTGTTTTATACTAACCTTAACCCTAATAATATGTATAACACTAACCTTAACCTTAATTATAAGTTTTACACTAACCCTCAGCCTAATTATACTTATTTTTACTTACCCTTATCATAAGTGTACTTTTTGTACTAACCCCTACCACTAATATTGTGTTTTCATCGACTATAACCCAAATTGTATAATTTTGTACTAACCCTAACCCTAAATGTATCTTTATCTAATAACCCCTTACCCTAATTGTGTGTTTTATACTTACCCTAACCCTAATTATATGTTTTATACTAACCCTTACCCTAATTATACGTTTTTGTACTAACCCTTATCATAAGTATATTTTTTTGTACTTACCCCTACCGCTAATATTGTGTTTTCATCGACTATAACCCTAATTGTATTATTTTGTACTAAGCCTTACACAAAATGTATCTTATATGCTAAACCCTAACCCTAATTGTGTGTTTTGTATTAACCCTAACCCTAATCATATGTTTTACACTAACCCTAACGCTAAATATACGTTTTTGTACTAACCCTTATCATAAGTGTATTTTTTGTACTAACCCCTACCACTAATATTGTGTTTTCATCGACTTTAACCCTAATTGTATAATTTTGTACTAACCCTAACCCTAAATGTATCTTTATCTATAATAACCTCTAACCCTAATTGTGTGTGTTATACTAACTTTAACCCTAATAATTTGTTTTACACTAACCCTAAACTTAATTATAAGTTTTACACTAACCCTAACCCTAATTATACTTTTTTAAAGTTACCCTTATCATAAATGTATTTTTGTACTAACCCCGAACACTTATTTTGTGTTTTCATCGACTATAACCCTTATTGTATTATTTTGTACTAACCCTAACCCTAAATGTATCTTTATATGCTAACCCCCTTACCCTAACTGTGTGTTTTATACTAACCATAACCCTTTTTATATGTTTTATACTAACCATAACCCTTTTTATATGTTTTACACTAACCCCTACCCAAATTGTATAATATTTTACTAACCCTAACCCTAAACGTATCCTTATATGCTAACCCTAACCCTAATTGTGTGTTTTATACTTACCCTAACCCTAATTATATGTTTTACTCTAACCCTAACCCTAATTATACGTTTTTGTACTAACCCTTATCATAAATGTATTTTTTTTGCTAACCCCTAACAATTATTTTTTGTTTTCATCGACTATAACCCTAATTGTATTATTTTGTACTAACCCTAATCCTTAATGTATCTTTATATGCTTACACCTAACCCTAACTGTGTTTTATACTAACCATAACCCTAATTATATGTTTAACACTAACCCTTACCCTAATTGTCTAATTTTGTACTAACCTTAACCCTTATGTATCTTTATATGCTAACCCCTAACCCTAATTGTGTGTTTTATAATTACCCTAACCCTAGTTATATGTTTTACACTAACCCTAACCCTAATTTTACGTTTTTGTACTAACCCTTATCATAAATGTATTTTTTGTACTAACCCCTACCACTAATATTGTGTTTTCATCGACTATAACCCTAATTGTATAATTTTGTACTTACCCTAACCCTAAATGTATCTTTATATAATAACCTCAAACCCTAATTGTGTGTTTTATACTAAACTTAACCTTAATAATATGTTTTACACTAACCCTAACCTTAGTTATAAGTTTTACACTAACCCTAACCCTAATTATACTTTTTTTATTTACCCTTATCATAAATGGATTTTTTGTACTAACCCCTAACACTTATTTTGTGTTTTCATCGACTATAACCCTAATTGTATTATTTTGTACAAACCCTAACCCTAAATGTATCTTTATATGCAAACCCCTAACCCTAACTGTGTGTTTTATACTAACCATAACCCTAATTATATGTTGAACACTAACCCTTAACCTAATTGTATAATTTTATACTAAACCTAACCGTGAAGTATTTTATGTACTAACCCCTAACCCTTATTGTGTGTTTTATACTAACCTTAACCCTAATAATATGTTTTACACTAACTCTAACCCTAATTTTACGTTTTTGTACTAACCCTTATCATAAATGTATTTTTTGTACTTACCCATTGTGTTTTCATCGACTATAACCCTAATTGTATAATTTTGTACTTACCCTAACCCTAAATGTATCTTCATAAAATAACCCCGAACCCTAATGGTGTGTTTAATACTAACCTTAACCCTAATGATATGTATAACACTAACCTTAACCTTAATTATAAGTTTTACACTAACCCTCAGCCTAATTTTACTTATTTTTACTTACCCTTATCATAAATGTATTTCTTGTCCTAACCCCTAACACTTATTTTGTGTTTTCATCGACTATCACCCAATAGTATTATTTTGTACTAACCCAAACCCTAAATGTATCTTTAT
This sequence comes from Arcuatula senhousia, assembly GCA_963971305.1. NCBI lineage: Eukaryota > Metazoa > Mollusca > Bivalvia > Mytilida > Mytilidae > Arcuatula > Arcuatula senhousia. The sequence goes on from OZ020310.1 coordinate 3,478,825, forward strand.
ATGCTAACCCCTAACCCTAACTGTGTGTTTTATACTGACCATAACCCTAATTATATGTTTAACACTAACCCTTACCCTAATTGTATTATTTTGTACTAACCCTTACCCAAAATGTATCTTATATGCTAACCCCTAAACCTAGTTGTGTGTTTAATACTTACCCTGACCCTAATAATACATTTTTGTACTAACCCTTATAATAAATGTATTTTTTGTACTAGCCCCTACCACTAATATTGTGTTTTCATCGACTATAACCCTAATTGTATAATTTTGTACTAACCCTAACCCTAAATGTATCTTTACATAATAACCCCTAATCCTAATTGTATATTTTATACTAACCTTAACCCTAATAATATGTATTACACTAACCTTAACCTGAATTATAAGTTTTAAACTAATTCTCAATCTACTTATACTTATTTTTACTAACCCTTATCATAAATGAATTTTTTGTACTAGTCCCTAACGCTTATTTTGTGTTTTCATCAACTATCACCCAATTGTATTATTTTGTACTAACCCTAACCCTAAATGTATCTTTTATATGCTAACCCCTAACCCTAACTGTGTGTTTTATACTAATCATAACCCTAATTATATGTTTTACACTAACCTTTACCCTAATTGTTTAATTTTTTACTAACCCTAACCCTAAATGTATCTTTATATGCTAACCACTAACCCTAATTGTGCGTTTTATGCTAACCGTAACCCTAATTATATGTTATAATAGCCCTAACCCTAATTATACATTTTGTACTAACCCTTATCATAAATGTATTTTTTGTACTAACTTCTTCCACTTATTTTTGAGTTTTCATCGACTATAACCCTAATTGTGTGTTTTATACTAACCCTAACCCTAATAATATGTTTTACACTAACCCTAACCCTAATTATACGTTTTTGTACTAACCCTTATCATAAATGTATTTTTTGTACTAACCCCTACCACTAATATTGTGTTTTCATCGACTATAACCCTAATTGTATGTTCTATACTTACTTTAACCCTAATAATTTGTTTTACCCAAACCCTAACCTTAATTATAAGTTTTACACTTACCCTAACCATAATTATACTTTTTTTTACTTACCCTTATCATAAATGTATTTTTTGTACTAACCCTAACCCGAATAATATGTTTTACACTAACTTAAACCCTAATTTTACGTTTTTGTACTAACCCTTATCATAAATGTATTTTTTGTACAAACCCCTAACACTTATTTTGTGTTTTCATCGACTATAACCCTAATTGTATTATTTTGTACTAACCCTAACCCTAAATGTATCTTTATATGCAAACCCCTAACCCTAACTGTGTGTTTTATACTAACCATAACCCTAATTATATGTTGAACACTAACACTTAACCTAATTGTATAATTTTATACTAAACCTAACCGTGAAGTATTTTATGTACTAACCCCTAACCCTTATTGTGTGTTTTATACTAACCTTAACCCTAATAATATGTTTTACACTAACTCTAACCCTAATTTTACGTTTTTGTACTAACCCTTATCATAAATGTATTTTTTGTACTTACCCATTGTGTTTTCATCGACTATAACCCTAATTGTATAATTTTGTACTTACCCTAACCCTAAATGTATCTTCATAAAATAACCCCGAACCCTAATGGTGTGTTTAATACTAACCTTAACCCTAATGATATGTATAACACTAACCTTAACCTTAATTATAAGTTTTACACTAACCCTCAGCCTAATTTTAATTATTTTTACTTACCCTTATCATAAATGTATTTCTTGTCCTAACCCCTAACACTTATTTTGTGTTTTCATCGACTATCACCCAATAGTATTATTTTGTACTAACCCAAACCCTAAATGTATCTTTATATGCTAACCCCTAACCCTAACTGTGTGTTTTATACTAACCATAACCCTAATTATATGTTTTACACTAACCCTTACCCTAATTGTATTATTTTGTACTAACCCTTACCCAAAATGTATCTTATATGCTAACCCCTAAACCTAGTTGTGTGTTTAATACTTACCCTGACCCTAATAATACATTTTTGTACTAACCCTTATAATAAATGTATTTTTTGTACTAGCCCCTACCACTAATATTGTGTTTTCATCGACTATAACCCTAATTGTATAATTTTGTACTAACCCTAACCCTAAATGTATCTTTACATAATAACCCCTTATCCTAATTGTATATTTTATACTAACCTTAACCCTAATAATATGTATTACACTAACCTTAACCTGAATTATAAGTTTTAAACTAACTCTCAATCTACTTATACTTATTTTTACTTACCCTTATCATAAATGAATTGTTTGTACTAGTCCCTAACGCTTATTTTGTGTTTTCATCAACTATCACCCAATTGTATTATTTTGTACTAACCCTAACCCTAAATGTATCTTTTATATGCTAACCCCTAACCCTAACTGTGTGTTTTATACTAACCATAACCCTAATTATATGTTTTACACTAACCTTTACCGTAATTGTTTAATTTTGTACTAACCCTAACCCTAAATGTATCTTTATATGCTAACCACTAACCCTAATTGTGCGTTTTATGCTAACCGTAACCCTAATTATATGTTATAATAGCCCTAACCCTAATTATACATTTTGTACTAACCCTTATCATAAATGTATTTTTTGTACTAACTTCTTCCACTTATTTTTGAGTTTTCATCGACTATAACCCTAATTGTGTGTTTTATACTAACCCTAACCCTAATAATATGTTTTACACTAACCCTAACCCTAATTATACGTTTTTGTACTAACCCTTATCATAAATGTATTTTTTGTACTAACCCCTACCACTTGTATTGTGTTTTCATCGACTATAACCCTAATTGTATAATTTTTTTACTAACCCTAACCCTAAATGTATCTTTATATAATAACCCCGTATCCTAATTGTGTGTTTTATACTAACCTTAATCCTAATAATATGCTTACACTAACCCTAACCTTAATTATAAGCTTTTCACTAACCCTAACCCTAATGATACTTTTTTTTACCTACCCTTATCATAAATGTATTTTTTGTACTAACCCCTAACACTTATTTTGTGTTTTCATCGACAATAACCCTAATTGTATTATTTTGTACTAACCCTAACCCTAAATGTATCTTTATATGCTAACCCTTAACCCAAACTGTGTGTTTTACACTAACCATAACCCTAATTATATGTTTAACACTAACCCTTACCCTAATTGTATAATTTTGTACTAGCCCTAACCCTAGATGTATCTTATATGCTAACCCCTAACCCTAATTCTGTGTTTTATACTAACCCTGACCCTAATAATACATTTTTTTACTAACCCTTATCATAAATGTATTTTTTGTACAAGCCCCTACCACTAATATTGTGTTTTCATCGACTATAACCCTAATTGTATAATTTTGTACTAACCCTAACCCTAAATGTATCTTTATATAATAACCCCGTATCCTAATTGTGTGTTTTATACTAACCTTAACCCTAATAATATGTTTCAACTAACCTTAACCTTAATTATAAGTTTTTCACTAGCCCTATCCACAATGATACTTTTTTTACTTACCCTTATCATAAATGTATTTTTTGTACTAACCCCTAACGCTTATTTTGTGTTTTCATCGACTATAACCCTAATTGTATTATTTTATACTAACCCTAACCCTAAATGTATCTTTATATGCTAACCCCTAAACCTAACTGTGTGTTTTATACTAACCATAACCCTAATTATATGTTTAACACTAACCCATACCCTAATTGTATAATTTTGTACTAATCCTAACCCTAGATGTATCTTATATGCTTACCCCTAACCCTTATTGTGTGTTTTATACTAACCCTGACCCTAATAATACATTTTTGTACGAACCTTTATCATAAATGTATTTTTTTACTAACCCCTAACACTAATATTGTGTTTTCATCGACTATAACCCTAATTGTATAATTTTGTATAACCCTAACCCTAAATGTATCTTAATTGCTAACCCCATACCCTAATTGTGTGTTTTATACTAACCATAACCCTAATTATATGTTTAACACTAATCCTTACCCTAATTGTATAATTTTGTACTAACCCTAAATGTATCTGTAAATGGTAACCCCTTACCCTAATTGTGTGTTTTATACTTACCCTAACCCTTATTATATGTTTAACACTAACCCTTACCCTTATTATATGTTTAACACTAACCCTTACCCTAAAAATACGTTTTTGTACTTACCCTTATCATAAATGTATTTTGTGTACTAACCCCTAACACATTTTTTTGTGCTTTCATCGACAATAACCCTAATTGTATTATTTTGTACTAACCCTAACCCTAAATGTATCTTTATATGCTAACCTCTAACCCTAACTGTGTGTTTTATACTTATCATAACCCTAATTATATGTTTAACACTAACCATTACACTAATTGTATAATTTTGTACTAACCCTAACCCTAAATGTATCTTTATATAATAACCCCTTACCCTAATTGTGTGTTTTATACTTACCATAACCCTAATTATATGTTTTACTCTAACCCTAACGCTAATTATACGTTTTTGTACTAACCCTTATCATAAATGTATTTTTTGTACTAACCCCTAACACTTATTTTGTGTTTTCTTCGACTTTAACCCTAATTGTATTATATTGTACTGACCATAACCCTAAATGTATCTTTATATGCCAACCCCCTTACCCTAACTGTGTGTTTTATACTAGCCATAAGCCTATTTATATGTTTTACACTAACCTTTACCCTTATTGTATAATTTTTTACTAACTAAACGGATCTTTATATGCTAAACCCTAATCCTAATTGTGTGTTTTATACTTACCCTAACCCTAATTATAAGTTTTACACTAACACTAACCCTAATTATACGGTTTTTTTTTGTACTAACCCTTATCATAAATGTATTTTTTTGTGCTAACCCCTAACACTTATTTTGTGTCCTCATCGACTATAACCCTAATTATATTATTTTGTACTAACCCTAACCTTAAATGTATCTTTAAATGCTAACCCCTAACCCTAACTGTTTGTTTTATACTAACCATTACCCTAATTATATGTTTAACACTAACTCTTACCCCAAATTGTATAATTTTGTACTAACCCTAACCCTAAATGTATCTTTATTTAATAACCCCTTACCCTAATTGTGTGTTTTATACTTACCCTAACCCTAATTATATGTTTTATACTAACCCTTACCCTAATTATACGTTTTTGTACTAACCCTTATCATAAATGTATTTTTTGTACTAACCCCTAACACTTATTTTGTGTTTTCATCGACTATAACCCTAATTGTATTATTTTGTACTAAGCCTTACCCAAAATGTATCTTATATGCTACCCCTAACCCTAATTGTGTATTTTATATTAACCCTCACCCTAATAATATGTTTTACACTAACCCTAACCCTAAGTATACGTTTTTGTACTAACCCTTATCATAAGTGTATTTTTTGTACTAACCCCTACCACTAATATTGTGTTTTCATCGACTATAACCCTAATTGTATAATTTTGTACTAACCCTAACCCTAAATGTATCTTTATCTATAATAACCCCTAACCCTTATTGTGTGTTTTATACTAACCTTAACCCTAATAATATGTATAACACTAACCTTAACCTTAATTATAAGTTTTACACTAACCCTCAGCCTAACTATACTTATTTTTACTTACCCTTATCATAAATGTATTTTTTGTACTAACCCCTAACTTTTATTTTTTGTTTTCATCGACTATCACCCAATTGTATTATTTTGTACTAACCCTAACCCTAAATGTATCTTTATTTAATAACCCCTTACCCTAATTGTGTGTTTTATACTTACCCTAACCCTAATTATATGTTTTATACTAACCCTTACCCTAATTATACGTTTTTGTACTAACCCTTATCATAAGTGTATTTTTTTGTACTTACCCCTACCGCTAATATTGTGTTTTCATCGACTATAACCCTAATTGTATTATTTTGTACTAAGCCTTACACAAAATGTATCTTATATGCTAAACCCTAACCCTAATTGTGTGTTTTATATTAACCCTAACCCTAATCAAATGTTTTACACTAACCCTAACGCTAAATATACGTTTTTGTACTAACCCTTATCATAAGTGTATTTTTTGTACTAACCCCTACCACTAATATTGTGTTTTCATCGACTTTAACCCTAATTGTATAATTTTGTACTAACCCTAACCCTAAATGTATCTTTATCTATAAAAACCCCTAACCCTAATTGTGTGTTTTATACTAACTTTAACCCTAATAATTTGTTTTACACTAACCCTAAACTTAATTATAAGTTTTACACTAACCTTAACCCTAATTATACTTTTTTAAAGTTACCCTTATCATAAATGTATTTTTGTACTAACCCCGAACACTTATTTTGTGTTTTTATCGACTATAACCCTTATTGTATTATTTTGTACTAACCCTAACCCTAAATGTATCTTTATATGCTAACCCCCTTACCCTAACTGTGTGTTTTATACTAACCATAACCCTTTTTATATGTTTTACACTAACCTTTACCCTAATTGTATAATATTTTACTAGCCCTAACCCTAAACGTATCCTTATATGCTAACCCCTAACCCTAATTGTGTGATTTATACTTACCCTAACCTTAATTATATGTTTTACTCTAACCCTAACCCTAATTATACGTTTTTGTACTAATCCTTATCATAAATGTATTTTTTTTGCTAACCCCTAACAATTATTTTTTTTGTTTTCATCGACTATAACCCTAATTGTATTATTTTGTACTAACCCTAATCCTTAATGTATCTTTATATGCTAACACCTAACCCTAACTGTGTTTTATACTAACCATAACCCTAATTATATGTTTAACACTAACCCTTACCCTAATTGTCTAATTTTGTACTAACCTTAACCCTAATGTATCTTTATATGGTAACCCCTAACCCTAATTGTGTGTTTTATACTTACCCTAACCCTAATTATATGTTTTACACTAACCCTAACCCTAATTATACGTTTTTGTACTAACCCTTATCATAAATGTATCTTTTGTTCTAACCCCTAACACTTATTTTGTGTTTTCATCGACTATAACCCTAATTGTATTATTTTGTACTAACCCTAACCTTAAATGTATCTTTAAATGCTAACCCCTAACCCTAACTGTTTGTTTTATACTAACCATTACCCTAATTATATGTTTAACACTAACTCTTACCCCAAATTGTATAATTTTGTACTAACCCTAACCCTAAATGTATCTTTATTTAATAACCCCTTACCCTAATTGTGTGTTTTATACTTACCCTAACCCTAATTATATGTTTTATACTAACCCTTACCCTAATTATACGTTTTTGTACTAACCCTTATCATAAATGTATTTTTTGTACTAACCCCTAACACTTATTTTGTGTTTTCATCGACTATAACCCTAATTGTATTATTTTGTACTAAGCCTTACCCAAAATGTATCTTATATGCTACCCCTAACCCTAATTGTGTATTTTATATTAACCCTCACCCTAATAATATGTTTTACACTAACCCTAACCCTAAGTATACGTTTTTGTACTAACCCTTATCATAAGTGTATTTTTTGTACTAACCCCTACCACTAATATTGTGTTTTCATCGACTATAACCCTAATTGTATAATTTTGTACTAACCCTAACCCTAAATGTATCTTTATCTATAATAACCCCTAACCCTTATTGTGTGTTTTATACTAACCTTAACCCTAATAATATGTATAACACTAACCTTAACCTTAATTATAAGTTTTACACTAACCCTCAGCCTAACTATACTTATTTTTACTTACCCTTATCATAAATGTATTTTTTGTACTAACCCCTAACTTTTATTTTTTGTTTTCATCGACTATCACCCAATTGTATTATTTTGTACTAACCCTAACCCTAAATGTATCTTTATTTAATAACCCCTTACCCTAATTGTGTGTTTTATACTTACCCTAACCCTAATTATATGTTTTATACTAACCCTTACCCTAATTATACGTTTTTGTACTAACCCTTATCATAAGTGTATTTTTTTGTACTTACCCCTACCGCTAATATTGTGTTTTCATCGACTATAACCCTAATTGTATTATTTTGTACTAAGCCTTACACAAAATGTATCTTATATGCTAAACCCTAACCCTAATTGTGTGTTTTATATTAACCCTAACCCTAATCAAATGTTTTACACTAACCCTAACGCTAAATATACGTTTTTGTACTAACCCTTATCATAAGTGTATTTTTTGTACTAACCCCTACCACTAATATTGTGTTTTCATCGACTTTAACCCTAATTGTATAATTTTGTACTAACCCTAACCCTAAATGTATCTTTATCTATAAAAACCCCTAACCCTAATTGTGTGTTTTATACTAACTTTAACCCTAATAATTTGTTTTACACTAACCCTAAACTTAATTATAAGTTTTACACTAACCTTAACCCTAATTATACTTTTTTAAAGTTACCCTTATCATAAATGTATTTTTGTACTAACCCCGAACACTTATTTTGTGTTTTTATCGACTATAACCCTTATTGTATTATTTTGTACTAACCCTAACCCTAAATGTATCTTTATATGCTAACCCCCTTACCCTAACTGTGTGTTTTATACTAACCATAACCCTTTTTATATGTTTTACACTAACCTTTACCCTAATTGTATAATATTTTACTAGCCCTAACCCTAAACGTATCCTTATATGCTAACCCCTAACCCTAATTGTGTGATTTATACTTACCCTAACCTTAATTATATGTTTTACTCTAACCCTAACCCTAATTATACGTTTTTGTACTAATCCTTATCATAAATGTATTTTTTTTGCTAACCCCTAACAATTATTTTTTTTGTTTTCATCGACTATAACCCTAATTGTATTATTTTGTACTAACCCTAATCCTTAATGTATCTTTATATGCTAACACCTAACCCTAACTGTGTTTTATACTAACCATAACCCTAATTATATGTTTAACACTAACCCTTACCCTAATTGTCTAATTTTGTACTAACCTTAACCCTAATGTATCTTTATATGGTAACCCCTAACCCTAATTGTGTGTTTTATACTTACCCTAACCCTAATTATATGTTTTACACTAACCCTAACCCTAATTATACGTTTTTGTACTAACCCTTATCATAAATGTATCTTTTGTTCTAACCCCTAACACTTATCTTGTGTTTTCATCGACTATAACCCTAATTGTATAATTTTGTACCAACCCTTACCCCAAATGTATCTTATATGCTAACCCCTAACTCTAATTGTGTGTTTTATACTAACCCTAACCCTAATAATATGTTTTACACTAACCCTAACCCTAATTATACGTTTTTGTACTAACCCTTATCATAAATGTATTTTTTGTACTAACCCCTACCACTAATATTGTGTTTTCATCGACTATAACCCTAATTGTATAATTTTGTACTTACCCTTACCCTAAATGTATCTTTATATAATAACCCCTAACCCTAACTGTGTGTTTTATACTAAACTTAACCTTAATAATATGTTTTACACTAACCCTAACCTTAGTTATAAGTTTTACACTAACCCTAACCCTAATTATACTTTTTTTATTTACCCTTATCATAAATGGATTTTTTGTACTAACCCCTAACACTTATTTTGTGTTTTCATCGACTATAACCCTAATTGTATTATTTTGTACTAACCCTAACCCTAAATGTATCTTTATATGCTAACCCCTAACCCTAACTGTGTGTTTTATACTAACCATAACCCTAATTATATGTTGAACACTAACCCTTACCCTAATTGTATAATTTTATATTAAACCTAACCGTGAAGTATCTTATGTACTAACCCCTAACCCTTATTGTGTGTTTTATACTAACCTTAACCCTAATAATATGTTTTACACTAACTCTAACCCTAATTTTACGTTTTTGTACTAACCCTTATCATAAATGTATTTTTTGTACTTACCCATTGTGTTTTCATCGACTATAACCCTAATTGTATAATGTTGTACTTACCCTAACCCTAAATGTATCTTCATAAAATAACCCCTAACCCTAATGGTGTGTTTAATACTAAACTTAACCCTAATGATATGTATAACACTAACCTTAACCTTAATTATAAGTTTTACACTAACCCTCAGCCTAATTTTACATATTTTTACTTACCCTTATCATAAATGTATTTCTTGTCCTAAACCCTAACACTTATTTTGTGTTTCCATCGACTATCACCCAATAGTATTATTTTGTACTAACCCAAACCCTAAATGTATCTTTATATGCTAACCCCTAACCCTAACTGTGTGTTTTATACTAACCATAACCCTAATTATATGTTTAACACTAATCCTTACCCTAATTGTATAATTTTGTACTAACCCTAAATGTATCTTTAAAAGCTAACCCCTTACCCTAATTGTGTGTTTTTTATACTTACCCTAACCCTTATTATATGTTTAACACTAACCCTTACCCTTATTATATGTTTAACACTAACCCTTACCCTAATAATACGTTTTTGTACTAACCCTGATCATAAATGTATTTTTTGTACTAACCCCTAACACTTATTTTGTGTTTTCATCGACTTTAACCCTAATTGTATTATTTTGTACTGACCATAACCCTAAATGTATCTTTATATGCCAACCCCCTTACCCTAACTGTGTGTTTTATACTAACCATAAGCCTATTTATATGTTTTACACTAACCTTTACCCTTATTGTATAATTTTTTACTAACTAAACGGATCTTTATATGCTAAACCCTAATCCTAATTGTGTGTTTTATACTTACCCTAACCCTAATTATATGTTTTACACTAACTCTAACCCTAATTTTACGTTTTTGTACTAACCCTTATCATAAATGTATTTTTTGTACTTACCCATTGTGTTTTCATCGACTATAACCCTAATTGTATAATTTTGTACTTACCCTAACCCTAAATGTATCTTCATAAAATAACCCCTAACCCTAATGGTGTGTTTAATACTAAACTTAACCCTAATGATATGTATAACACTAACCTTAACCTTAATTATAAGTTTTACACTAACCCTCAGCCTAATTTTACATATTTTTACTTACCCTTATCATAAATGTATTTCTTGTCCTAAACCCGAACACTTATTTTGTGTTTCCATCGACTATCATCACCCAATAGTATTATTTTGTACTAACCCAAACCCTAAATGTATCTTTATATGCTAACCCCTAACCCTAACTGTGTGTTTTATACTAACCATAACCCTAATTATATGTTTAACACTAATCCTTACCCTAATTGTATAATTTTGTACTAACCCTAAATGTATCTGTAAAACCTAACCCCTTACCCTAATTGTGTGTTTTTTATACTTACCCTAACCCTTATTATATGTTTAACACTAACCCTTACCCTTATTATATGTTTAACACTAACCCTTACCCTAATAATACGTTTTTGTACTAACCCTGAACATAAATGTATTTTTTGTACTAACCCCTAACACTTATTTTGTGTTTTCATCGACTTTAACCCTAATTGTATTATTTTGTACTGACCATAACCCTAAATGTATCTTTATATGCCAACCCCCTTACCCTAACTGTGTGTTTTATACTAACCATAAGCCTATTTATATGTTTTACACTAACCTTTACCCTTATTGTATAATTTTTTACTAACTAAACGGATCTTTATATGCTAAACCCTAATCCTAATTGTGTGTTTTATACTTACCCTAACCCTAATTATATGTTTTACACTAACACTAACCCTAATTATACGTTTTTGTACTTACCCTTATCATAAATGTATTTTTTTGTACTAACCCCTAACACTTATTTTGTGCTTTCATCGACAATAACCCTAATTGTATTATTTTGTACTAACCCTAACCCTAAATGTATCTTTATATGCAAACCCCTAACCCTAACTGTTTGTTTTATACTAACCATAACCCTAATTATATGTTTAACACTAACCCTTACCCCAAATTGTATAATTTTGTACTAACCTTAACCCTAAATGTATCTTTATTTAATAACCCCTTACCCTAATTGTGTGTTTTATACTTACCCTAACCCTAATTATATGTTTTATACTAACCCTTACCCTAATTATACGTTTTTGTACTAACCCTTATCATAAATGTATTTTTTGTACTAACCCCTAACACTTATTTTGTGTTTTCATCGACTATAACCCTAATTGTATTATTTTGTACTAAGCCTTACCCAAAATGTATCTTATATGCTGACCCCTAACCCAAATTGTGTATTTTATATTAACCCTCACCCTAATAATATGTTTTACACTAACCCTAACCCTAAATATACGTTTTTGTACTAACCCTTATCGTAAGTGTATTTTTTGTACTAACCCCTACCACTAATATTGTGTTTTCATCGACTATAACCCTAATTGTATAATTTTGTACTAACCCTAACCCTAAATGTATCTTTATCTATAATAACCCCTAACCCTAATTGTGTGTGTTATACTAACTTTAACCCTAATAATTTGTTTTACACTAACCCTAAACTTAATTATAAGTTTTACACTAACCCTAACCCTAATTATACTTTTTTAAAGTTATTCTTATCAAAAATGTATTTTTGTACTAATCCCGAACACTTATTTTATGTTTTCATCAACTATAACCCTTATTGTATTATTTTGTACTAACCCTAACCCTAAATGTATCTTTATATGCTAACCCCCTTACCCTAACTGTGTGTTTTATACTAACCATAACCCTTTTTATATGTTTTACACTAACCTTTACCCAAATTGTATAATATTTTACTAACCCTAACCCTAAACGTATCCTTATATGCTAACCCCTAACAATTATTTTTTTGTTTTCATCGACTATAACCCTAATTGTATTATTTTGTACTAACCCTTATCCTTAATGTATCTTTATCTATAATAACCCCTAACCCTTATTGTGTGTTTTATACTAACCTTAACCCTAATAATATGTATAACACTAACCTTAACCTTAATTATAAGTTTTACACTAACCCTCAGCCTAATTATACTTATTTTTACTTACCCTTATCATAAGTGTACTTTTTGTACTAACCCCTACCACTAATATTGTGTTTTCATCGACTATAACCCAAATTGTATAATTTTGTACTAACCCTAACCCTAAATGTATCTTTATCTAATAACCCCTTACCCTAATTGTGTGTTTTATACTTACCCTAACCCTAATTATATGTTTTATACTAACCCTTACCCTAATTATACGTTTTTGTACAAACCCTTATCATAAGTATATTTTTTTGTACTTACCCCTACCGCTAATATTGTGTTTTCATCGACTATAACCCTAATTGTATTATTTTGTACTAAGCCTTACACAAAATGTATCTTATATTCTAAACCCTAACCCTAATTGTGTGTTTTATATTAACCCTAACCCTAATCATATGTTTTACACTAACCCTAACGCTAAATATACGTTTTTGTACTAACCCTTATCATAAGTGTATTTTTTGTACTAACCCCTACCACTAATATTGTGTTTTCATCGACTTTAACCCTAATTGTATAATTTTGTACTAACCCTAACCCTAAATGTATCTTTATCTATAATAACCCCTAACCCTAATTGTGTGTGTTATACTAACTTTAACCCTAATAATTTGTTTTACACTAACCCTAAACTTAATTATAAGTTTTACACTAACCCTAACCCTAATTATACTTTTTTAAAGTTATTCTTATCAAAAATGTATTTTTGTACTAATCCCGAACACTTATTTTATGTTTTCATCGACTATAACCCTTATTGTATTATTTTGTACTAACCCTAACCCTAAATGTATCTTTATATGCTAACCCCCTTACCCTAACTGTGTGTTTTATACTAACCATAACCCTTTTTATATGTTTTACACTAACCTTTACCCAAATTTTATAATATTTTACTAACCCTAACCCTAAACGTATCCTTATATGCTAACCCCTAACCCTAATTGTGTGTTTTATACTTACCCTAACCCTAATTATATGTTTTACTCTAACCCTAACCCTAATTATACGTTTTTGAACTAACCCTTATCATAAATGTATTTTTTTTGCTAACCCCTAACAATTATTTTTTGTTTTCATCGACTATAACCCTAATTGTATTATTTTGTACTAACCCTTATCCTTAATGTATCTTTATATGCTTACACCTAACCCTAACTGTGTTTTATACTAACCATAACCCTAATTATATGTTTAACACTAACCCTTACCCTAATTGTCTAATTTTGTACTAACCTTAACCCTAATGTATCTTTATATGCTAACCCCTAACCCTAATTGTGTGTTTTATACTTACCCTAACCCTAGTTATATGTTTTACACTAACCCTAACCCTAATTTTACGTTTTTGTACTAACCCTTATCATAAATGTATCTTTTGTTCTAACCCCTAACACTTATCTTGTGTTTTTATCGACTATAACCCTAATTGTATAATTTTGTACCAACCCTTACCCCAAATGTATCTTATATGCTAACCCCTAACTCTAATTGTGTGTTTTATACTAACCCTAACCCTAATAATATGTTTTACACGAACCCTAACCCTAATTATACGTTTTTGTACTAACCCTTATCATAAATGTATTTTTTGTACTAACCCCTACCACTAATATTGTGTTTTCATCGACTATAACCCTAATTGTATAATTTTGTACTTACCCTAACCCTAAATGTATCTTTATATAATAACCCCTAACCCTAATTGTGTGTTTTATACTAAACTTAACCTTAATAATATGTTTTACACTAACCCTAACCTTAGTTATAAGTTTTACACTAACCCTAACCCTAATTATACTTTTTTTATTTACCCTTATCATAAATGGATTTTTTGTACTAACCCCTAACACTTATTTTGTGTTTTCATCGACTATAACCCTAATTGTATTATTTTGTACTAACCCTAACCCTAAATGTATCTTTATATGCAAACCCCTAACCCTAACTGTGTGTTTTATATTAACCATAACCCTAATTATATGTTGAACACTAACCCTTAACCTAATTGTATAATTTTATACTAAACCTAACCGTGAAGTATTTTATGTACTAACCCCTAACCCTTATTGTGTGTTTTATACTAACCTTAACCCTAATAATATGTTTTACACTAACTCTAACCCTAATTTTACGTTTTTGTACTAACCCTTATCATAAATGTATTTTTTGTACTTACCCATTGTGTTTTCATCGACTATAACCCTAATTGTATAATTTTGTACTTACCCTAACCCTAAATGTATCTTCATAAAATAACCCCGAACCCTAATGGTGTGTTTAATACTAACCTTAACCCTAATGATATGTATAACACTAACCTTAACCTTAATTATAAGTTTTACACTAACCCTCAGCCTAATTTTACTTATTTTTACTTACCCTTATCATAAATGTATTTCTTGTCCTAACCCCTAACACTTATTTTGTGTTTTCATCGACTATCACCCAATAGTATTATTTTGTACTAACCCAAACCCTAAATGTATCTTTATATGCTAACCCCTAACCCTAACTGTGTGTTTTATAATAACCATAACCCTAATTATATGTTTTACACTAACCCTTACCCTAATTGTATTATTTTGTACTAACCCTTACCCAAAATGTATCTTATATGCTAACCCCTAACCCTAATTGTGTATTTTATATTAACCCTCACCCTAATAATATGTTTTACACTAACCCTAACCCTAATTATACGTTTTTGTACTTACCCTTATCATAAGTGTATTTTTTTGTACTAACCCCTACCGCTAATATTGTGTTTTCATCGACTATAACCCTAATTGTATTATTTTGTACTAAGCCTTACCCAAAATGTATCTTATATGCTAACCCCTAACCCTAATTGTGTGTTTTATATCAACCCTAACCCTAATAATATGTTTTACACTAACCCTAACCCTAATTATACGTTTTTGTACTAACCCTTATCATAAGTGTATTTGTTGTATTAACCCCTACCACTAATATTGTGTTTTCATCGACTATAACCCTAATTGTATAATTTTGTACTAACCCTAACCCTAAATGTATCTTTATATAATAACCCGTAACCCTAATTGTGTGTTTTATACTAACTTCAACCCTAATAATTTGTTTTACACTAACCCTAACCTTAATTATAAGTTTTACACTAACCCTAACCCTAATTATACTTTTTTTAGTTACTCTTATCATAAATGTATTTTTTGTACTAACCCCTAACACTTATTTTGTGTTTTTATCGACTATAACCCTTATTGTATTATTTTGTACTAACCCTAACCCTAAGTGTATCTTTATATGCTAACCCCCTTACCCTAACTGTGTGTTTTATACTAACCATACCCGTATGTATATGTTTTACACTAACCTTTACCCTAATTGTATAATTTTGTACTAACCCTAACCCTAAATGTATCTTTATATAATAACCCCTAACCCTAATTGTGTGTTTTATACTAACTTCAACCCTAATAATTTGTTTTACACTAACCCTAACCTTAATCATAAGTTTTACACTAACCCTAACCCTATTTATACTTTTTTTTAGTTGCCCTTATCATAAATGTATTTTTTGTACTAACCCCTAACACTTATTTTGTGTTTTCATCGACTATAACCCTTATTGTAGTATTTTGTACTAACCCTAACCCTAAATGTATCTTTATATGCTAACCCCCTTACCCTAACTGTGTGTTTTATACTAACCATACCCGTATTTATATGTTTTACACTAACCTTTACCCTAATAGTATAATTTTTTACTAACCCTAACCCTAAACGTATCCTTAAATGCTAACCCCTAACCCTAATTGTGTGTTTTATACTTACCCTAACCCTTATTATATGTTTTACTCTAACCCTAACCCTAATTATACGTTTTTGTACTAACCCTGATCATAAATGTATTTTTTGTGCTAACCCCTAATAATTATTTTTTGTTTTCATCGACTATAACCCTAATTGTATTATTTTGTACTAACCCTAATCCTTAATGTATCTTTATATGCTAACACCTAACCCTAACTGTGTTTTATGCTAACAATAACCCTAATTATTTGTTTAACACTACCCTTTCCCTAATTGTCTAATTTTGTACTAACCTTAACCCAAATGTATCTTATATGCTAACCCTAACTCTAATTGTGTGTTTTATACTAACCCTAACCCTAATAATATGTTTTACACTAACCCTAACCCTAATTTTACGTTTTTGTAATAACCCTTATCATAAATGTATCTTTTGTACTAACCCCTAACACTTATTTTGTGTTTTCATCGACTATAACCCTAATTGTATAATTTTGTACTTACCCTAACCCTAAATGTATCTTTATATAATAACCCCTAACCCTAATTGTGTGTTTTATACTAAACTTAACCTTAATAATATGTTTTACACTAACCCTTACCTTAGTTATAAGTTTTACACTAACCCTAACCCTAATTATACTTTTTTTATTTACCCTTATCATAAATGGATTTTTTGTACTAACCCCTAACACTTATTTTGTGTTTTCTTCGACTTTAACCCTAATTGTATTATATTGTACTGACCATAACCCTAAATGTATCTTTATATGCCAACCCCCTTACCCTAACTGTGTGTTTTATACTAACCATAAGCCTATTTATATGTTCTACACTAACCTTTACCCTTATTGTATAATTTTTTACTAACTAAACGGATCTTTATATGCTAAACCCTAATCCTAATTGTGTGTTTTATACTTACCCTAACCCTAATTATAAGTTTTACACTAACACTAAACCTAATTATACGTTTTTTTTTGTACTAACCCTTATCATAAATGTATTTTTTTGTGCTAACCCCTAACACTTATTTTGTGTCCTCATCGACTATAACCCTAATTGTATTATTTTGTACTAACCCTAACCTTAAATGTATCTTTATATGCTAACCCCTAACCCTAACTGTTTGTTTTATACTAACCATTACCCTAATTATATGTTTAACACTAACTCTTACCCCAAATTGTATAATTTTGTACTAACCCTAACCCTAAATGTATCTTTATTTAATAACCCCTTACCCTAATTGTGTGTTTTATACTTACCCTAACCCTAATTATATGTTTTATACTAACCCTTACCCTAATTATACGTTTTTGTACTAACCCTTATCATAAATGTATTTTTTGTACTAACCCCTAACACTTATTTTGTGTTTTCATCGACTATAACCCTAATTGTATTATTTTGTACTAAGCCTTACCCAAAATGTATCTTATATGCTACCCCTAACCCTAATTGTGTGTTTTATACTTACCCTAACCCTAATTATATGTTTTATACTAACCCGTACCCTAATTATACGTTTTTGTACTAACCCTTATCATAAGTGTATTTTTTTGTACTTACCCCTACCGCTAATATTGTGTTTTCATCGACTATAACCCTAATTGTAATATTTTGTACTAAGCCTTACACAAAATGTATCTTATATGCTAAACCCTAACCCTAAGTGTGTGTTTTATATTAACCCTAACCCTAATCATATGTTTTACACTAACCTTAACGCTAAATATACGTTTTTGTACTAACCCTTATCATAAGTGTATTTTTTGTACTAACCCCTACCACTAATATTGTGTTTTCATCGACTTTTACCCTAATTGTATAATTTTGTACTAACCCTAACCCTAAATGTATCTTTATCTATAAAAACCCCTAACCCTAATTGTGTGTTTTATACTAACTTTAACCCTAATAATTTGTTTTACACTAACCCTAAACTTAATTATAAGTTTTACACTAACCTTAATCCTAATTATACTTTTTTAAAGTTACCCTTATCATAAATGTAATTTTGTACTAACCCCGAACACTTATTTTGTGTTTTTATCGACTATAACCCTTATTGTATTATTTTGTACTAACCCTAACCCTAAATGTATCTTTATATGCTAACCCCCTTACCCTAACTGTGTGTTTTATACTAACCATAACCCTTTTTATATGTTTTACACTAACCTTTACCCTAATTGTATAATATTTTACTAGCCCTAACCCTAAACGTATCCTTATATGCTAACCCCTCACCCTAATTGTGTGATTTATACTTACCCTAACCTTAATTATATGTTTTACTCTAACCCTAACCCTAATTATACGTTTTTGTACTAATCCTTATCATAAATGTATTTTTTTTGCTAACCCCTAACAATTATTTTTTTTGTTTTCATCGACTATAACCCTAATTGTATTATTTTGTACTAACCCTAATCCTTAATGTATCTTTATATGCTAACACCTAACCCTAACTGTGTTTTATACTAACCATAACCCTAATTATATGTTTAACACTAACCCTTACCCTAATTGTCTAATTTTGTACTAACCTTAACCCTAATGTATCTTTATATGGTAACCCCTAACCCTAATTGTGTGTTTTATACTTACCCTAACCCTAATTATATGTTTTACACTAACCCTAACCCTAATTATACGTTTTTGTACTAACCCTTATCATAAATGTATCTTTTGTTCTAACCCCTAACACTTATCTTGTGTTTTCATCGACTATAACCCTAATTGTATAATTTTGTACCAACCCTTACCCCAAATGTATCTTATATGCTAACCCCTAACTCTAATTGTGTGTTTTATACTAACCGTAACCCTAATAATATATTTTACACTAACCCTAACCCTAATTATACGTTTTTGTACTAACCCTTATCATAAATGTATTTTTTGTACTAACCCCTACCACTAATATTGTGTTTTCATCGACTATAACCCTAATTGTATAATTTTGTACTTACCCTAACCCTAAATGTATCTTTATATAATAACCCCTAACCCTAACTGTGTGTTTTATACTAAACTTAACCTTAATAATATGTTTTACACTAACCCAAACCTTAGTTATAAGTTTTACACTAACCCTAACCCTAATTATACTTTTTTTTATTTACCCTTATCATAAATGGATTTTTTGTACTAACCCCTAACACTTATTTTGTGTTTTCATCGACTATAACCCTAATTGTATTATTTTGTACTTACCCTAACCCTAAATGTATCTTTATATGCTAACCCCTAACCCTAACTGTGTGTTTTATACTAACCATAACCCTAATTATATGTTGAACACTAACCCTTACCCTAATTGTATAATTTTATATTAAACCTAACCGTGAAGTATCTTATGTACTAACCCCTAACCCTTATTGTGTGTTTTATACTAACCCTAACCCTAATAATATGTTTTACACTAACTCTAACCCTAATTTTACGTTTTTGTACTAACCCTTATCATAAATGTATTTTTTGTACTTACCCATTGTGTTTTCATCGACTATAACCCTAATTGTATAATTTTGTACTTACCCTAACCCTAAATGTATCTTCATAAAATAACCCCTAACCCTAATGGTGTGTTTAATACTAAACTTAACCCTAATGATATGTATAACACTAACCTTAACCTTAATTATAAGTTTTACACTAACCCTCAGCCTAATTTTACATATTTTTACTTACCCTTATCATAAATGTATTTCTTGTCCTAACCCCTAACACTTATTTTGTGTTTCCATCGACTATCACCCAATGGTATTATTTTGTACTAACCCAAACCCTAAATGTATCTTTATATGCTAACCCCTAACCCTAACTGTGTGTTTTATACTAACCATAACCCTAATTATATGTTTAACACTAATCCTTACCCTAATTGTATAATTTTGTACTAACCCTAAATGTATCTGTAAAACCTAACCCCTTACCCTAATTGTGTGTTTTATACTTACCCTAACCCTTTTTATATGTTTAACACTAACCCTTACCCTTATTATATGTTTAACACTAACCCTTACCCTAATAATACGTTTTTGTACTTACCCTTATCATAAATGTATTTTTTGTACTAACCCCTAACACTTATTTTGTGCTTTCATCGACAATAACCCTAATTGTATTATTTTGTACTAACCCTAACCCTAAATGTATCTTTATATGCTAATCTCTAACCCTAACTGTGTGTTTTATACTAATCATAACCCTAATTATATGTTTAACACTGACCATTACCCTAATTGTATAATTTTGTACTAACCCTAACCCTAAATGTATCTTGATATAATAACCCCTTACCCTAATTGTGTGTTTTATACTTACCATAACCCTAATTATATGTTTTACTCTAACCCTAACGCTAATTATACGTTTTTGTACTAACCCTTATCATAAATGTATTTTTTGTACTAACCCCTAACACTTATTTTGTGTTTTCATCGACTTTAACCCTAATTGTATTATTTTGTACTGACCATTACCCTAAATGTATCTTTATATGCCAACCCCCTTACCCTAACTGTGTGTTTTATACTAACCATAAGCCTATTTATATGTTTTACACTAACCTTTACCCTTATTGTATAATTTTTTACTAACCTTCACCCTAAATGTATCTTTATTTAATAACCCCTTACCCTAATTGTGTGTTTTATACTTACCCTAACCCTAATTATATGTTTTATACTAACCCTTACCCTAATTATACGTTTTTGTACTAACCCTTATCATAAATGTATTTTTTGTACTAACCCCTAACACTTATTTTGTGTTTTCATCGACTATAACCCTAATTGTATTATTTTGTACTAAGCCTTACCCAAAATGTATCTTATATGCTGACCCCTAACCCAAATTGTGTATTTTATATTAACCCACACCCTAATAATATGTTTTACACTAGCCCTAACCTTAAATATACGTTTTTGTACTAACCCTTATCATAAGTGTATTTTTTGTACTAACCCCTACCACTGATATTGTGTTTTCATCGACTATAACCCTAATTGTATAATAGTGTACTAACCCTAACCCTAAATGTATCTTTATCTATAATAACCCCTAACCCTTATTGTGTGTTTTATACTAACCTTAACCCTAATAATATGTATAACACTAACCTTAACCTTAATTATAAGTTTTACACTAACCCTCAGCCTAATTATACTTATTTTTACTTACCCTTATCATAAGTGTACTTTTTGTACTAACCCCTACCACTAATATTGTGTTTTCATCGACTATAACCCAAATTGTATAATTTTGTACTAACCCTAACCCTAAATGTATCTTTATCTAATAACCCCTTACCCTAATTGTGTGTTTTATACTTACCCTAACCCTAATTATATGTTTTATACTAACCCTTACCCTAATTATACGTTTTTGTACAAACCCTTATCATAAGTATATTTTTTTGTACTTACCCCTACCGCTAATATTGTGTTTTCATCGACTATAACCCTAATTGTATTATTTTGTACTAAGCCTTACACAAAATGTATCTTATATGCTAAACCCTAACCCTAATTGTGTGTTTTATATTAACCCTAACCCTAATCATATGTTTTACACTAACCCTAACGCTAAATATACGTTTTTGTACTAACCCTTATCATAAGTGTATTTTTTGTACTAACCCCTACCACTAATATTGTGTTTTCATCGACTTTAACCCTAATTGTATAATTTTGTACTAACCCTAACCCTAAATGTATCTTTATCTATAATAACCCCTAACCCTAATTGTGTGTGTTATACTAACTTTAACCCTAATAATTTGTTTTACACTAACCCTAAACTTAATTATAAGTTTTACACTAACCCTAACCCTAATTATACTTTTTTAAAGTTATTCTTATCAAAAATGTATTTTTGTACTAATCCCGAACACTTATTTTGTGTTTTCATCGACTATAACCCTCATTGTATTATTTTGTACTAACCCTAACCCTAAATGTATCTTTATATGCTAACCCCCTTACCCTAACTGTGTGTTTTATACTAACCATAACCCTTTTTATATGTTTTACACTAACCTTTACCCAAATTGTATAATATTTTACTAACTCTAACCCTAAACGTATCCTTATATGCTAACCCCTAACCCTAATTGTGTGTTTTATACTTACCCTAACCCTAATTATATGTTTTACTCTAACCCTAACGCTAAATATACGTTTTTGTACTAACCCTTATCATAAGTGTATTTTTTGTACTAACCCCTACCACTAATATTGTGTTTTCATCGACTATAACCCTAATTGTATAATTTTGTACTTACCCTAACCCTAAATGTATCTTTATATAATAACCCCTAACCCTAATTGTGTGTTTTATACTAAACTTAACCTTAATAATATGTTTTACACTAACCCTAACCTTAGTTATAAGTTTTACACTAACCCTAACCCTAATTATACTTTTTTTATTTACCCTTATCATAAATGGATTTTTTGTACTAACCCCTAACACTTATTTTGTGTTTTCATCGACTATAACCCTAATTGTATTATTTTGTACTAACCCTAACCCTAAATGTATCTTTATATGCAAACCCCTAACCCTAACTGTGTGTTTTATACTAACCATAACCCTAATTATATGTTGAACACTAACCCTTAACCTAATTGTATAATTTTATACTAAACCTAACCGTGAAGTATTTTATGTACTAACCCCTAACCCTTATTGTGTGTTTTATACTAACCTTAACCCTAATAATATGTTTTACACTAACTCTAACCCTAATTTTACGTTTTTGTACTAACCCTTATCATAAATGTATTTTTTGTACTTACCCATTGTGTTTTCATCGACTATAACCCTAATTGTATAATTTTGTACTTACCCTAACCCTAAATGTATCTTCATAAAATAACCCCGAACCCTAATGGTGTGTTTAATACTAACCTTAACCCTAATGATATGTATAACACTAACCTTAACCTTAATTATAAGTTTTACACTAACCCTCAGCCTAATTTTACTTATTTTTACTTACCCTTATCATAAATGTATTTTTTGTGCTAACCCCTAATAATTATTTTTTGTTTTCATCGACTAAAACCCTAATTGTATTATTTTGTACTAACCCTAATCCTTAATGTATCTTAATATGCTAACACCTAACCCTAACTGTGTTTTATGCTAACAATAACCCTAATTCTTTGTTTAACACTACCCTTACCCTAATTGTCTAATATTGTACTAACCCTTACCCAAAATGTATCTTATATGCTAACCCTAACTCTAATTGTGTGTTTTATACTAACCCTAACCCTAATAATATGTTTTACACTAACCCTAACCCTAATTTTACGTTTTTGTAATAACCCTTATCATAAATGTATCTTTTGTACTAACCCCTAACACTTATTTTGTGTTTTCATCGACTATAACCCTAATTGTATAATTTTGTACTTACCCTAACCCTAAATGTATCTTTATATAATAACCCCTAACCCTAATTGTGTGTTTTATACTAAACTTAACCTTAATAATATGTTTTACACTAACCCTAACCTTAGTTATAAGTTTTACACTAACCCTAACCCTAATTATACTTTTTTTATTTACCCTTATCATAAATGGATTTTTTGTACTAACCCCTAACACTTATTTTGTGTTTTCATCGACTATAACCCTAATTGTATTATTTTGTACTAACCCTAACCCTAAATGTATCTTTATATGCTAACCCCTAACCCTAACTGTGTGTTTTATACTAACCATAACCCTAATTATATGTTGAACACTAACCCTTACCCTAATTGTATAATTTTATACTAAACCTAACCGTGAAGTTTCTTATGAACTAACCCCTAACCCTTATTGTGTGTTTTATACTAACCTTAACCCTAATAATATGTTTTACACTAACTCTAACCCTAATTTTACGTTTTTGTACTAACCCTTATCATAAATGTATTTTTTGTACTTACCCATTGTGTTTTCATCGACTATAACCCTAATTGTATAATTTTGTACTTACCCTAACCCTAAATGTATCTTCAGAAAATAACCCCTAACCCTAATGGTGTGTTTAATACTAAACTTAACCCTAATGATATGTATAACACTAACCTTAACCTTAATTATAAGTTTTACACTAACCCTCAGCCTAATTTTACTTATTTTTTACTTACCCTTATCATAAATGTATTTCTTGTCCTAACCCCTAACACTTATTTTGTGTTTTCATCGACTATCACCCAATAGTATTATTTTGTACTAACACAAACCCTAAATGTATCTTTATATGCTAACCCCTAACCCTAACTGTGTGTTTTATACTAACCATAACCCTAATTATATGTTTAACACTAATCCTTACCCTTATTGTATAATTTTGTACTAACCCTAAATGTATCTGTAAATGCTAACCTCTTACCCTAATTGTGTGTTTTATACTTACCCTAACCCTTATTATATGTTTAACACTAACCCTAACCCTAATAATATGTTTTACACTAACCTTAACCCTAGTTATACGTTTTTGTAATAACCCTTATCATAAATGTATCTTTTGTACTAACCCCTAACACTTATTTTGTGTTTTCATCGACTATAACCCTAATTGTATAATTTTGTACTTACCCTAACCCTAAATGAATCTTTATATGCTAACCTCTAACCCTCACTGTGTGTTTTATACTAATAATAACCCTAATTATATGTTTAACACTAACCATTACCCTAATTGTATAATTTTGTACTAACCCTAACCC
Source organism: Arcuatula senhousia (assembly GCA_963971305.1). Lineage (NCBI taxonomy): Eukaryota > Metazoa > Mollusca > Bivalvia > Mytilida > Mytilidae > Arcuatula > Arcuatula senhousia. The sequence continues at coordinate 3,504,466 of OZ020310.1, forward strand.
TAAATGTATCTTTATATAATAACCCCTTACCCTAATTGTGTGTTTTATACTTACCATAACCCTAAATATATGTTTTACTCTAACCCTAACGCTAATTATACGTTTTTGTACTAACCCTTATCATAAATGTATTTTTTGTACTAACCCCTAACACTCATTTTGTGTTTTCATCGACTTTAACCCTAATTGTATTCTTTTGTACTGACCATAACCCTAAATGTATCTTTATATGCTAACCCCCTTACCTTAACTGTGTGTTTTATACTAATCATACCCGTATTTATATGTTTTACACTAACCTTTACCCTAATTGTATAATTTTTTACTAACCCTAACCCTAAACGTATCCTTAAATGCTAACCCCTAACCCTAATTGTGTGTTTTATACTAACCATAACCCTAATTATATGTTTAACACTAATCCTTACCCTTATTGTATAATTTTGTACTAACCCTAAATGTATCTGTAAATGCTAACCTCTTACCCTAATTTTGTGTTTTATACTTACCCTAACCCTTATTATATGTTTAACACTAACCCTAACCCTAATAATATGTTTTACACTAACCTTAACCCTAGTTATACGTTTTTGTAATAACCCTTATCATAAATGTATTTTTTGTGCTAACCCCTAACACTTATTTTGTGTCCTCATCGACTATAACCCTAATTGTATTATTTTGTACTAACCCTAACCTTAAATGTATCTTTATATGCAAACCCCTAACCCTAACTGTTTGTTTTATACTAACCATAACCCTAATTATATGTTTAACACTAACTCTTACCCAAAATTGTATAATTTTGCACTACCCCAAACCCTAAATGTATCTTTATTTAATAACCCCTTACCCTAATTGTGTGTTTTATACTTACCCTAACCCTAATTATATGTTTTATACTAACCCTTATCCTAATTTTACGTTTTTGTACTAACCCTTATCATAAATGTATTTTTTGTACTAACCCCTAACACTTATTTTGTGTTTTCATCGACTATAACCCTAATTGTATTATTTTGTACTAAGCCTTACCCAAAATGTATCTTATATGCTAACCCCTAACCCTTATTGTGTGTTTTATATCAACCCTAACCCTAAAAATATGTTTTACACTAACCCTAACCCTAATTATACGTTTTTGTACTAACCCTTATCATAAGTGTATTTTTTGTATTAACCCCTACCACTAATATTGTGTTTTCATCGACTATAACCCTAATTGTATAATTTTGTACTAACTCTAACCCTAAATGTATCTTTATATAATAACCCCTAACCCTAATTGTGTGTTTTATACTAACTTCAACCCTAATAATTTGTTTTACACTAACCCTAACTTTAATTATAAGTTTAACACTAACCCTAACCCTAATTATACTTTTTTTAGTTACCCTTATCATAAATGTATTTTTTGTACTAACCCCTAACACTTATTTTGTGTTTTCATCGACTATAACCCTTATTGTATTATTTTGTACTAACCCTAACCCTAAATGTATCTTAATATGCTAACCCCCTTACCCTAACTGTGTGTTTTATACTAACCATACCCGTATTTATATGTTTTACATTAACATTTACCCTAATTGTATAATTTTGTACTAACCCTAACCCTAAATGTATCTTTATATAATAACCCCTAACACTAATTATGTGTTTTATACTAACTTCAACCCTAATAATTTGTTTTACACTAACCCTAACCTTAATTATAAGTTTTACACTAACCCTAACCCTAATTATACTTTTTTTAGTTGCCCTTATCATAAATGTATTTTTTGTACTAACCCCTAACACTTATTTTGTGTTTTCATCGACTATAACCCTTATTGTATTATTTTGTACTAGCCCTAACCCTAAATGTATCTTTATATGCTAACCCCCTTACCCTAACTGTGTGTTTTATACTAACCATACCCGTATTTATATGTTTTACACTAACCTTTACCCTAATTGTATAATTTTTTACCAACCCTAACCCTAAACGTATCCTTAAATGCTAACCCCTAACCCTAATTGTGTGTTTTATACTTACCCTAACCCTTATTATATGTTTTACTCTAACCCTAACCCTAATTATACGTTTTTGTACTAACCCTTATCATAAATGTATTTTTTGTGCTAACCCCTAACACTCATTTTGTGTTTTCATCGACTATAACCCTAATTGTATTATTTTGTACTAAGCCTTACCCAAAATGTATCTTATATGCTAACCCCTAACCCAAATTGTGTATTTTATAACCCTCACCCTAATAATATGTTTTACACTAACCCTAACCCTAAATATACGTTTTTGTACTAACCCTTATCATAAGTGTATTTTTTGTACTAACCCCTACCACTAATATTGTGTTTTCATCGACTATAACCCTAATTGTATAATATTGTACTAACCCTAACCCTAAATGTTTCTTTATCTATAATAACTCCTAACCCTTATTGTGTGTTTTATACTAACCTTAACCCTAATAATATGTATAACACTAACCTTAACCTTAGTTATAAGTTTTACACTAACCCTCAGCCTAATTATACTTATTTTTACTTACCCTTATCATAAGTGTACTTTTTGTACTAACCCCTACCACTTATATTGTGTTTTCATCGACTATAACCCAAATTGTATAATTTTATACTAACCCTAACCCTAAATGTATCTTTATTTAATAACCCCTTACCTTAATTGTGTGTTTTATACTTACCCTAACCCTAATTATATGTTTTATACTAACCCTTACCCTAATTATACGTTTTTGTACTAACCCTTATCATAAGTGTATTTTTTTGTACTTACCCCTACCGCTAATATTGTGTTTTCATCGACTATAACTCTAATTGTATTATTTTGTACTAAGCCTTACACAAAATTTATCTTATATGCTAAACCCTAACCCTAATTGTTTGTTTTATATTAACCCTAACCCTAATCATATGTTTTACACTAACCCTAACCCTAAATATACGTTTTTGTACTAAACCTTATCATAAGTGTATTTTTTGTACTAACCCCTACCACTAATATTGTGTTTTCATCGACTTTAACCCTAATTGTATAATTTTGTACTAACCCTAACCCTAAATGTATCTTTATCTATAATAACCCCTAACCCTCGTTGTGTGTGTAATTCTAACTTTAACCCTAATAATTTGTTTTACACTAACCCTAAACTTCATTATAAGTTTTACACTAACCCTAACCCTAATTATACTTTTTTAAAGTTACCCTTATCATAAATGTATTTTTGTACTAACCCCGAACACTTATTTTGTGTTTTCATCGACTATAACCCTTATTGTATTATGTTGTACTAACCCTAACCCTAAATGTATCTTTATATGCTAACCCCCTTACCCTAACTGTGTGTTTTATACTAACCATAACCCTTTTTATATGTTTTACACTAACCTTTACCCAAATTGTATAATATTTTACTAACCCTAACCCTAAACGTATCCTTATATGCTAACCCCTAACCCTATTTGTGTGTTTTATACTTACCCTAACCCTAATTATATGTTTTACTCTAACCTTAACCCTAATTATACGTTTTTGTACTAACCCTTATCATAAATGTATGTTTTTTGCTAACCCCTAACAATTATTTTTTGTTTTCATCGACTATAACCCTAATTGTATTATTTTGTACTAACCCTAATCCTTAATGTATCTTTATATGCTTACACCTAACCCTAACTGTGTTTTATACTAAACATAACCCTAATTATATGTTTAACACTAACCCTTACCCTAATTGTCTAATTTTGTACTAACCTTAACCCTAATGTATCTTTATATGCTAACCCCTAACCCTAATTGTGTGTGTTATACTTACCCTAACCCTAATTATATGTTTTACACTAACCCTAACCCTAATTATACGTTTTTGTACTAACCCTTATCATAAATGTATCTTTTGTTCTAACCCCTAACACTTATCTTGTGTTTTCATCGACTATAACCCTAATTGTATAATTTTGTACCAACCCTTACCCCAAATGTATCTTATATGCTAACCCCTAACTCTAATTGTGTGTTTTATACTAAACTTAACCTTAATAATATGTTTTACACTAACCCTAACCTTAGTTATAAGTTTTACACTAACCCTAACCCTAATTATACTTTTTTTATTTACCCTTATCATAAATGGATTTTTTGTACTAACCCCTAACACTTATTTTGTGTTTTCATCGACTATAACCCTAATTGTATTATTTTGTACTAACCCTAACCCTAAATGTATCTTTATATGCTAACCCCTAACCCTAACTGTGTGTTTTATACTAACCATAACCCTAATTATATGTTGAACACTAACCCTTACCCTAATTGTATAATTTTATACTAAACCTAACCGTGAAGTATTTTATGTACTAACCCCTAACCCTTATTGTGTGTTTTATACTAACCTTAACCCTAACCTGGTAGTCAGACTTGTCTGACACGAATTACCATAAAATTTCTAATATATTGTCGCTGAAATTTCCGATTGTTAAATTCAAAATTGATGAAAACACCAGGTTTCTTTCCTTGTAATGCACATGGTCGATATCCTCGGTGCTGGATTTGGCTTCCTTGTTCGAACGTTTTGGTTTTGAGTACTTTTCGTTTTCAACTGTTTTGGAATTTGATCTTCCAATGTTTTGGTTTAAATGTTACTGATGAGAGGTAACTCCTTGAAATATCGATATATAGCATATCCAAATTAACCGTTTATACCCGCGTTTTGGTATTTGTAATTTTGAAACCACTGGGCGATAACCGCTGCTGGTGGACCAGAGGTCCCCGAGGGTAATCACAAGCCTGGTAGTCAGACTTGTCTGACACGAATTACCATAAAATTTCTAATATATTGTCGCTGAAATTTCCGATTGTTAAATTCAAAATTGATGAAAACACCAGGTTTCTTTCCTTGTAATGCACATGGTCGATATCCTCGGTGCTGGATTTGGCTTCCTTGTTCGAACGTTTTGGTTTTGAGTACTTTTCGTTTTCAACTGTTTTGGAATTTGATCTTCCAATGTTTTGGTTTAAATGTTACTGATGAGAGGTAACTCCTTGAAATATCGATATATAGCATATCCAAATTAACCGTTTATACCCGCGTTTTGGTATTTGTAATTTTGAAACCACTGGGCGATAACCGCTGCTGGTGGACCAGAGGTCCCCGAGGGTAATCACAAGCCTGGTAGTCAGACTTGTCTGACACGAATTACCATAAAATTTCTAATATATTGTCGCTGAAATTTCCGATTGTTAAATTCAAAATTGATGAAAACACCAGGTTTCTTTCCTTGTAATGCACATGGTCGATATCCTCGGTGCTGGATTTGGCTTCCTTGTTCGAACGTTTTGGTTTTGAGTACTTTTCGTTTTCAACTGTTTTGGAATTTGATCTTCCAATGTTTTGGTTTAAATGTTACTGATGAGAGGTAACTCCTTGAAATATCGATATATAGCATATCCAAATTAACCGTTTATACCCGCGTTTTGGTATTTGTAATTTTGAAACCACTGGGCGATAACCGCTGCTGGTGGACCAGAGGTCCCCGAGGGTAATCACAAGCCTGGTAGTCAGACTTGTCTGACACGAATTACCATAAAATTTCTAATATATTGTCGCTGAAATTTCCGATTGTTAAATTCAAAATTGATGAAAACACCAGGTTTCTTTCCTTGTAATGCACATGGTCGATATCCTCGGTGCTGGATTTGGCTTCCTTGTTCGAACGTTTTGGTTTTGAGTACTTTTCGTTTTCAACTGTTTTGGAATTTGATCTTCCAATGTTTTGGTTTAAATGTTACTGATGAGAGGTAACTCCTTGAAATATCGATATATAGCATATCCAAATTAACCGTTTATACCCGCGTTTTGGTATTTGTAATTTTTACACTAACTCTAACCCTAATTTTACGTTTTTGTACTAACCCTTATCATAAATGTATTTTTTGTGCTAACCCCTAACACTTATTTTGTGTTTTCATCGACTATAACCCTAATTGTATTATTTTGTACTAGGCCTTACCCAAAATGTATCTTATATGCTAACCCCTAACCCAAATTGTGTATTTTATATTAACCCTCACCCTAATAATATGTTTTACACTAACCCTAACCCTAAATATACGTTTTTGTACTAACCCTTATCATAAGTGTATTTTTTGTACTAACCCCTACCACTAATATTGTGTTTTCATCGACTATAACCCTAATTGTATAATATTGTACTAACCCTAACCCTGAATGTTTCTTTATCTATAAAAACTCCTAACCCTTATTGTGTGTTTTATACTAACCTTAACCCTAATAATATGTATAACACTAACCTTAACCTTAGTTATAAGTTTTACACTAACCCTCAGCCTAATTATACTTATTTTTACTTACCCTTATCATAAGTGTACTTTTTGTACTAACCCCTACCACTTATATTGTGTTTTCATCGACTATAACCCAAATTGTATAATTTTGTACTAACCCTAACCCTAAATGTATCTTTATTTAATAACCCCTTACCTTAATTGTGTGTTTTATACTTACCCTAACCCTAATTATATGTTTTATACTAACCCTTACCCTAATTATACGTTTTTGTACTAACCCTTATCATAAGTGTATTTTTTTGTACTTACCCCTACCGCTAATATTGTGTTTTCATCGACTATAACCCTAATTGTATTATTTTGTACTAAGCCTTACACAAAATTTATCTTATATGCTAAACCCTAACCCTAATTGTTTGTTTTATATTAACCCTAACCCTAAACATATGTTTTACACTAACCCTAACCCTAAATATACGCAGGTATGTTAATGCCATTTTTCAGATTTTTTCTCAAAGGGCAGATAACCCCGTCAATCATGAATATTCATAAGCAATGGCGGATCAATTACTTTTCAGCGTTCACTACTCAAATGTCAAATTTCGACAAAAAATCAGTTTATAATTTAATAAAGTACGTAGAATATGATGTCAATAAAATTAATGTTGGTTTCCATTTGTTCATTTTTATTGAATGAAGTGTATTTTAGAAGCGTTAGTTAAAAAATCGATACGCAAAATATCTTTCAGTAGGCGGGGCCTATTTTCCTTATTTGGAAAACTGAATCATTTTGAAGCTTGCATCCGGTAAACCCCAGATCGAGCACCTGTTTTGACATGGAGATAATTGGAAGGATAATTGGGTGTCAAACAGCAAGACTTTGCTGAAATTATGGACGTAAGTAGTGAAATAAAGCATAATATTTCTGTACTATGTCATTGTACATGAATGAATCGCAATAATGGCATTTTGTATGGAATTTTGCGTGTTTAACATGTCAGTCGATGAAACGAGATAATTTTTTTCCATGAAACACGTGCTCCGCTCCACAAAAAAAAAAAAAAAAAGCGGGGGGTGGGGAGGTAAAAGGTACGTGACATAAATAAAAAAAACGATTTATCATGATATATATTGAACCCATTTTGTAAGCACTGAATTTTTAAAGACAGCAGCCGTCAAGACCAAGTATTAAAGGCAAGTACTACTGTACATGTATCTCTCTATTCTATCATGTAATGTTAGACCACTGTCATGACAGCATGATTCTTGGTCTATCCTTCTCTTACTGGTTGCTGATCAATGGCATGATTTAGCTGTAGATGATGTTGTATTGAGTCTATTGACCAATGGCAATGACATTTATTATTTATTTGGGGGGATGGGGATTTCGGTACAATGTTCTTGTTTTAAAGGTGTGCCGTTTTGACTCGGATCTGAAATCCATTTATCCAAATAATTTTCGTTATTGAACTTCTTTTCCTCATGTCCCTACAGAATAACTATCAGAATAGAAAACAGTACAATGTAATTAGGTCATCAATCATAACATGTACTTATGTACCTGAACAGGCTAAATTTCTTAAGGTTCAACATTCTTAGGTTATAGGACTAAACTTGACCAAGATACGGTGTAGCTGGTGTAGCACACTGACCCATATAGGGCAGGCACTGTTGAAGCTGTTTACCAACTTTGAATTAAACTCTTGAAGCAAAGTGTTGCTAAAATGTTTCTATTATGTACATTAGTATACATGTATGTATCATTTAAAACAGTTGCGTAAAACAGAATCATGTAGATGACGGACTGATCTGGAAAAGAGAGGCACTGTATAACTCGTGCTAAAGCTGTACCAATTTTGAATTTGAGACTGTGTAATAAATACACACGTGCATATGAGATGTATGAGTTGAAAAAACAGACAAAGGTGATTGCTCCATTGCTTGAAATGTGACCGCACTGTACAATGGAGCTAGCTATTGTCTCAAATGTCTACTGCTTTTGCAATAAATTTATTACATGGATTGCATTTTTTACCACACTGTTTTGATTGAGGGTTTTAATCTTCTTGGTTGATTCGAGCAAGTTGTGTGGGGTACAGTTATTCCAAAATCATACTTAGTTCTATTGTTGATGACTTTATATTTTAAGAAAATGATCCCAATGTAGCCAATCTTCCATTGATGCTCATGATGTTAGGATTTGCAATATGTCTGGAAATTTACAGGCATAAAGGGTAATGAAAACTAAATAAAATAACAAATGCTTTTACTTAATAGTCCAATTATCTCCCCTAAATCATGTAAATGCTGATACGCAAATTGTATTAAACAATAAACAAACATCACATTCACAAAAAACTTGTAGTGTTTTGATTTGAAATAACAGATTCGCAGATAAGGCCACGCCAAATTAATTCTAAGTTAGTCAGTCAGATTCACTGCATGCTTGAGAAATTAAGCCATTTATCAGAAAAAAAGTATTTTTTTTACCACCCCATTTCTTATGCCTCTGGCATCTTTTTTTTTTTGAATGGCCATTTTCTTTTTATGAAAATGTAACTATAATGCATCAATTTATTTTAAAGTAAAACAGTTTAAAAAGTGTGTATTTCTCTATTTCTGAAGAATAGTCAATACTTAACAGAAGAATAATTTTGAAAACTTTTATTCTGTGCATGCATTCTCTTCTTCCTTAAACATTCTTGCCAAAATTAAATTTCTTCCGCAAGTTAAAAAAAATGAATCAGAAAGCATGTTCAAACCCCAAATTTTTTAGAAAAAGTGACAAATTAAGAAATTTCGACGGTACACACCTTATTTTTTCATGCATAGTCCAAACTATACATTAATTTGGCTTAGCCTAAGATTAAAAAAAATGTACATGTAATAAAAATAATAGCATATTAACATGATGAAATGATAACCTAATAATGCAGTGAATTTAACTGTTATTCAACACGGGAGGGGGGGTGAAATTTTGTGAATGAAGCTGCTTTCTTATATTTTATCCAAATACTAGTTCATGTAAGATCAACAAAAATAATGTATGGGTTTGAAAACTTAAGGCACATATACAGATATACATGTAGTTCCCCCTTTTTTTAAATACAACACATGTATTCTATAGCTTTGATGAGTTACCTTGGTGAAAAATGGATTTTTTACAATGTATAAAAATCATTGAAGTAACAAATTAGACTGATTTGGCATATTTGTTAACAAACTAGCATTTTTAAAGATTATGCTTTCTCTTACACATCTCTAATTTGTTTCAAGAATAGTTCTTCTTCATGATGAGTGTTCTTTGTAATTAAATATACCGTTTTGGCTTTTAGAACAGTCGACACACATGTACATAATAAATACATTTACAAAATAAAGCATACATTAAATACCCAATTCTCTTTCAATAAATTTATACCATTATACATGTAGATATGAAAAGTATCGGTGTGATTTCTTTTCAAAATAAAAAAAATAAACACCAAAGATGCACAGGCTTTGACACTTTCTTTTCATTGGCACTAGCATGACTAATTTCAATTCCAAATTAAAAGTATAAAGATACTATTCAGTTTTTACATTCATATGAAGATGTGCTGATAACAAAACTGATCAAATGTGAAAGCCTAAAAAAACACTGTACATGTCCATGAACTGTGCTATTTTTTATACATGTAAAGGTGCAGTCATGTAATTTGACTTGACACCTGACCTGAAGAAGGTGCCCTAATGGTGTGCATCATTTAACAAATTAACATGAATGTATTTCATGATTAAACATGTGTAAACATACATATTTATTGTAGCACATATTTAATAAGACAAAACATGCCGGTACATACATATGTAAATGTCTGATTAGATTCTAATTTATCTGTCAGATAATATGCTTTGACATATTAGTAACGAGTATTTATTCCCCAACGTTCTAGCAGCTGTTTGGTTTGGTGAAAAAGAGCTGTTGCACTTCTGTCTTTCTTCATTTTGTTGAAAACTCCTAAAATTTTAAATGAAACAACAGCCTTACATTTTTCATATGATGCATTAAAAGATGCCTCCATTGGGTGTTCAATACACAATCTTCTGTATTTATGAAAGTTCTTTACATCTTGACAGTCCCCAAGTAATTTTTCTACTAACATCGCAGTTGGATACTTTTCTGTAAACTCTAAAATTTAAAATATATATAATAATTAGTTAAAATATGCATGTGAGATTTTTTCAAAGAAAATACACCATATTCATATGGAGAATTGCATGAAGAATCCATCTAAATGGCTTAATGTATTGTGATGAATCCATATATGAATTTAAAGAAGTAAGTCAAAATACTTATCAAGTACTAAAAAATCATTCATTGGAAATAATGGGACTCACAGTATTTGTTTATTCTGGATTCATTCACATTCATGACATTGTGTGAGTTGGTGTTTTTGGTCATGATGGTTATTGTTCTATGAGTTTAAATGTCTTTCTCTTCCTATTATAAACCATGGGTTGAAATTTTTCCTACATGTACATACGGTATACATGCATGTATGTTTACCTTTTGGTTGGGTGTCACTTTCACTGAGTGTTGGGGCTTTTCTCAAATCGAATGGATCATCATCATCATTAGAAGACTCACTTTCTGTAATGATTTTAAGTGTTGTCAGACATGTCAGTTTATATTAAATTTCACTAATATGCAGTAACATAAGGAATTGCATGTAAGCTATGCATTTGTAGTACTAATTATACCCACAGTTCGAAAAAAGGGTATTCTGTTGAATCTGTTCTACCTGCTGGTTGCAGATATTTTGAATAAAGCTTATATCGGGACACCATAGGATAAATGTATCTACTTTAAATTTAACACAATACATAGTTGTGAAAGCAGGGGTATTACTAGTGAGCTCTTGTTGTTTCATGGATATGATATATATCTTGGTCAATATAAAGAAGACACTGTGAAATGCATTATGGCTATTACATTTCATAATTAGGTAGGGGGGTTGGATGACACTTAATATATTTTTAGATTAGTCGTTGGGAAAATTATGTCGACTTCTATTACAGTTTATTTCTTATTATAAATTTTATATAAATTCGTGTGGGTGCTGGGGTCTGGAAAAAAGTGTCAACCACCCCCCCCTCTCATCTAATCATTTATATATGTATGGAATAGCCCTTAAATACTATAGTGATGGGAGAAATTTGCATCATTGTTTTTTTTTAGTTTATAAGTTACTAAAGTACTAACATTTGCATCAAAATATAAAATGATGTTTTACAATATTCAGTTGTACATGTACCTCTGTCATCTTTGTTTTCTCTGTTCATAATGGCTGAAGTTCTTGCTTTCATAAGTTCTATTTTGAGTTCAAATGGATCATCATCATCAGATGTACCTTCTGTAATAATTGTTTAGGACACAAGTATACATTTGTAAATGTTATTAGTAAGGCATGCCTATAAGCATCATAAGTAAACACATTGCATATTCATAAACATGATTTAAAAAAAAGCACATTCTTGTAGATCGATATATATGTGAAACTTACTATGTGCAAATATTTATAGTTTTTTTTTTAGATCAAGATACATTGTAAAGGTTAAAGTTGAATGAAAAGATGTTGCGGTAAGATACATATTTGATTCTTATAAATATATACATACATTGAAATTAGCTAAATGTATTCAACAATTACATGCATCCTTATTACCTTGGTCTCTTGTAAATAGGCTTCTTTTAACTTCTCTTTTCTGTTTCTTGTTAGGGTTTCTGTTTTCTTTGCCTACACGTATATTGTACAAGTTCAGTTTTAACAATCAGAATTATTTATTGAAGATACATGTACATTTGTAAAAATGTTTATCAGGTTTTTATATCATGTTCTATTGTACATGTACATTCATTCTTGGGATAAGTCACATGTCAGATCATCCAAACATATATATGTGTGTGCGCACATTCCTTGCTAGATAATTTCAACTTTCAAACAAACAGCTTTATGAAATTTTTAGGAAACATAAACTTTCTAGAGATATAGCCAAACAAGATTTTTATTTACAAATTTATAGCTTAATTTTTAAAATGATACTTTTACAAGTTAGTATTCAAAATGATATTTTTACCTTTTATTTTCTTAAAGGAGATCTTGCATTCATGATTGTGTTGACCAGACTGCCATCTTCTCACTGAAAAAAGGTATCTTTATTTTTTACCTGCGTCGCCGAAGGCGAAAGCAGGTCTAGTAGTCGGGTCACTCCGTCCGTCCGTCCGTCCGTCTGTCCGTCTGTCCGTCCGTCTGTCCGTCCGTCCCGCTATGGGGTGCCTGTCTTGTGTAATCTGAATCTCTAAAACCAAACACTAGATCTTTCTGAAATTTTACACAGTGATTACAGATATATTGAAGATGTGCACCTCCCCTTTTGGAGTCATTTTATAATTTCGTTTAGAAATTAGGGGCCCAAAAGGGGCCAAAAAAGCGACTTTTTTATTTGTTTCCACAATAACTTTTGTTTTGGTTGGCCAAATGCTATGAAACTTTACAGTAATGTTACTTACCACAAAAGGAAGAGTGGGGCTGATTTTGGGTGTCCCTGCTTTTTTCGTTTAGAAATTAAGGGCCCTAAAGGGACCAAAAAAGCAACTTTTTTTATTTGTTTCCACAATAACTTTTGTTCTGGTTGACCAAATGCTATGAAACTTTACAGTAATATTACTTACCATAAAAGGAAGGGCATGGCTGATTTTGGGTGTCCCCACTTTTTTCCTTTAGAAATTAGGGGCCTAAAAGGGGCAAAAAAAGCGACTTTGTTATTTGTTTCTACAATAACATTTGTTCTGGTTGACCAAATGCTATGAAACTTTACAGTAATGTTATTTACCATAAAAGGAGGGGTAGGGCTTACTTTGGGTGTCTCCTCTTTTTTTGCTTTAGAAATTAAGGGCCCTAAAGGGGCCAAAAAAGCAACTTTTTATTTTTTTTCCACAATAACTTTTGTTTCAGTTGACCAAATGCTATGAAACTTTACAGTAATGTTACTTACCATAAAAGGAAGGGTGGGGCTGATTTAGGGTGTCCCCTCTTTTTTTGTTTAGGAATGAGGGGCCCAAAAGGGGCAAAAATGTTACTTTTTTTATTTACGGTGCAATTTATAATTTTTTTTAATGGGAAATTAGAAACTTTAATTTTTTTTTAATATTGGGTTGCATGTGACAAATATGCTTTGTAAGTCCACCATAGGATGCAAGTGTCAAAAATTATTGACTGTCCATATTGGGCCAAAAACGTACATGGTTCAACGTTTTGCCATGCGACGCAGGGCCAGACATCGATTGGTCTTGTTTTTTATTATATAGGAACATGTAACTCCTTCTATACCACTTGATGAATCTTTATATGAAGGATGAACACCAAATAGACAGTAGATGTGCATGAAATTTAGTTGCTCCTGAATATGATTCAGATGTGATAATTACGACCCTGCATGAACAATTTTTTGTAAACACCTAACCTCAAAAACTATAAGAAGTACATATTTGAAGTTTTACATTGATTAAACACCATTTGAGGAATATTAAATTTCGTCTAAAACTATTGCAAGGTATTTAACAGTGATAATTTTTCAATTTTATTATGAACATCAATGATCAATAAAATCCAACCTTTTATAAATGACTGATATTTCTTTTTTGCTTCTTGATTCTCCTGTTTTCTTTTTACTGAAAAAAAAGTTATATTTATTTTTTTTTCTTATGCAAGGACCATGAAATATATCTTGGCATGGCTAGATTGGATCAATGTTCATTATGACAGACATAAAAGGTATTTATCAAATAATCATATAATAAATAGTGTGAATATCACTTAAAGGATTTGTGAAATTGGAAAGAATCTGCATGTAAGAATAACATAAAAGCTTAATTACTTGTTACATTGTCAACGACAAAAATGAAATAGAATACATCTTATTAACTGCATGAGGACAATATACTGATATATTGAAGAACGAAGCATAATTACCTGAGCCGTTATTAACTGTTGTTTGTTCTTCATAAATGTTTCCTCCCTGTTCCTGCAATTCTATTCCATTGTCATCTACTAAAATGTAATAGAAAAATAAGAAAAATACAATATTGCTATAAATTAAAAGAAAAAACATCTTTTTCAAATTGAATTTTATTTTATATAGGACTCAAGAAGAATGAAGACTGGATTGGGAAACTAAAGGTATTTACTAAATTAAATCTAGCATAATTACCTGAGCCGTTATTAACTGTACCGTTAGTCTGTTCTTCATAAATGTGTCCTCCCTGTTTCTGCATTCTTCCTTCTATTCCATTGTCATCTACTAAAATGAAATAGAAAAATGAGAAAAATACAATATTGCTATAAATTAAAAGAAAGACAAATACATTTTTTATACTCCAGCAAACAGTATCAGGGGTATATAAGAAATATTCTGTCTGTCTGTCCACCTGTTCACATATCTTTTAAGTGCTTCTCCTTAAAAGCTCAACAGATTTTGGTAAAACTTTACATGAAGGAAGTACATCATATGTAGATGTGCATGAAGAATTTGCATCGCACTGCGATAGCATTCAAGGGAGATGATTGGACTAAAAACCTTAAAATACCGTATTTATTGAGGGACTTCCGCAGCACAACCTCTAAACTGTTTAATGGATTTTGATGACCCTTTACATAAAGCCTTAAAGAAGTACATTATATGTAAAAAAAAAAAAAAACAGATGTGCATGAAAAATTTTGATCACTCTCGAATATCTTGCAGGGGAGATAATTTGACTTTCTTTTTTTTTGCAGTGCAGATTGAGTCCAATAGGAATAGAGGGTACCCATTGTGAGCTCGCTCACAGTATAACTTGTTTAAATTGAATTTTATTTTATATAGGACTCGAAAAGAATGAAGACTGGATTGGGAAACTAAAGGTATTTACTAAATTAAATCTAGCATAATTACCTGAGCCGTTATTAACTGTACCGTTAGTCTGTTCTTCATAAATGTGTCCTCCCTGTTCCTGCATTCTTCCTTCTATTCCATTGTCATCTACTAAAATGAAATTTGAAAAATAAGAAAAATACAATATTGCTATAAATTAAAAGAAAAAACATCTTTTTCAAATTGAATTTTGTTTTATATAGGACTCAAGAAGAATGAAGACTGGATTGGGAAACTAAATTAAGGTATTTACTAAATAAAATCTAGCACATGGACATAAATTGTTTATGGCATATACCTGAGCTGTTATTAACTGTAGTCTGTTCTTCATAAATGTGTCCTCCCTGTTCCTGTATTCTTCCTTTTATTCCATTGTCATCTACTAAAATAAAATGTTATATATAGTGTCACAGGAAAATCAATATTTTTATGCCTCGCCAACTTTGTTGGGGGGCATATAGTTTTTCGGTCGGTTCGTCCCTCCGTCTGTCCATCCGTCCGTCACACTTTAGTTTTCCGCACTTTTTTTCGACATCATTGCATATATTCAAAAGATTTTTGGTATGTGAGTCTACCATGACAAGTTACAGGTCAAGTTCGAGTTTCGTTCCGGTCCACTGATTTTGACCTAAATTACGGCCCTTGAACTTGGCAAATTTTGTAAAAATAAGTTTTCCGCACTTTTTTTCCACATCCTTGCATATATTCAAAAGATTTTTGGTATGTGAGTCTACCATGATGAGTTACAGGTCAAGTAAAACTGTATAAATAACAAAATTACCTATTATATCATTTGCTGTGACTTGTTCACCATCATCATGTGTGTGTTCTTTTTCCACTGCTTCTAATTCAATAGCATTGTCAACTGTAAAATAAGAAACAAACCATACAATCTATATTGCAAATAATTATAGTTTAACTAACAAATGATTCTGCATCTGAGGAAATATTCAACGAGTGACTGAACAACAGAGGAATTCACAAGTGAATTGTTAACTTAAGGTTGTTCAGTCACATGTTGAATATTTCCCTTATTCAGAGTCTTGGCTTAGTTATACGTTTTATTACAAAGATAAAAAAAAATACAATAATGGCTTCATTTATTGCTGAATTACAAAATTGGGACTATTTTCATGCAGGCACAATGGTTTTTGACGTCAAAGACCACACAATAGGTAATGCCAAATAACAGCTTATTGAAATTTCCTGCATTTATAGTTATTTCACTGTTAACTTTGAAATCTCGATATTTCACTGCTGTCTATGTAATGTTTTTTATATGCTTTTAAAGTATAGATTTGTTAATCATAATATAATATCAGTACACATTTTTTTGTACAGTGCTCATGTAAGATCAAGACAGGATGGCAAAACATTTTTCAGGTATGTAGATATTTTCATGTTTTATTTACTGACTTAATTTACACAAAACTTGGATCAATATTTAAAATGTGCATTTCCTAATGTATAAGAATTTGTTTAAGGAACCTCAAGATAACTCAAACTACAGTATACTGAACAATAGCAAACAAGATGACAGTCAACATGTCAACTTGGAAATGTAAATCTATAATTTCGATTTAAAGGGTAGCTAACCACATTTGTAGCATGATTTTGTTTAACATTATAACTTTGTAAATTTATGCTTACCAATAACATTTGTTTCTTGGGTCATCCAAATAGGTTTATCTCCAACGAAGCATTTTACTCTCTTTACAGGAAGGTGAAGTTTGTTGTTCTTGAACCCTGCAACACATCTGACCCAAGCATTCTGAGCATTTTCGACTTCATTCTGAAGACTGGAATTTCTAAAGTGACTGAGGAAAGGCCCTTTTTCGTGGTGTCTTGGTTGATCATGACCATCATGAAATACAACATTTTTGCCGTTAAAGTGCCACCAAATTCCTTCGCCAGGTTCTAAAAAGTCTGCAATTCTTTGAAGATGGATTTGAAACAGAGATGTGTTTTCATAAATGAATTTGGGTGTAAAGATGGTATTCGGTTGCTTTGGTAGCAGTCTAGCCTGTTTCTTGATGGATGAATCCTGCTGATGGAAAGAGCTACATTGGGTAGAAGAGTTTTGTTTTGCTGTGTACCTGATGACAGCATTATCAACAACCCATTCTGCTTTTCTGTTGGATGTTCCAGCAGAAATTCTTCTCAAGTCACCAAATGACCTTTCTTCTTGTTCTGTTAAGACCGCTTTTAAGTTAAATACTCTGTACGTTTCTGCCAGATGTGTCAATATGGAGTGAAAATGAATCCCATAGAATTTACGACTTGTAACTTTTGAAGGATTGCCTATGATCTTTCTACATAAAACAGAGAAAATGAAAGTCAAATTGTAAAGTCTAAGAATTTGTCTGGGGCATCTGGTTTCATGTCCACTATAAGATATATTAATTATTTCCACCAGTGTTGTGATCAACTGCTCTAGGTCAGATGATACTTTTCCTTCATCCTTTTTGTTTATTGTAAATTTTGCCAGTTTGATGGCAAAAAGCCTTGCATCAGATCCTTTGAGCTGGTTTCTATCTCCAATAGATTCATTTGCAAATTTCTGATAGTCTGATTGTACTGACTTATCTTCAAAGTGGCTGGGTAGCTCCTCAATTAAATTTTTTACAAGCCCTGATATGTCATGAAGTGGCTCTACTGCCAATACTTCGTAATGCTGTAAATTTAAAGTTTCCATTGATTCGTCTGGGTTTAAAAGCGACAACGCAGGGGGTCTCACTATACCTTTCATATGTTCCTGTAGCTTTTGCTGCATTTCATCTTTCTTCATTCTCGGATTTGTTGCTATTCCACGAGCTTCTAATTCATCTTCAATTTCCTGTTTTGTCATTTTCTGAAATGGTTGTAAGTTTCCATCATTAATTTTTTTCCATGCTTCACCTTCTACGATATGTTTTCTACGTTCCTCTAATGATTTCCCTTTTTGCTGAAGTGCTTGTTGGAAGTTCATATGACTTTTAGATGGCATTCCACATATGCAAGTATAATTCCCTCCTCGCTGCTGTCCTGCTTCAAATTGTCTGGCTGGATTGTCCCCTGAAAACAATCTCAGTTCAACTTGAAATTCCAGACTTTCAAAGACTATGCCAGACTTCAAATCTTCCAAATCTTCACATCTGGTGGAAATGTATGTGGCCTGTTCTTTATCAGTGCTAGCTAAAAAACAATTATTACCTGAATATTCATGCATGCATATATATTTTGTAAATGTAAATATTGTAGTATCATGTACATGATGTATTTTTGGCTGGATTTTACTTTGTTAAAAAAATCTTGATCTGCCTTAATGGTGTATATAAATATTAAGTAGTTATAACTTTTTACTAATATTTTGTATATAATTTTCCCAGATGTATTCCTTTTTCAAAACATTGTTATTTTAAGTTTTGTCTCGCCTGTTACAAATAGTCAACTGTCACCATGCCATGTAACCCTGACCCAATTTTCATGCTCCAATGACTCGGGACACAAGGTAGATGGGGTGTCTAAAAAGTTATCCATAGAATTTTCTAAAATTTTGGCAACAGTTAGCACTAGACTGGTACTTTAAATCTCGATAATAAAACCAAAAGTTCACCATAAAATTTTTAGAAGAAATGACTTTGAAAAATGCATGATTTTTGTATTTTTATATAGGATCAATTGGGGAAACTCAAATTCTTTTATCTAAAAAAATCATACTCCATTTTTCTTAATTTTTTTTTACATCTTTGTTTTGTAACTATTTTTAAATATATTAAAATACAAAATAAAGTTTACCATCAAAACTTTAAAAAAAAGCAAAAAATGTGTTTTTTCCCTATTATTTCTTTACAAATTATCTCCCCTTTAAAAGTACAGGAAAATATTAAAATTAGAAACGAAAGTGTTTTTATCCAAATTTTTTTGTAATTATCATTTTTCAATAGAAATCATTAGAATAACAAGCATTATAAATTTAAAAGTTATGATAGATGTGCAAAAAAGATGCTCAGTGATAGACATCCAATCTACCTTAAGTCTTTTTTTTTCAGACTGAAAACTTCTTTGTAAGACTTTTGTGAATTTCTTAAAACTTATAAAAGCTACAATGTAGGCATCTGATACATGTATTTGAAAACAGATCAGATTATGGTCTACACAACTTTCACCATTCCATGTGACTTTGACCCAATTTTCATGCTTCAGTGACATTGTAAACTTTATTTAGGCTCTAAATGTCTTTGTAAACTAGACTTGTGTGGAAAATGAATTTCTTAAAAATAGTATATTTGCTAGGCATCTAATCTTAAGGATATGGACGAATTGAATTAGGGTTTTGGGTCCGTCACCAAGTCATCTGTCCTTGACCTCACATCTGTACTAAATGACTGTCAGTCAGTTAATATTTTTTTTTTGTGTTTTCTGTCTTTTATGTTTAGTCTGTTTCTCAGTGATTATGATATTTAGAATCATTTCACAGGAAAATGTCGAGAATCAATGAATGAATTTTTGAATAACTAGGGATTCCGATGGTGTCAGCAGGCGAGACATACTTTAGTTTTAACTCTTGATCCATTTATAAACATGGAGATTTAGTCTGTGTATCTGTATGCATGCTTTGCTATTTTTTTGTACACTGCATTGAAAGTTGGTTTCCCCCAACATGGACAAAATTTTAAAACTGACAGGCACAGAAATAATTTTATTATTTCATTTTATTTTTTATCTAACTAAATATTGTAAATTCAAGTGTCATTAATGCACAAAAAATAATGATTTGAATTTTCTCTGCTAAGCTTTCATTTTTGAAACAGAATTAAGAAAATACTATATTTGAATGATTCAAAATTTTCATTGAAATAGTTTTTTTTAGCAAATCCCATTATCTAAGACCTGGTAGGCCAGATTTTTTTTTTTAAGTGGCAATGAAATTTATCGACCAGGCTCCAATAAAATGGCATTGTTAGGGGAAACCAACAATACATTTGGTAGCCTAACAAATTGTGGACAAATGCATTTTGTAATGATATGATTACATATTACTTCATGTGAGCTTTTTATCCTGCAATTACTCTTTGTATAACTTATTTGGTGATTTGAAATTGAAGTGATTTGTGTTATGATGTAAGGTATTAAGGCTGTTTGCTGGTATTTTTAAATTACACATCAGAATTTGGAACAACAATATCGCATCTTTAATATTGACAACTTTACTACTGCCCCAAGGGTACTTTGTTTCTGTGATAGCCCTAACAAGATGCAAAGTTTTTTTATGTTATATATGGGATCTTAACATTGCCCTTTTGGACTGATTTATTTTGATGGATGATGCAAATCAACATAATACTAATCACATATTTGGCTTGATTTCACATATTGTTTAATATTAAAATTGAATGCAAAAATTTATTGGTAACAGTTTCACGTTTGACATTTATCAAATAAGGAAAACAAATTGTAACAATTTTGTCATCAACTAATGATCACAGCCGTTTGATATTTGGTATGCAGCATCGGCATGAGGTCTGATATTGTGTGATCTAATTTCATCTCTGTTGCTCATATAATTTCCTGCTTGCTGATTAAGTTACTGTCTTAATTCTACATAATGATTGTTGGCTGACTTAGTTTTAGACATTTTGCTTTCTTAATTTTTTGTCCCCCTGCCGAAATGCTATTGAGGGACGGTCCTAGCTAGTATGGTCTGTCCATTTGTAACACTTTGTGACCACAGCTCTTTTGAGACTGCTTATTGGATTTTTATGAAATTTTTTCATGATACATGTATGTAGTTGATCATATTGCAACACCACTTTGATTTGATTTATGTTATGGGACTTTATAGGCTTTGTTCAATTTTTTTCAATTGAGGACAAACTTCTCTGATACTGCTCAATGACATTTGATGAAATTTTGTGGATTGTTTTTTCATGATATGTAGTTGTTTATATTGCATCGACATTTTGATTTGACCAATTTAATGGGAGTTAAGGGACCTTATAGACTTTAGTACATTTTAGGAACACTTTGTGAGCACAACTCCTCTGAGACCGCTGAACAGATTTTTATGAAATTTTGTAGGATTGTTTGGCATTATATTTTGTTGATCTTATTGCAACATTCATTGACATTGTTGCGATTTGACAATTTTTTTAGGAGAAATAGGACTTTATCCAACTTAATGTATTGTAAGTCATTGGACCACCTTTTGTGGGCTCCTCTGAAACTGTGATCTTGTTATATTTATAATGGCCAACGGTTGAAATTTTTTACAACTGTTTCTTTAGCAACTTGTTATCACAGATTTCTGATATTTGGTATACAGCATCAGCCTTGAATCCGGTATTGTAAAACCTAAGGGTACCCATCTCTTATCCGCAACTCCTCTTACATGTTAACCTCTCAATGCATTTTCATTATTTCTATTTTTCAAATTTATATTTTGTTAAAAGGCACACAATTGTCTTTTTTTTTATTGTACCAGCAAACAACCTTTCATATCCATTTGATAAATTGTACCTGATTGTCCAAGCATATATAGATTAGGTCTCTCTACAACGGTTTGGGTATCTTGAAAATAAACTGGTTCTAGGTTCTTGAACTCTTCATTGGAAAGGAAGTTTGCCTCATCATAAAGTAAAGAGACCATGAAGCTGATGTAGGTATGATTCAAGATGTCGGAGTGATCATGCCATAGTTTCAGTTTTAAAGTTCTCTCATGAAGTATCAATTTGTTTCGTAATTCTTCAATTGGTTTGCTGTTGTCATCTGGTATTCTTACATGTAAATTACTAAGCCTCTCTAACACTTGATTCTCGTCCATCTGATTATATTCAGTGTCTTTCCTTTTTCTTAATACCCCTGCCTTATCTATTCTTCTGAGTTCTTTCTCAATTATCTCTCTAAGCTTTATCTTTCTCCCATAAATGTTGCTTGTAGATGATACAAGGTTGCCTTCACTGTCTATTTTTATGTTTGTCACAACCTTTGGGGCAATTTTAACACCAACATTAATTACCCCTACTTCAATTTTGGACTTTAATAGGTTTTTCAGATGTTTGCCTGATCTTTGAAGGGGGACGGACAATTTTGACTTAAATATTTTTCTTTTAGGTCTCCTTACTCTTTGCAGTATATCCCTTCCACTGAGCTTTATATGTGCATTAAATCTATTGACGTTGATGCCATTGTCTCGTGCAAAACATGCCATTACTTGGCCTCCATTTTTGGGGACTTTGCCGTTACATGTTACATTGTATTTTTTTGCCATTCTACTCCAATTAATAATTGGACTGTTATAGGTTTTCATCTCATCCAAAAAAGACTCTTTGTCAAAAGCATAGGACTCATATTTCCCTATTGCCCTTTTGACCTTTTTCTTCCCCGATTCTATTGCCTTCTGCTTTTTAGTTATGAAATCTTGAGTTTCTTCTTTTGATAAAAAGGAGGTTTTCATCCTTTCTTGGTCATGCTGCTGAAATGATTTTCCAGATGACAGTAAAAGATCAAGGTCTGAATCATTGTTTTTATATATATCTTCCACCTGTTTTTTTGTTTGTTTAACACTCTCTACAATGCTTCTATTTTTGTCTGCAACTGACTCTGGGGATAAATGAAGGGCCTCAGCTATAGTTGATTTAAAACTTGTGTTGAATTTTTTTTCAAATGCTGGCTCTATAGCTCTTACCAAGTCTTTTACATTTTCTTTAGCCTCTTTTAATCTTTTTTTTCTGATGATTGTTTAGGCGTACTCTGATTTGTTAATTTGAGGCAAATGTTTTTCAAATCATTTTCGTCATACCGATAACTTTGATGAAGGGATGAAAATTCCTCATGACTACTGTTGCATACTTTACAATTTTCCAAGGTGTGCTCTTTCTTTTCAGATTCTGTCAGCTTGAGCCAGTTTTGTAGGGAAAAATGTTCAATGAATTTGGCGCGTTCACCATTATGACTGTTATTAAAGTAATTGCTGCTATTTGTAATGTATGCTTGGATTCTTAAACACCTCTGTTTGAATTGTAAATATGTTGATATTGAAAGATTTCTATATTTATGCATAAATATATTGTAGTTCTCAAATCTTTGTGTAATTGGCATAGATGGACTGTATTTTGCAATAAATGACTGTTCACTCCCTTTCTTTGGTTTTTCATTTTTGTTGTAGAAGTCAATGGTAACACTGTCTTTTGTGCTACGAGCAATGATAACTTTGACAAAATTACAGAAGTTCATATTGTTTTTGTAGTTATTTGTGGTTTCATGCACTTCATTCACATTTTGGTGGAAAATTATTCATCTAAAGTTCTTGAAAAAGTGCTTTCATCTTGCAGGAATTTTTCAAATTAGATTTTAGTCAGGAATACATTATGATGGAAATAAATGGGATCATACTGATTTTCTTAATTAGAATCTGTCATGGCTGCCTTGTCCTTCATGTGTTCTTGTAGTGCAGCATTGAAGAACAAAATATATTGAATGGTATTAAATGTTTCTAAATTTTGAATTGGTGGCTTACACATTAAGTTCTAAGGATATGGAATAGATCATTGGAAAAAAATATTACAAGCAGATAAAAACTCTACAATCTGATATTATTACATGGGAAAAAATATGGACAAATCAAAAGTGTTAAAAACTGAGTCCTAGACTGTACAGAAAGGATGTATATATGAAGAACATTAAACACAGTCCATTAGTAGTTTTTACGGAGATGGAACACCAGAAACTTGAAAACCCAAATACTCTAATTGGAAACAATAAAAAATATTGGTTTAAGAATTTTATTCCAAGCAACAACATTTTTTTTATGGTTGTATCATTTTCATAATGTGATGAGAAAATGAAAAATGTAGCAATGAAAGAATTGATTATTGTTTAAAATATTTCAATCACCATGAATGAAATGCCCGTAACACAATTTGCACAGATAGTTAGATTTTTTTGTGTATGTTCTAATACAAATGGGAATAATCTGAATGACAGTAGATAATCAGAGCTCAAGTATATGTACATGCCAAAACTTTGCCATGTTAATCCCTTAAGGATCTGGATAAATTAAAGTAGTTTGAATAATATACATATGCTTTGGTTCTGTGTGGGGCCACTAGGCGTTCTGCCCGCTTTGCACCAGCAATAAGTTTAAATGCCTAGGGAGGGAATCGAACCCTCGTACACAGACCAGAATTATAGTTAATATATATGTATTACAGCTTTGGAGCAAACTTGGCATGAAGGTGGGCTTGTTAGGCATGTACATAATACCTTTGCATTTACCTTTTAGGCTACTTGTTTAATCTGTCAGTATGTCATTATGTGATGACAGATCACATCACAAGTTTGGTGAAAAAATGGAAGGGAGGAGTTTAAGAGTGGACTAGATATTTAACCAATTTATAATTCAAAGGACAATGAAGGTTGTTGTAGATAAAAACTCGAAACAAGATTAATCAGTTTAAAATACACGGTTATATTTTGTTTTGTCTTTGAACATTCCCGCATTGAAACTCAAAAGGTCATAATCGGAGTTGTCTCCCCGATTATATAAAAATCAAAATCACTTCAGCGTTTGACATTAATGGCCGACTTGAAAAACAGTTGGATTGGGGTTCTATTTGTCTTTAGAACAAGTTACCAGACTCAACAGATCTTATTGATATTTGCACAATGACGAGATAATATTTATACCTTATTGGAAATTGCTGAACCCTTGTCGACATCGAAGTATATAGAATGTAGGACTCTCATGAATATACGAACATTCACCAGAACGGCCCAATCTCGGGGGTTTTATTTTAAAATAAAATAGAAGATCGCATTTGTTTGGAAGGGGTCAGTGAATTTCTTATAGTTGAGGTGGTGGTTGTGCCATGGTATTTTTCTCAAATTAAAATTTTATTGGTGGTAACTTGTTCTAAGCGATTAAAAATCTGATCATTAAACAGATCCCTTTTTAACGTATTTTACGCTATTTTCGCTACTAACTTAAATTTTAGTAGTCAAAAACAGCCATAAAAGCAACATCTTTAACTTACTAATATATTCTATCAGTTAAATTAGACCTTTTGTAGTATATTGAAAAAAACGCTAAAAAGGGGGGGCGGTGCAGCGAATTTTTCAAAAAAGTGCATTAACATACCTGCGTACGTTTTTGTACTAAACCTTATCATAAGTGTATTTTTTGTACTAACCCCTACCACTAATATTGTGTTTTCATCGACTTTAACCCTAATTGTATAATTTTGTACTAACCCTAACCCTAAATGTATCTTTATCTATAATAACCCCTAACCCTCGTTGTGTGTGTAATACTAACTTTAACCCTAATAATTTGTTTTACACTAACCCTAAACTTCATTATAAGTTTTACACTAACCCTAACCCTAATTATACTTTTTTAAAGTTACCCTTATCATAAATGTATTTTTGTACTAACCCCGAACACTTATTTTGTGTTTTCATCGACTATAACCCTTATTGTATTATGTTGTACTAACCCTAACCCTAAATGTATCTTTATATGCTAACCCCCTTACCCTAACTGTGTGTTTTATACTAACCATAACCCTTTTTATATGTTTTACACTAACCTTTACCCAAATTGTATAATATTTTACTAACCCTAACCCTAAACGTATCCTTATATGCTAACCCCTAACCCTATTTGTGTGTTTTATACTTACCCTAACCCTAATTATATGTTTTACTCTAACCCTAACCCTAATTATACGTTTTTGTACTAACCCTTATCATAAATGTATTTTTTTTGCTAACCCCTAACAATTATTTTTTGTTTTCATCGACTATAACCCTAATTGTATTATTTTGTACTAACCCTAATCCTTAATGTATCTTTATATGCTTACACCTAACCCTAACTGTGTTTTATACTAACCATAACCCTAATTATATGTTTAACACTAACCCTTACCCTAATTGTCAAATTTTGTACTAACCTTAACCCTAATGTATCTTTATATGCTAACCCCTAACCCTAATTGTGTGTTTTATACTTACCCTAACCCTAATTATATGTTTTACACTAACCCTAACCCTAATTATACGTTTTTGTACTAACCCTTATCATAAATGTATCTTTTGTTCTAACCCCTAACACTTATCTTGTGTTTTCATCGACTATAACCCTAATTGTATAATTTTGTACCAACCCTTACCCCAAATGTATCTTATATGCTAACCCCTAACTCTAATTGTGTGTTTTATACTAAACTTAACCTTAATAATATGTTTTACACTAACCCTAACCTTAGTTATAAGTTTTACACTAACCCTAACCCTAATTATACTTTTTTTATTTACCCTTATCATAAATGGATTTTTTGTACTAACCCCTAACACTTATTTTGTGTTTTCATCGACTATAACCCTAATTGTATTATTTTGTACTAACCCTAACCCTAAATGTATCTTTATATGCTAACCCCTAACCCTAACTGTGTGTTTTATACTAACCATAACCCTAATTATATGTTGAACACTAACCCTTACCCTAATTGTATAATTTTATACTAAACCTAACCGTGAAGTATTTTATGTACTAACCCCTAACCCTTATTGTGTGTTTTATACTAACCTTAACCCTAATAATATGTTTTACACTAACTCTAACCCTAATTTTACGTTTTTGTACTAACCCTTATCATAAATGTATTTTTTGTGCTAACCCCTAACACTTATTTTGTGTTTTCATCGACTATAACCCTAATTGTATTATTTTGTACTAGGCCTTACCCAAAATGTATCTTATATGCTAACCCCTAACCCAAATTGTGTATTTTATATTAACCCTCACCCTAATAATATGTTTTACACTAACCCTAACCCTAAATATACGTTTTTGTACTAACCCTTATCATAAGTGTATTTTTTGTACTAACCCCTACCACTAATATTGTGTTTTCATCGACTATAACCCTAATTGTATAATATTGTACTAACCCTAACCCTGAATGTTTCTTTATCTATAATAACTCCTAACCCTTATTGTGTGTTTTATACTAACCTTAACCCTAATAATATGTATAACACTAACCTTAACCTTAGTTATAAGTTTTACACTAACCCTCAGCCTAATTATACTTATTTTTACTTACCCTTATCATAAGTGTACTTTTTGTACTAACCCCTACCACTTATATTGTGTTTTCATCGACTATAACCCAAATTGTATAATTTTGTACTAACCCTAACCCTAAATGTATCTTTATTTAATAACCCCTTACCTTAATTGTGTGTTTTATACTTACCCTAACCCTAATTATATGTTTTATACTAACCCTTACCCTAATTATACGTTTTTGTACTAACCCTTATCATAAGTGTATTTTTTTGTACTTACCCCTACCGCTAATATTGTGTTTTCATCGACTATAACCCTAATTGTATTATTTTGTACTAAGCCTTACACAAAATTTATCTTATATGCTAAACCCTAACCCTAATTGTTTGTTTTATATTAACCCTAACCCTAAACATATGATTTACACTAACCCTAACCCTAAATATACGTTTTTGTACTAAACCTTATCATAAGTGTATTTTTTGTACTAACCCCTACCACTAATATTGTGTTTTCATCGACTTTAACCCTAATTGTATAATTTTGTACTAACCCTAACCCTAAATGTATCTTTATCTATAATAACCCCTAACCCTCGTTGTGTGTGTAATACTAACTTTAACCCTAATAATTTGTTTTACACTAACCCTAAACTTCATTATAAGTTTTACACTAACCCTAACCCTAATTATACTTTTTTAAAGTTACCCTTATCATAAATGTATTTTTGTACTAACCCCGAACACTTATTTTGTGTTTTCATCGACTATAACCCTTATTGTATTATGTTGTACTAACCCTAACCCTAAATGTATCTTTATATGCTAACCCCCTTACCCTAACTGTGTGTTTTATACTAACCATAACCCTTTTTATATGTTTTACACTAACCTTTACCCAAATTGTATAATATTTTACTAACCCTAACCCTAAACGTATCCTTATATGCTAACCCCTAACCCTATTTGTGTGTTTTATACTTACCCTAACCCTAATTATATGTTTTACTCTAACCCTAACCCTAATTATACGTTTATGTACTAACCCTTATCATAAATGTATTTTTTTTGCTAACCCCTAACAATTATTTTTTGTTTTCATCGACTATAACCCTAATTGTATTATTTTGTACTAACCCTAATCCTTAATGTATCTTTATATGCTTACACCTAACCCTAACTGTGTTTTATACTAACCATAACCCTAATTATATGTTTAACACTAACCCTTACCCTAATTGTCTAATTTTGTACTAACCTTAACCCTAATGTATCTTTATATGCTAACCCCTAACCCTAATTGTGTGTTTTATACTTACCCTAACCCTAATTATATGTTTTACACTAACCCTAACCCTAATTATACGTTTTTGTACTAACCCTTATCATAAATGTATCTTTTGTTCTAACCCCTAACACTTATCTTGTGTTTTCATCGACTATAACCCTAATTGTATAATTTTGTACCAACCCTTACCCCAAATGTATCTTATATGCTAACCCCTAACTCTAATTGTGTGTTTTATACTAAACTTAACCTTAATAATATGTTTTACACTAACCCTAACCTTAGTTATAAGTTTTACACTAACCCTAACCCTAATTATACTTTTTTTATTTACCCTTATCATAAATGGATTTTTTGTACTAACCCCTAACACTTATTTTGTGTTTTCATCGACTATAACCCTAATTGTATTATTTTGTACTAACCCTAACCCTAAATGTATCTTTATATGCTAACCCCTAACCCTAACTGTGTGTTTTATACTAACCATAACCCTAATTATATGTTGAACACTAACCCTTACCCTAATTGTATAATTTTATACTAAACCTAACCGTGAAGTATTTTATGTACTAACCCCTAACCCTTATTGTGTGTTTTATACTAACCTTAACCCTAATAATATGTTTTACACTAACTCTAACCCTAATTTTACGTTTTTGTACTAACCCTTATCATAAATGTATTTTTTGTGATAACCCCTAACACTTATTTTGTGTTTTCATCGACTATAACCCTAATTGTATTATTTTGTACTAGGCCTTACCCAAAATGTATCTTATATGCTAACCCCTAACCCAAATTGTGTATTTTATATTAACCCTCACCCTAATAATATGTTTTACACTAACCCTAACCCTAAATATACGTTTTTGTACTAACCCTTATCATAAGTGTATTTTTTGTACTAACCCCTACCACTAATATTGTGTTTTCATCGACTATAACCCTAATTGTATAATATTGTACTAACCCTAACCCTGAATGTTTCTTTATCTATAATAACTCCTAACCCTTATTGTGTGTTTTATACTAACCTTAACCCTAATAATATGTATAACACTAACCTTAACCTTAGTTATAAGTTTTACACTAACCCTCAGCCTAATTATACTTATTTTTACTTACCCTTATCATAAGTGTACTTTTTGTACTAACCCCTACCACTTATATTGTGTTTTCATCGACTATAACCCAAATTGTATAATTTTGTACTAACCCTAACCCTAAATGTATCTTTATTTAATAACCCCTTACCTTAATTGTGTGTTTTATACTTACCCTAACCCTAATTATATGTTTTATACTAACCCTTACCCTAATTATACGTTTTTGTACTAACCCTTATCATAAGTGTATTTTTTTGTACTTACCCCTACCGCTAATATTGTGTTTTCATCGACTATAACCCTAATTGTATTATTTTGTACTAAGCCTTACACAAAATTTATCTTATATGCTAAACCCTAACCCTAATTGTTTGTTATATATTAACCCTAACCCTAAACATATGTTTTACACTAACCCTAACCCTAAATATACGTTTTTGTACTAAACCTTATCATAAGTGTATTTTTTGTACTAACCCCTACCACTAATATTGTGTTTTCATCGACTTTAACCCTAATTGTATAATTTTGTACTAACCCTAACCCTAAATGTATCTTTATCTATAATAACCCCTAACCCTCGTTGTATGTGTAATACTAACTTTAACCCTAATAATTTGTTTTACACTAACCCTAAACTTCATTATAAGTTTTACACTAACCCTAACCCTAATTATACTTTTTTAAAGTTACCCTTATCATAAATGTATTTTTGTACTAACCCCGAACACTTATTTTGTGTTTTCATCGACTATAACCCTTATTGTATTATGTTGTACTAACCCTAACCCTAAATGTATCTTTATATGCTAACCCCCTTACCCTAACTGTGTGTTTTATACTAACCATAACCCTTTTTATATGTTTTACACTAACCTTTACCCAAATTGTATAATATTTTACTAACCCTAACCCTAAACGTATCCTTATATGCTAACCCCTAACCCTATTTGTGTGTTTTATACTTACCCTAACCCTAATTATATGTTTTACTCTAACCCTAACCCTAATTATACGTTTTTGTACTAACCCTTATCATAAATGTATTTTTTTTGCTAACCCCTAACAATTATTTTTTGTTTTCATCGACTATAACCCTAATTGTATTATTTTGTACTAACCCTAATCCTTAATGTATCTTTATATGCTTACACCTAACCCTAACTGTGTTTTATACTAACCATAACCCTAATTATATGTTTAACACTAACCCTTACCCTAATTGTCTAATTTTGTACTAACCTTAACCCTAATGTATCTTTATATGCTAACCCCTAACCCTAATTGTGTGTTTTATACTTACCCTAACCCTAATTATATGTTTTACACTAACCCTAACCCTAATTATACGTTTTTGTACTAACCCTTATCATAAATGTATCTTTTGTTCTAACCCCTAACACTTATCTTGTGTTTTCATCGACTATAACCCTAATTGTATAATTTTGTACCAACCCTTACCCCAAATGTATCTTATATGCTAACCCCTAACTCTAATTGTGTGTTTTATACTAAACTTAACCTTAATAATATGTTTTACACTAACCCTAACCTTAGTTATAAGTTTTACACTAACCCTAACCCTAATTATACTTTTTTTATTTACCCTTATCATAAATGGATTTTTTGTACTAACCCCTAACACTTATTTTGTGTTTTCATCGACTATAACCCTAATTGTATTATTTTGTACTAACCCTAACCCTAAATGTATCTTTATATGCTAACCCCTAACCCTAACTGTGTGTTTTATACTAACCATAACCCTAATTATATGTTGAACACTAACCCTTACCCTAATTGTATAATTTTATACTAAACCTAACCGTGAAGTATTTTATGTACTAACCTCTAACCCTTATTGTGTGTTTTATACTAACCTTAACCCTAATAATATGTTTTACACTAACTCTAACCCTAATTTTACGTTTTTGTACTAACCCTTATCATAAATGTATTTTTTGTACTTACCCATTGTGTTTTCATCGACTATAACCCTAATTGTATAATTTTGTACTTACCCTAACCCTAAATGTTTCTTTATCTATAATAACTCCTAACCCTTATTGTGTGTTTTATACTAACCTTAACCCTAATAATATGTATAACACTAACCTTAACCTTAGTTATAAGTTTTACACTAACCCTCAGCCTAATTATACTTATTTTTACTTACCCTTATCATAAGTGTACTTTTTGTACTAACCCCTACCACTTATATTGTGTTTTCATCGACTATAACCCAAATTGTATAATTTTGTACTAACCCTAACCCTAAATGTATCTTTATTTAATAACCCCTTACCTTAATTGTGTGTTTTATACTTACCCTAACCCTAATTATATGTTTTATACTAACCTTACCCTAATTATACGTTTTTGTACTAACCCTTATCATAAGTGTATTTTTTTGTACTTACCCCTACCGCTAATATTGTGTTTTCATCGACTATAACCCTAATTGTATTATTTTGTACTAAGCCTTACACAAAATTTATCTTATATGCTAAACCCTAACCCTAATTGTTTGTTTTATATTAACCCTAACCCTAATCATATGTTTTACACTAACCCTAACCCTAAATATACGTTTTTGTACTAAACCTTATCATAAGTGTATTTTTTGTACTAACCCCTACCACTAATATTGTGTTTTCATCGACTTTAACCCTAATTGTATAATTTTGTACTAACCCTAACCCTAAATGTATCTTTATCTATAATAACCCCTAACCCTCGTTGTGTGTGTAATACTAACTTTAACCCTAATAATTTGTTTTACACTAACCCTAAACTTAATTATAAGTTTTACACTAACCCTAACCCTAATTATACTTTTTTAAAGTTACCCTTATCATAAATGTATTTTTGTACTAACCCCGAACACTTATTTTGTGTGTTCATCGACTATAACCCTTATTGTATTATGTTGTACTAACCCTAACCCTAAATGTATCTTTATATGCTAACCCCCTTACCCTAACTGTGTGTTTTATACTAACCATAACCCTTTTTATATGTTTTACACTAACCTTTACCCAAATTGTATAATATTTTACTAACCCTAACCCTAAACGTATCCTTATATGCTAACCCCTAACCCTATTTGTGTGTTTTATACTTACCCTAACCCTAATTATATGTTTTACTCTAACCCTAACCCTAATTATACGTTTTTGTACTAACCCTTATCATAAATGTATTTTTTTTGCTAACCCCTAACAATTATTTTATGTTTTCATCGACTATAACCCTAATTGTATTATTTTGTACTAACCCTAATCCTTAATGTATCTTTATATGCTTACACCTAACCCTAACTGTGTTTTATACTAACCATAACCCTAATTATATGTTTAACACTAACCCTTACCCTAATTGTCTAATTTTGTACTAACCTTAACCCTAATGTATCTTTATATGCTAACCCCTAACCCTAATTGTGTGTTTTATACTTACCCTAACCCTAATTATATGTTTTACACTAACCCTAACCCTAATTATACGTTTTTGTACTAACCCTTATCATAAATGTATCTTTTGTTCTAACCCCTAACACTTATCTTGTGTTTTCATCGACTATAACCCTAATTGTATAATTTTGTACCAACCCTTACCCCAAATGTATCTTATATGCTAACCCCTAACTCTAATTGTGTGTTTTATACTAAACTTAACCTTAATAATATGTTTTACACTAACCCTAACCTTAGTTATAAGTTTTACACTAACCCTAACCCTAATTATACTTTTTTTATTTACCCTTATCATAAATGGATTTTTTGTACTAACCCCTAACACTTATTTTGTGTTTTCATCGACTATAACCCTAATTGTATTATTTTGTACTAACCCTAACCCTAAATGTATCTTTATATGCTAACCCCTAACCCTAACTGTGTGTTTTATACTAACCATAACCCTAATTATATGTTGAACACTAACCCTTACCCTAATTGTATAATTTTATACTAAACCTAACCGTGAAGTATTTTATGTACTAACCCCTAACCCTTATTGTGTGTTTTATACTAACCTTAACCCTAATAATATGTTTTACACTAACTCTAACCCTAATTTTACGTTTTTGTACTAACCCTTATCATAAATGTATTTTTTGTACTTACCCATTGTGTTTTCATCGACTATAACCCTAATTGTATAATTTTGTACTTACCCTAACCCTAAATGTATCTTCATCAAATAACCCCGAACCCTAATGGTGTGTTTAATACTAACCTTAACCCTAATGATATGTATAACACTAACCTTAACCTTAATTATAAGTTTTACACTAACCCTCAGCCTAATTTTACTTATTTTTACTTACCCTTATCATAAATGTATTTCTTGTCCTAACCCCTAACACTTTTTTTTTGTGTTTTCATCGACTATCACCCAATAGTATTATTTTGTACTAACCCAAACCCTAAATGTATCTTTATATGCTAACCCGTAACCCTAACTGTGTGTTTTATACTAACCAAAACCCTAATTATATGTTTTACACTAACCCTTACCCTAATTGTATTATTTTGTACTAACCCTTACCCAAAATGTATCTTATATGCTAACCCCTAACCCTAATTGTGTATTTTATATTAACCCTCACCCTAATAATATGTTTTACACTAACCCTAACCCTAATTATACTTTTTTTATTTACCCTTATCATAAATGGATTTTTTGTACTAACCCCTAACACTTATTTTGTGTTTTCATCGACTATAACCCTAATTGTATCATTTTGTACTAACCCTAACCCTAAATGTATCTTTATATGCTAACCCCTAACCCTAACTGTGTGTTTTATACTAACCATAACCCTAATTATATGTTGAACACTAACCCTTACCCTAATTGTATAATTTTATACTAAACCTAACCGTGAAGTATTTTATGTACTAACCCCTAACCCTTATTGTGTGTTTTATACTAACCTTAACCCTAATAATATGTTTTACACTAACTCTAACCCTAATTTTACGTTTTTGTACTAACCCTTATCATAAATGTATTTTTTGTACTTACCCATTGTGTTTTCATCGACTATAACCCTAATTGTATAATTTTGTACTTACCCTAACCCTAAATGTATCTTCATCAAATAACCCCGAACCCTAATGGTGTGTTTAATACTAACCTTAACCCTAATGATATGTATAACACTAACCTTAACCTTAATTATAAGTTTTACACTAACCCTCAGCCTAATTTTACTTATTTTTACTTACCCTTATCATAAATGTATTTCTTGTCCTAACCCCTAACACTTTTTTTTTGTGTTTTCATCGACTATCACCCAATAGTATTATTTTGTACTAACCCAAACCCTAAATGTATCTTTATATGCTAACCCGTAACCCTAACTGTGTGTTTTATACTAACCAAAACCCTAATTATATGTTTTACACTAACCCTTACCCTAATTGTATTATTTTGTACTAACCCTTACCCAAAATGTATCTTATATGCTAACCCCTAACCCTAATTGTGTATTTTATATTAACCCTCACCCTAATAATATGTTTTACACTAACCCTAACCCTAATTATACTTTTTTTATTTACCCTTATCATAAATGGATTTTTTGTACTAACCCCTAACACTTATTTTGTGTTTTCATCGACTATAACCCTAATTGTATTATTTTGTACTAACCCTAACCCTAAATGTATCTTTATATGCTAACCCCTAACCCTAACTGTGTGTTTTATACTAACCATAACCCTAATTATATGTTGAACACTAACCCTTACCCTAATTGTATAATTTTATACTAAACCTAACCGTGAAGTATTTTATGTACTAACCCCTAACCCTTATTGTGTGTTTTATACTAACCTTAACCCTAATAATATGTTTTACACTAACTCTAACCCTAATTTTACGTTTTTGTACTAACCCTTATCATAAATGTATTTTTTGTACTTACCCATTGTGTTTTC
The DNA here is from genome assembly GCA_963971305.1 of Arcuatula senhousia. Taxonomy (NCBI): domain Eukaryota; kingdom Metazoa; phylum Mollusca; class Bivalvia; order Mytilida; family Mytilidae; genus Arcuatula; species Arcuatula senhousia. The sequence goes on from OZ020310.1 coordinate 3,540,151, forward strand.
ATCGACTATAACCCTAATTGTATAATTTTGTACTTACCCTAACCCTAAATGTATCTTCATCAAATAACCCCGAACCCTAATGGTGTGTTTAATACTAACCTTAACCCTAATGATATGTATAACACTAACCTTAACCTTAATTATAAGTTTTACACTAACCCTCAGCCTAATTTTACTTATTTTTACTTACTCTTATCATAAATGTATTTCTTGTCCTAACCCCTAACACTTTTTTTTTGTGTTTTCATCGACTATCACCCAATAGTATTATTTTGTACTAACCCAAACCCTAAATGTATCTTTATATGCTAACCCGTAACCCTAACTGTGTGTTTTATACTAACCAAAACCCTAATTATATGTTTTACACTAACCCTTACCCTAATTGTATTATTTTGTACTAACCCTTACCCAAAATGTATCTTATATGCTAACCCCTAACCCTAATTGTGTATTTTATATTAACCCTCACCCTAATAATATGTTTTACACTAACCCTAACCCTAATTATACTTTTTTTATTTACCCTTATCATAAATGGATTTTTTGTACTAACCCCTAACACTTATTTTGTGTTTTCATCGACTATAACCCTAATTGTATTATTTTGTACTAACCCTAACCCTAAATGTATCTTTATATGCTAACCCCTAACCCTAACTGTGTGTTTTATACTAACCATAACCCTAATTATATGTTGAACACTAACCCTTACCCTAATTGTATAATTTTATACTAAACCTAACCGTGAAGTATTTTATGTACTAACCCCTAACCCTTATTGTGTGTTTTATACTAACCTTAACCCTAATAATATGTTTTACACTAACTCTAACCCTAATTTTACGTTTTTGTACTAACCCTTATCATAAATGTATTTTTTGTACTTACCCATTGTGTTTTCATCGACTATAACCCTAATTGTATAATTTTGTACTTACCCTAACCCTAAATGTATCTTCATCAAATAACCCCGAACCCTAATGGTGTGTTTAATACTAACCTTAACCCTAATGATATGTATAACACTAACCTTAACCTTAATTATAAGTTTTACACTAACCCTCAGCCTAATTTTACTTATTTTTACTTACCCTTATCATAAATGTATTTCTTGTCCTAACCCCTAACACTTTTTTTGTGTGTTTTCATCGACTATCACCCAATAGTATTATTTTGTACTAACCCTTACCCTAAATGTATCTTTATATGCTAACCCGTAACCCTAACTGTGTGTTTTATACTAACCAAAACCCTAATTATATGTTTTACACTAACCCTTACCCTAATTGTATTATTTTGTACTAACCCTTACCCAAAATGTATCTTATATGCTAACCCCTAACCCTAATTGTGTATTTTATATTAACCCTCACCCTAATAATATGTTTTACACTAACCCTAACCCTAATTATACGTTTTTGTACTTACCCTTATCAAAAGTGTATTTTTTTGTACTAACCCCTACCGCTAATATTGTGTTTTCATCGACTATAACCCTACTTGTATTATTTTGTACTAAGCCTTACCCAAAATGTATCTTATATGCTAACCCCTAACCCTAATTGTGTGTTTTATACTAACTTCAACCCTAATAATTTGTTTTACACTAACCCTAACCCTAATTATACGTTTTTGTACTAACCCTTATCATAAATGTATCTTTTGTTCTAACCCCTAACACTTATCTTGTGTTTTCATCGACTATAACCCTAATTGTATAATTTTGTACCAACCCTTACCCCAAATGTATCTTATATGCTAACCCCTAACTCTAATTGTGTGTTTTATACTAAACTTAACCTTAATAATATGTTTTACACTAACCCTAACCTTAGTTATAAGTTTTACACTAACCCTAACCCTAATTATACTTTTTTTATTTACCCTTATCATAAATGGATTTTTTGTACTAACCCCTAACACTTATTTTGTGTTTTCATCGACTATAACCCTAATTGTATTATTTTGTACTAACCCTAACCCTAAATGTATCTTTATATGCTAACCCCTAACCCTAACTGTGTGTTTTATACTAACCATAACCCTAATTATATGTTGAACACTAACCCTTACCCTAATTGTATAATTTTATACTAAACCTAACCGTGAAGTATTTTATGTACTAACCCCTAACCCTTATTGTGTGTTTTATACTAACCTTAACCCTAATAATATGTTTTACACTAACTCTAACCCTAATTTTACGTTTTTGTACTAACCCTTATCATAAATGTATTTTTTGTACTTACCCATTGTGTTTTCATCGACTATAACCCTAATTGTATAATTTTGTACTTACCCTAACTCTAAATGTATCTTCATCAAATAACCCCGAACCCTAATGGTGTGTTTAATACTAACCTTAACCCTAATGATATGTATAACACTAACCTTAACCTTAATTATAAGTTTTACACTAACCCTCAGCCTAATTTTACTTATTTTTACTTACCCTTATCATAAATGTATTTCTTGTCCTAACCCCTAACACTTTTTTTTTGTGTTTTCATCGACTATCACCCAATAGTATTATTTTGTACTAACCCAAACCCTAAATGTATCTTTATATGCTAACCCGTAACCCTAACTGTGTGTTTTATACTAACCAAAACCCTAATTATATGTTTTACACTAACCCTTACCCTAATTGTATTATTTTGTACTAACCCTTACCCAAAATGTATCTTATATGCTAACCCCTAACCCTAATTGTGTATTTTATATTAACCCTCACCCTAATAATATGTTTTACACTAACCCTAACCCTAATTATACGTTTTTGTACTTACCCTTATCATAAGTGTATTTTTTGTATTAACCCCTACCACTAATATTGTGTTTTCATCGACTATAACCCTAATTGTATAATTTTGTACTAACCCTAACCCTAAATGTATCTTTATATGCTAACCCCCTTACCCTAACTGTTTGTTTTATACTAACCATACCCGTATTTATATGTTTTACACTAACCTTTACCCTAATTGTATAATTTTGTACTAACCCTAACCCTAAATGTATCTTTATATAATAACCCCTAACCCTAATTGTGTGTTTTATACTAACTTCAACCCTAATAATTTGTTTTACACTAACCCTAACCTTAATTATAAGTTTTACACTAACCCTTACCCTAATTATACTTTTTTTAGTTACCCTTATCATAAATGTATTTTTTGTACTAACCCCTAACACTTATTTTGTGTTTTCATCGACTATAACCCTTATTGTATTATTTTGTACTAACCCTAACCTTAATGTATCTTTATATGCTAACCCCCTTACCCTAACTGTGTGTTTTATACTAACCATACCCGTATTTATATGTTTTACACTAACCTTTACCCTAACTGTATAATTTTATACATAAATGTATCTTTTGTACTAACCCCTAACACTTATTTTGTGTTTTCATCGACTATAACCCTAATTGTATGATTTTGTACCAACCCTTACCCCAAATGTATCTTATATGCTAACCCTAACTCTAATTGTGTGTTTTATACTAACCCTAACCCAAATAATATGTTTTACACTAACCCTAACCCTAATTATACGTTTTTGTAATAACCCTTATCATAAATGTATCTTTTGTACTAACCCCTAACACTTATTTTGTGTTTTCATAGACTATAACCCTAATTGTATAATTTTGTACCAACCCTTACCCCAAATATGTCTTATATGCTAACCCCTAACTCTAATTGTGTGTTTTATACTAACCCTAACCCTAATAATATGTTTTACACTAACCCTAACCCCAATTATACGTTTTTGTACTAACCCTTATCATAAGTGTATTTTTTTTGTACTAACCCCTACCGCTAATATTTAGTTTTCATCGACTATAACCCCAATTGTATTATTTTGTACTAAGCCTTACCCAAAATGTATCTTATATGCTAACCCTTAACCTTAATTGTGTGTTTTATATCAACCCTTACCCTAATAATATGTTTTACACTAACCCTAACCCTAATTATACGTTTTTGTACTAACCCTTATCATAAGTGTATTTTTTTGAATTAACCCCTACCACTAATATTGTGTTTTCATCGACTATAACCCTAATTGTATAATTTTGTACTAACCCTAACCCTAAATGTATCTTTATTTAATAACCCCTAACCCTAATTGTGTGTTTTATACTAACTTCATCCCTAATAATTTGTTTTACACTAACCCTAACCTTAATTATAAGTTTTACACTAACCCTAACCCTAATTATACTTTTTTTAGTTACCCTTATCATAAATGTATTTTTTGTACTAACCCCTAACACTTATTTTGTGTTTTCATCGACTATAACCCTTATTGTATTATTTTGTACTAACCCTAACCCTAAATGTATCTTTATATGCTAACCCCCTTACCCTAACTGTGTGTTTTATACTAACCATAGCCCTATTTATATGTTTTACACTAACCTTTACCCTAATTGTATAATTTTTTACTAACCCTAACCCTAAACGTATCCTTATATGCTAACCCCTAACCCTAATTGTGTGTTTTATACTTACCCTGACCCTTATTATATGTTTTACTCTAACCCTAACCCTAATTATACGTTTTTGTACTAAACCTTATCATAAATGTATTTTTGTGCTAACCCCTAACAATTATTTTTTGTTTTCATCGACTATAACCCTAATTGTATTATTTTGTACTAACCCTAATCCTTAATGTATCTTTATATATGCTAACCCCTAACCCTAACTGTGTTTTATACTAACCATAACCCTAATTATATGTTTAACACTAAACCTTACCCTAATTGTCTGATTTTGTACTAACCTTAACCCTAATGTATCTTTATATGCTAACCCCTAACCCTAATTGTGTGTTTTATACTTACCCTAACCCTAATTATATGTTTTAGACTAACCCTTACCCTTATTATACGTTTTTGTACTTACCCTTATCATAAATGTATTTTTTGTACTAACCCCTACCACTAATACTGTATTTTCATCGACTATAACCCTAATTGTATAATTTTGTACCAACCCTTACCCCAAATGTATCTTATATGCTTACCCCTAACTCTAATTGTGCGTTTTATACTAACCCTAACCCTAATAATATGTTTTACACTAACCCTAACCCTAATTATACGTTTTTGTACTAACCCTTATCATAAGTGTATTTTTTTGAATTAACCCCTACCACTAATATTGTGTTTTCATCGACTATAACCCTAATTGTATAATTTTGTACTAACCCTAACCCTAAATGTATCTTTATTTAATAACCCCTAACCCTAATTGTGTGTTTTATATTAACTTCATCCCTAATAATTTGTTTTACACTAACCCTAACCTTAATTATAAGTTTTACACTAACCCTAACCCTAATTATACTTTTTTTAGTTACCCTTATCATAAATGTATTTTTTGTACTAACCCCTAACACTTATTTTGTGTTTTCATCGACTATAACCCTTATTGTATTATTTTGTACTAACCCTAACCCTAAATGTATCTTTATATGCTAACCCCCTTACCCTAACTGTGTGTTTTATACTAACCATAGCCCTATTTATATGTTTTACACTAACCTTTACCCTAATTGTATAATTTTTTACTAACCCTAACCCTAAACGTATCCTTATATGCTAACCCAAAACCCTAATTGTGTGTTTTATACTTACCCTAACCCTTATTATATGTTTTACTCTAACCCTAACCCTAATTATACGTTTTTGTACTAAACCTTATCATAAATGTATTTTTGTGCTAACCCCTAACAATTATTTTTTGTTTTCATCGACTATAACCATAATTGTATTATTTTGTACTAACCCTAATCCTTAATGTATCTTTATATATGCTAACCCCTAACCCTAACTGTGTTTTATACTAACCATAACCCTAATTATATGTTTAACACTAAACCTTACCCTAATTGTCTGATTTTGTACTAACCTTAACCCTAATGTATCTTTATATGCTAACCCCTAACCCTAATTGTGTGTTTTATACTTACCCTAACCCTAATTATATGTTTTAGACTAACCCTTACCCTTATTATACGTTTTTGTACTTACCCTTATCATAAATGTATTTTTTGTACTAACCCCTACCACTAATACTGTATTTTCATCGACTATAACCCTAATTGTATAATTTTGTACCAACCCTTACCCCAAATGTATCTTATATGCTTACCCCTAACTCTAATTGTGTGTTTTATACTAACCCTAACCCTAATAATATGTTTTACACTAACCCTAACCCTAATTATACGTTTTTGTACTAACCCTTATCATAAGTGTATTTTTTTGAATTAACCCCTACCACTAATATTGTGTTTTCATCGACTATAACCCTAATTGTATAATTTTGTACTAACCCTAACCCTAAATGTATCTTTATTTAATAACCCCTAACCCTAATTGTGTGTTTTATACTAACTTCATCCCTAATAATTTGTTTTACACTAACCCTAACCTTAATTATAAGTTTTACACTAACCCTAACCCTAATTATACTTTTTTTAGTTACCCTTATCATAAATGTATTTTTTGTACTAACCCCTAACACTTATTTTGTGTTTTCATCGACTATAACCCTTATTGTATTATTTTGTACTAACCCTAACCCTAAATGTATCTTTATATGCTAACCCCCTTACCCTAACTGTGTGTTTTATACTAACCATAGCCCTATTTATATGTTTTACACTAACCTTTACCCTAATTGTATAATTTTTTACTAACCCTAACCCTAAACGTATCCTTATATGCTAACCCCTAACCCTAATTGTGTGTTTTATACTTACCCTAACCCTTATTATATGTTTTACTCTAACCCTAACCCTAATTATACGTTTTTGTACTAAACCTTATCATAAATGTATTTTTGTGCTAACCCCTAACAATTATTTTTTGTTTTCATCGACTATAACCCTAATTGTATTATTTTGTACTAACCCTAATCCTTAATGTATCTTTATATATGCTAACCCCTAACCCTAACTGTGTTTTATACTAACCATAACCCTAATTATATGTTTAACACTAAACCTTACCCTAATTGTCTGATTTTGTACTAACCTTAACCCTAATGTATCTTTATATGCTAACCCCTAACCCTAATTGTGTGTTTTATACTTACCCTAACCCTAATTATATGTTTTAGACTAACCCTTACCCTTATTATACGTTTTTGTACTTACCCTTATCATAAATGTATTTTTTGTACTAACCCCTACCACTAATACTGTATTTTCATCGACTATAACCCTAATTGTATAATTTTGTACCAACCCTTACCCCAAATGTATCTTATATGCTTACCCCTAACTCTAATTGTGTGTTTTATACTAACCCTAACCCAAATAATATGTTTTACACTAACCATAACCCTAATTATAGGTTTTTGTACTTACCCTTATCATAAATGTATTTTTTGTACTAACCCCTACCACTAATATTGTATTTTCATCGACTATAACCCTAATTGTAAAATTTTGTACTTACCCTAACCCTAAATGTATCTTTATATGATAACCCCTAACCCTAATTGTGTGTTTTATACTAACCTTAACCTTAATAATATGTTTAACACTAACCCTAACCTTAATTATAAGTTTTACACTAACCCTAACCCTAATTATATTTTTTTTACCCTTATCAGAAATGGATTTTTTGTACTATCCCCTAACACTTATTTAGTGTTTTCATCGACTATAACCCTAATTGTATTATTTTGTACTAACCCTAACCCTAAACGTATCTTTATATGCTAACCCCTAACCCTAACTGTGTGTTTTATACTAACCATAACCGTAATTATATGTTGAACACTAACCCTTACCCTAATTGTATAATTTTATACTAAACCCCTAACCCTAACTGTGTGTTTTATACTAACCATAACCCTAATTATATGTTGAACACTAACCCTTACCCTAATTGTATAATTTTATACTAAACCTAACCCTAGATGTATCTTATGTACTAACCCCTAACCCTAATTGTGTGTTTTATACTAACCCTGACCCTAATAATATGTTTAACACTAACCCTAACCCTAATTATATGTTTTTGTACTAACCCTTATCATAAATGTATTTTTTGTACTAACCCCGACCACTTATTTTGTGTTTTCATCGACTATCACCCAATTGTATTATTTTGTACTAACCCCAACCCTAAATGTATCTTTATATGCTAACCCCTAACCCTAACTGTGTGTTTAATACTTACCATAACCCTAATTATATGTTTAACACTAACCATTACCCTAATTGTATAATTTTGTACTAAACCCCTAACCCTAACTGTGTTTTATACTAACCATAACCCTAATTATATGTTGAACACTAACCCTTACCCTAATTGTATAATTTTATACTAAACCTAACCCTAGATGTATCTTATGTACTAACCCCTAACCCTAATTTTGTGTTTTATACTTACCCTAACCCTAATTATATGTTTTACACTAACCCTAACTCTAATTATACGTTTTTTTACTAACCATTATCATAAATGTATTTTTTGTATTAACCCCTACCACTAATTTTGTGTTTTCATCGACTATAACCCTAATTGTATAATTTTGTACTAACCCTAACCCTAAATGTATCTTCATAAAATAACCCCTAACCCTAATTGTGTAACCCCTAACACTTATTTTGTGTTTTCATCGACTATCACCCAATTGTATTATTTTGTACTAACCCTAATCCTAAATGTATCTTTATATGCTAACCCCTAACCCTAACTGTGTGTTTAATACTTACCATAACCCTAATTATATGTTTAACACTAACCATTACCCTAATTGTATAATTTTGTACTAAACCCCTAACCCTAACTGTGTGTTTTATACTAACCGTAACCCTATAATTATATGTTTTACACTAACCCTAACCCTAATTATACGTTTTTGTTCTAACCCTAACACTAAATGTATCTTTATATGCTAACCCCTAACCCTAATTGTGTGTTTTATACTAACCCTAACCCTAATTATATGTTTTACACTAACCCTAAACCTAATTATACGTTTTTGTACTAACCCTTATCATAAATGTATTTTTTGTACTAACCCCTATCACTTATTTTGTGTTATCATCGACTATAACCCTAATTGTATTTTTTTGTACTAACCCTAACCCTAAATGTACCTTTATATGCTAACCCCTAACCCTAATTGTGCGTTTTATACTAACCGTAACCCTATAATTATATGTTTTACACTAACCCTAACCCTAATTATACGTTTTTGTTCTAACCCTAACACTAAATGTATCTTTATATGCTAACCCCTAACCCTAATTGTGTGTTTTATACTAACCCTAACCCTAATTATATGTTTTACACTAACCCTAAACCTAATTATACGTTTTTGTACTAACCCTTATCATAAATGTATTTTTTGTACTAACCCCTATCACTTATTTTGTGCTTTCATCGACAATAACCCTAATTGTATTATTTTGTACTAACCCTAACCCTAAATGTATCTTTATATGCTAACCTCTAACCCTAACTGTGTGTTTTATACTAATAATAACCCTAATTATATGTTTAACACTAACCATTACCCTAATTGTATAATTTTGTACTAACCCTAACCCTAAATGTATCTTTATATAATAACCCCTTACCCTAATTGTGTGTTTTTTACTTACCATAACCCTAATTATATGTTTTACTCTAACCCTAACGCTAATTATACGTTTTTGTACTAACCCTTATCATAAATGTATTTTTTGTACTAACCCCTAACACTTATTTTGTGTTTTCATCGACTTTAACCCTCATTGTATTATTTTGTACTGACCATAACCCTAAATGTATCTTTATATGCCAACCCCCTTACCCTAACTGTGTGTTTTATACTAACCATAAGCCTATTTATATGTTTTACACTAACCTTTACCCTTATTGTATAATTTTTTACTAACTAAACGGATCTTTATATGCTAATCCCTAACCCTAATTGTGTGTTTTATACTAACCCTAACCCTAATTATATGTTTTACACTAACCCTAACCTTAATTATAAGTTTTACACTAACCCTAACCCTAATTATATTTTTTTTACCCTTATCATAAATGGATTTTTTGTACTATCCCCTAACACTTATTTAGTGTTTTCATCGACTATAACCCTAATTGTATTATTTTGTACTAACCCTAATCCTTAATGTATCTTTATATATGCTAACCCCTAACCCTAACTGTGTTTTATACTAACCATAACCCTAATTATATGTTTAACACTAAACCTTACCCTAATTGTCTGATTTTGTACTAACCTTAACCCTAATGTATCTTTATATGCTAACCCCTAACCCTAATTGTGTGTTTTATACTTACCCTAACCCTAATTATATGTTTTAGACTAACCCTTACCCTTATTATACGTTTTTGTACTTACCCTTATTATAAATGTATTTTTTGTACTAACCCCTACCACTAATACTGTATTTTCATCGACTATAACCCTAATTGTATAATTTTGTACCAACCCTTACCCCAAATGTATCTTATATGCTTACCCCTAACTCTAATTGTGTGTTTTATACTAACCCTAACCCAAATAATATGTTTTACACTAACCATAACCCTAATTATAGGTTTTTGTACTTACCCTTATCATAAATGTATTTTTTGTACTAACCCCTACCACTAATATTGTATTTTCATCGACTATAACCCTAATTGTAAAATTTTGTACTTACCCTAACCCTAAATGTATCTTTATATGATAACCCCTAACCCTAATTGTGTGTTTTATACTAACCTTAACCTTAATAATATGTTTTACACTAACCCTAACCTTAATTATAAGTTTTACACTAACCCTAACCCTAATTATATTTTTTTACCCTTATCAGAAATGGATTTTTTGTACTATCCCCTAACACTTATTTAGTGTTTTCATCGACTATAACCCTAATTGTATTATTTTGTACTAACCCTAACCCTAAACGTATCTTTATATGCTAACCCCTAACCCTAACTGTGTGTTTTATACTAACCATAACCCTAAATATATGTTGAACACTAACCCTTACCCTAATTGTATAATTTTATACTAAACCTAACCCTAGATGTATCTTATGTACTAACCCCTAACCCTAATTGTGTGTTTTATACTAACCCTGACCCTAATAATATGTTTAACACTAACCCTAACCCTAATTATATGTTTTTGTACTAACCCTTATCATAAATGTATTTTTTGTACTAACCCCGACCACTTATTTTGTGTTTTCATCGACTATCACCCAATTGTATTATTTTGTACTAACCCCAACCCTAAATGTATCTTTATATGCTAACCCCTAACCCTAACTGTGTGTTTAATACTTACCATAACCCTAATTATATGTTTAACACTAACCATTACCCTAATTGTATAATTTTGTACTAAACCCCTAACCCTAACTGTGTTTTATACTAACCATAACCCTAATTATATGTTGAACACTAACCCTTACCCTAATTGTATAATTTTATACTAAACCTAACCCTAGATGTATCTTATGTACTAACCCCTAACCCTAATTTTGTGTTTTATACTTACCCTAACCCTAATTATATGTTTTACACTAACCCTAACTCTAATTATACGTTTTTTTACTAACCATTATCATAAATGTATTTTTTGTATTAACCCCTACCACTAATTTTGTGTTTTCATCGACTATAACCCTAATTGTATAATTTTGTACTAACCCTAACCCTAAATGTATCTTCATAAAATAACCCCTAACCCTAATTGTGTAACCCCTAACACTTATTTTGTGTTTTCATCGACTATCACCCAATTGTATTATTTTGTACTAACCCTAATCCTAAATGTATCTTTATATGCTAACCCCTAACCCTAACTGTGTGTTTAATACTTACCATAACCCTAATTATATGTTTAACACTAACCATTACCCTAATTGTATAATTTTGTACTAAACCCCTAACCCTAACTGTGTGTTTTATACTAACCGTAACCCTATAATTATATGTTTTACACTAACCCTAACCCTAATTATACGTTTTTGTTCTAACCCTAACACTAAATGTATCTTTATATGCTAACCCCTAACCCTAATTGTGTGTTTTATACTAACCCTAACCCTAATTATATGTTTTACACTAACCCTAAACCTAATTATACGTTTTTGTACTAACCCTTATCATAAATGTATTTTTTGTACTAACCCCTATCACTTATTTTGTGTTATCATCGACTATAACCCTAATTGTATTTTTTTGTACTAACCCTAACCCTAAATGTACCTTTATATGCTAACCCCTAACCCTAATTGTGTGTTTTATACTAACCCTAACCCTAATTATATGTTTTACACTAACCCTAAACCTAATTATACGTTTTTGTACTAACCCTTATCATAAATGTATTTTTTGTACTAACCCCTATCACTTATTTTGTGTTATCATCGACTATAACCCTAATTGTATTTTTTTGTACTAACCCTAACCCTAAATGTACCTTTATATGCTAACCCCTAACCCTAATTGTGCGTTTTATACTAACCGTAACCCTATAATTATATGTTTTACACTAACCCTAACCCTAATTATACGTTTTTGTTCTAACCCTAACACTAAATGTATCTTTATATGCTAACCCCTAACCCTAATTGTGTGTTTTATACTAACCCTAAACCTAATTATATGTTTTACACTAACCCTAAACCTAATTATACGTTTTTGTACTAACCCTTATCATAAATGTATTTTTTGTACTAACCCCTATCACTTATTTTGTGCTTTCATCGACAATAACCCTAATTGTATTATTTTGTACTAACCCTAACCCTAAATGTATCTTTATATGCTAACCTCTAACCCTAACTGTGTGTTTTATACTAATAATAACCCTAATTATATGTTTAACACTAACCATTACCCTAATTGTATAATTTTGTACTAACCCTAACCCTAAATGTATCTTTATATAATAACCCCTTACCCTAATTGTGTGTTTTATACTTACCATAACCCTAATTATATGTTTTACTCTAACCCTAACGCTAATTATACGTTTTTGTACTAACCCTTATCATAAATGTATTTTTTGTACTAACACCTAACACTTATTTTGTGTTTTCATCGACTTTAACCCTCATTGTATTATTTTGTACTGACCATAACCCTAAATGTATCTTTATATGCCAACCCCCTTACCCTAACTGTGTGTTTTATACTAACCATAAGCCTATTTATATGTTTTACACTAACCTTTACCCTTATTGTATAATTTTTTACTAACTAAACGGATCTTTATATGCTAATCCCTAACCCTAATTGTGTGTTTTATACTAACCCTAACCCTAATTATATGTTTTACACTAACCCTAACCTTAATTATAAGTTTTACACTAACCCTAACCCTAATTATATTTTTTTTACCCTTATCATAAATGGATTTTTTGTACTATCCCCTAACACTTATTTAGTGTTTTCATCGACTATAACCCTAATTGTATTATTTTGTACTAACCCTAACCCTAAACGTATCTTTATATGCTAACCCCTAACCCTAACTGTGTGTTTTATACTAACCATAACCGTAATTATATGTTGAACACTAACCCTTACCCTAATTGTATAATTTTATACTAAACCCCTAACCCTAACTGTGTGTTTTATACTAACCATAACCCTAATTATATGTTGAACACTAACCCTTACCCTAATTGTATAATTTTATACTAAACCTAACCCTAGATGTATCTTATGTACTAACCCCTAACCCTAATTGTGTGTTTTATACTAACCCTGACCCTAATAATATGTTTAACACTAACCCTAACCCTAATTATATGTTTTTGTACTAACCCTTATCATAAATGTATTTTTTGTACTAACCCCGACCACTTATTTTGTGTTTTCATCGACTATCACCCAATTGTATTATTTTGTACTAACCCCAACCCTAAATGTATCTTTATATGCTAACCCCTAACCCTAACTGTGTGTTTAATACTTACCATAACCCTAATTATATGTTTAACACTAACCATTACCCTAATTGTATAATTTTGTACTAAACCCCTAACCCTAACTGTGTGTTTTATACTAACCCTAACCCTAATTATATGTTGAACACTAACCCTTACCCTAATTGTATAATTTTATACTAAACCTAACCCTAGATGTATCTTATGTACTAACCCCTAACCCTAATTTTGTGTTTTATACTTACCCTAACCCTAATTATATGTTTTACACTAACCCTAACTCTAATTATACGTTTTTTTACTAACCATTATCATAAATGTATTTTTTGTATTAACCCCTACCACTAATTTTGTGTTTTCATCGACTATAACCCTAATTGTATAATTTTGTACTAACCCTAACCCTAAATGTATCTTCATAAAATAACCCCTAACCCTAATTGTGTAACCCCTAACACTTATTTTGTGTTTTCATCGACTATCACCCAATTGTATTATTTTGTACTAACCCTAATCCTAAATGTATCTTTATATGCTAAACCCTAACCCTAACTGTGTGTTTAATACTTACCATAACCCTAATTATATGTTTAACACTAACCATTACCCTAATTGTATAATTTTGTACTAAACCCCTAACCCTAACTGTGTGTTTTATACTAACCGTAACCCTATAATTATATGTTTTACACTAACCCTAACCCTAATTATACGTTTTTGTTCTAACCCTAACACTAAATGTATCTTTATATGCTAACCCCTAACCCTAATTGTGTGTTTTATACTAACCCTAACCCTAATTATATGTTTTACACTAACCCTAAACCTAATTATACGTTTTTGTACTAACCCTTATCATAAATGTATTTTTTGTACTAACCCCTATCACTTATTTTGTGTTATCATCGACTATAACCCTAATTGTATTTTTTTGTACTAACCCTAACCCTAAATGTACCTTTATATGCTAACCCCTAACCCTAATTGTGCGTTTTATACTAACCGTAACCCTATAATTATATGTTTTACACTAACCCTAACCCTAATTATACGTTTTTGTTCTAACCCTAACACTAAATGTATCTTTATATGCTAACCCCTAACCCTAATTGTGTGTTTTATACTAACCCTAACCCTAATTATATGTTTTACACTAACCCTAAACCTAATTATACGTTTTTGTACTAACCCTTATCATAAATGTATTTTTTGTACTAACCCCTATCACTTATTTTGTGCTTTCATCGACAATAACCCTAATTGTATTATTTTGTACTAACCCTAACCCTAAATGTATCTTTATATGCTAACCTCTAACCCTAACTGTGTGTTTTATACTAATAATAACCCTAATTATATGTTTAACACTAACCATTACCCTAATTGTATAATTTTGTACTAACCCTAACCCTAAATGTATCTTTATATAATAACCCCTTACCCTAATTGTGTGTTTTATACTTACCATAACCCTAATTATATGTTTTACTCTAACCCTAACGCTAATTATACGTTTTTGTACTAACCCTTATCATAAATGTATTTTTTGTACTAACCCCTAACACTTATTTTGTGTTTTCATCGACTTTAACCCTCATTGTATTATTTTGTACTGACCATAACCCTAAATGTATCTTTATATGCCAACCCCCTTACCCTAACTGTGTGTTTTATACTAACCATAAGCCTATTTATATGTTTTACACTAACCTTTACCCTTATTGTATAATTTTTTACTAACTAAACGGATCTTTATATGCTAATCCCTAACCCTAATTGTGTGTTTTATACTAACCCTAACCCTAATTATATGTTTTACACTAACCCTAAACCTAATTATACGTTTTTGTACTAACCCTTATCATAAATGTATTTTTTGTACTAACCCCTATCACTTATTTTGTGTTATCATCGACTATAACCCTAATTGTATTTTTTTGTACTAACCCTTACCCTAAATGTATCTTGATATGCTAACCCCTAACCCTAATTGTGTGTTTTATACTAACCCTAACCCTAATTATAAATTTTACACTAACCTTAACCCTAATTTTACGTTTTTGTACTAACCCTTATCATAAATGCATTTTTTTGTACTAACACCTACCACTAATATTGTGTTTTCATCGACTATAACCCTAATTGTATAATTTTGTACTAACCCTAACCCTAAATGTATCTTATATGCTAACCCCTAACCCTAATTGTGTAATTTATACTAACCCTAACCCTAATAATATGTTTTACACTAACTCTAACCCTAATTTTACGTTTTTGTACTAACCCTTATCATAAATGTATTTTTTTGTACTAAACCCTACCACTTATATCGTGTTTTCATCGACTATAACCCTAATTGTATAATTTTGTACTAACCCTAACCCTAAATGTATCTTTATATAATAACCCCTAACCCTAATTGTGTGTTTAATACTAACTTCAACCTTAATAATTTGTTTTACACTAACCCTAACCTTAATTATAAGTTTTCCACTAACCCTAACCCTAATATACGTTTTTTAGCTACCCTTATCATAAATGTATTTCCTAACACTTATTTTGTGTTTTCATCTACTATAACCCTTATTGTATTATTTCGTACTAACCCTAACCCTAAATGTATCTTTATATGCTAACCCCCTTACCCTAACTGTGTGTTTTAAACTAACCATAACCCTATTTATATGTTTTACACTAACCTTTACCCTAATTGTATAATTTTTTACTTACCCTAACCCTAAACGTATCCTTTTATGCTAACCCCTAACCCTAA
This sequence comes from Arcuatula senhousia, assembly GCA_963971305.1. Lineage (NCBI taxonomy): Eukaryota > Metazoa > Mollusca > Bivalvia > Mytilida > Mytilidae > Arcuatula > Arcuatula senhousia. The sequence goes on from OZ020310.1 coordinate 3,556,874, forward strand.
TTGTGTGTTTTATACTTACCCTAACCCTAATTATATGTTTTACTCTAACCCAAACCCTAATTATACGTTTTTGTACTAACACTTATCATAAATGTATTTTTTGTGCTAACCCCTAACAATTATTTTATGTTTTCATCGACTTTAACCCTTATTGTATTATTTTGTACTAACCTAATCTTTAATGTATCTTTATATGCTAACACCTAACCCTAACTGTGTTTTATACTAATCATAACCCTCATTATATGTTTAACACTAACCCTTACCCTAATTGTCTAATTTTGTACTAACCTTAACCCTAATGTGTCTTAATATGCTAACCCCAGAGGTCCCCGAGGGTAATCACAAACTTGTCTGACACGAATTACCATAAAATTTCTAATATCTTGTCGCTGAAATTTCCGATTGTTAAATTCAAAATTGATAAAAATTCCAGGTTTCTTTTCTTGTAATGCACATGGTCGATATCCTCGGTGCTGGATTTGGCTTCCTTGTTCGAACGTTTTGGTTTTGAGAACTTTTGGTTTTGAACTGATTTGGATTTTGACCTTCCAATGTTTTGGTTTAAATGCTACTGATGAGAGGTTACTCCTTGAAATATTGATATATAGCATATCAAAATTAACCGTTTATACCCGCGTTTTGGTATTTGTAATTTTGAAACCACTGGGCGATAACTGCTGCTGGTGGACCAGAGGTCCCCGAGGGTAATCACAAGCCTGGTAGTCAGACTTGTCTGACACGAATTACCATAAAATTTCTAATATATTGTCGCTGAAATTTCCGATTGTTAAATTCAAAATTGATAAAAATTCCAGGTTTCTTTTCTTGTAATGCACATGGTCGATATCCTCGGTGCTGGATTTGGCGTCCTTGTTCGAACGTTTTGGTTTTGAGAACTTTTCGTTTTCAACTGATTTGGATTTTGACCTTCCAATGTTTTGGTTTAAATGCTACTGATGAGAGGTTACTCCTTGAAATAATGATATATAGCATATCGAAATTAGCCGTTTATACCCGCGTTTTGGTATTTGTAATTTTGAAACCACTGGGCGATAACCGCTGCTGGTGGACCAGAGGTCCCCGAGGGTAATCACAAGCCTGGTAGTCAGACTTGTCTGACACGAATTACCATAAAATTTCTAATATATTGTCGCTGAAATTTCCGATTGTTAAATTCAAAATTGATAAAAATTCCAGGTTTCTTTTCTTGTAATGCACATGGTCGATATCCTCGGTGCTGGATTTGCCGTCCTTGTTCGAACGTTTTGGTTTTGAGAACTTTTCGTTTTCAACTGATTTGGATTTTGACCTTCCAATGTTTTGGTTTAAATGCTACTGATGAGAGGTTACTCCTTGAAATATTGATATATAGCATATCAAAATTAACCGTTTATACCCGCGTTTTGGTATTTGTAATTTTGAAACCACTGGGCGATAACTGCTGCTGGTGGACCAGAGGTCCCCGAGGGTAATCACAAGCCTGGTAGTCAGACTTGTCTGACACGAATTACCATAAAATTTCTAATATATTGTCGCTGAAATTTCCGATTGTTAAATTCAAAATTGATAAAAACACCAGGTTTCTTTTCTTGTAATGCACATGGTCGATATCCTCGGTGCTGGATTTGGCTTCCTTGTTCGAACGTTTTGGTTTTGAGAACTTTTCGTTTTCAAATGATTTGGATTTTGACCTTCCAATGTTTTGGTTTAAATGCTACTGATGAGAGGTTACTCCTTGAAATATTGATATATAGCATATCAAAATTAACCGTTTATACCCGCGTTTTTGGTATTTGTAATTTTGAAACCACTGGGCGATAACCGCTGCTGGTGGACCAGAGGTCCCCGAGGGTAATCACAAGCCTGGTAGTCAGACTTGTCTGACACGAATTACCATAAAATTTCTAATATATTGTCGCTGAAATTTCCGATTGTTAAATTCAAAATTGATAAAACACCAGGTTTCTTTTCTTGTAATGCACATGGTCGATATCCTCGGTGCTGGATTTGGCTTCCTTGTTCGAACGTTTTGGTTTTGAGAACTTTTCGTTTTCAACTGATTTGGATTTTGACCTTCCAATGTTTTGGTTTAAATGCTACTGATGAGAGGTTACTCCTTGAAATATTGATATATAGCATATCAAAATTAACCGTTTATACCCGCGTTTTGGTATATGTAATTTTGAAACCACTGGGCGATAACCGCTGCTGGTGGACCAGAGGTCCCCGAGGGTAATCACAAACCTGGTAGTCAGACTTGTCTGACACGAATTACCATAAAATTTCTAATATATTGTCGCTGAAATTTCCGATTGTTAAATTCAAAATTATTGATAAAAACACCATGTTTCTTTTCTTGTAATGCACATGGTTGATATCCTCGGTGCTGGATTTGGCTTCCTTGTTCGAACGTTTTGGTTTTGAGAACTTTTCGTTTTCAACTGATTTGGATTTTGACCTTCCAATGTTTTGGTTTAAATGCTACTGATGAGAGGTTATTCCTTGGAATATTGATATATAACATATCAAAATTAACCGTTTATACCCGAGTTTTGGTATTTGTAATTTTGAGCAACTGGGCGATAACCGCTGCTGGTGGACCAGAGGTCCCCGAGGGTAATCACAAGCCTGCTAGTCAGACTTGTCTGACACGAATTACCATAAAATTTCTAATATGTTGTCGCTGAAATTTCCGATTGTAAAATTCAAAATTGATAAAAACACCAGGTTTCTTTAATATTAAGTATTTTGTCATTTGAAGGGGGTGGGGCATGACCCCTCAGACCCCTTTATAGTACTAAATTATCTGTCTTACCATAAGGACTAAAAATATATATGTTTATAGTGTGGGGATCTCAATGGTTTTCAAAATATTAAGTAATTGTCATTTAGGGGTGGGTGGAGGATGACTCCCTAAGACCTCTCTCAAAATGATCTGTCTTACCATAAGGACTAAGAATATATGATTAACGTGTGGGGATCTCAATGGTTTATAAGATATTTAGTAATTGTCATTTAGGGGGTGGGGCATGACCCCGTCAGACCTCTCTATGGTGCCAAATTATCTAAATTACCATAAGAATTAAGAATATATACAGGTATAGGGTGAGGATTTCAACGGCTTTCAAGATATTTAGTATTTTGTCATTTGATGGGGGTGGGGCATGACCCTTCAAAACCCTCTATGGTACAAAATAATAGGTCTTACCATAAGGACTAAGAATATATGTGGTTTTAAAGATAATAAGTATTTTGTCATTTGAGGGGAGTGGGGCATGACCCCCTCAGACCCCTTTATAGTACCAAATGATCTGTCTTACCATAAGGACTAAGAATATGTATGTTTATTCTATGGGGATCTCAATGGTTTTCAAGATATTAAGTAATTGTCATTTAGGGGTGGGTGGAGCATGACTCCCTAAGACCTCTCTATGGTACCAAATGATCTGTCTTACCATAAGGACTAAGAATATATGATTATAGTGTGGGATCTCAATAGTTTTCAAGATGTATAGTAATTTTCATTTAGGGGGTGGGGCATGACCCCCTAAGACCTCTGTATGGTTCCAAATGATCTAAATTACCATAAGAATTAAGAATATATACATTTATAGGGTGGGGATCGCAATGGTTTTCAAGATGTTTAGTATTTTGTCATTTTAGAGGGGTGGGGCATCAGTTATCTCTCTTTTCAAACAGTTTTCACCCATTGCTTAATATTTTTTTCAGGAAGCAGCTAAACGAGGCCGCGGAGAAGAGATGTGTGGTCGGCTGGGGGACACAGCCATCCAGATTCAAAATCTGGAGGAGATAAGAGATGGGCTAAAGAAATAGTCAAAAAAAACCTACCAAATTCATCGAGAACCTTCAAAAAACTAAAACCAAGGAGGGTTCTTCTCGAGAAAAATAGCTATTAGATTTTCTTAGCTTGTCTTAAATTCATTCATTCATTCCTAGCTTGTTATCTTGTTAATAATTGTTATAATAAAATTATAAAACACAAAAAAGAAACTTGTTTTTGATACAAGTTTTGAAACATTTTATTGGATTGGATATATGAAACCTCAACCTATACTAGTTCTCTTCAAGTTTCAGGTTAAAAAACATTGCGTTTTTATTTCCACAGTCTGTATATAGTATGTGAGATCTTATGAGATGGGGTCTTCGAACTTTTTTTCGCTATCAACGTAGTCATGACAGTAAACATTTTTTCGCAACAATAGATTTGCGATCTCTTTGGAAGGAAAAGCTTTTCGAAATTGATGAAAATGTCGTATGCCTTCTGTAGCTAAGTTGTCCACTAGATTTTCCAAAGAACTAATCATAAATTGATAGGTGTCTAAAAATTTCAAGTTTCCAATGGAAAGAGAAATGTATTTTTCCATGTTATTTGGAATACATGAAACTTTTTGTCCTTAAAACAATCTGCTCTCTGTAACAATAAATGAGTATCGAAATTTCGTCCATTATGAAATAATACTGGGATATAAGTGGGCTCTTGTAAACCTTAATTACATCTTTGACAAGCCGCCCCTCTGTAGTTGATATAATGGGGTTGAGTTGGATCTCCGGTGATCCCTACGTGATTGTGGTCTCGGACTTTGATGATTTTGTCATCGAATTCTCTCTGACATACGTAACATTGTGTTGCCATTTGGAACTCTTGCTCCGTTTCGTCGTTCATGACTAAAAGCTCGGGGTCCCTTAGTATCTCTTGGATGTATTCCTCTTCTTTCTCCATGTCGTCGAAAAAGTGTTCGATGACATTATCACCCCTGTACACGACAGGGGGTTAAGAATAGTTATCGTTGGTGCATAACACTGCATAACAATAACCGGACGGGTCAAATTTCGTTTCGGGCGTAACAGATGAATTTTCAGTGTCTGGCAAACAGGTGTCTATTTTTCGGGCAAAGCATTCGAAATCAGCTACGATCGTAAAACTGATTTTAATTCCTTTATAAAAATCTGAGAATTCTAAAATGTTTTCCCCTTCTTTGTGATATTCCACCTTTTGAAAGTTAAAGTTATCACAGTAAGGTTGATGTTTTTCTAAAAGTTCTTTTTCTGGTAAAGCAAAGCAGACATCGACGACAAAAATGATGAGAATTTGAATTGTTAGTTTGATGTAAAAATCTATTTAAGTTTTTGATCAAACAGAAATGAGATTGTTTTTGGTTCGACACATAAAAAAAGATCGATCACTTTTAACCCATTTTTCTGTTTAGATAAATACATCGGGAATATGCTCTCATTTTCGTACCCCAAAACATTGATGCTCAAGTTAATTTGTTTTTCAAATTTTGTGACTTGATTATAGGGAACCGGAAAGGTTATCCCTTTAGTGTTCAGTTCGTGTTCATAATCGATGTATTTAGACACACGCTCGGGGTGTACGTCCGTTGGATGCAATGCAGCTACACCGACCACAAGAAACATTTCTGAAAGGAATGAGTTCTTCAAAAAAGTTGAATCCCTTAAGAAGGACTATAGAGACAAACTCACAACGTATAAACAGAACTTTGCCAGGAAGCCTAGAATGGGCATAAAGCCAAAAGACAAAATGTTCACTAAAACTATGATTAATGAGATGGATTAAGTGATACCACTTGTATGCTGGAATTACCTATGTAGTATAAGTGATATAACAGCATTAACTACTCATGAAAACATTTGGTTATTTCTAGGGCATAAAATCGCTTTACACCTTATAGTACTATCCAATGAAGCTACATACCAAATATCAAAAGGCTGTGTCATGTAGTTGCCTGGAAAACTGCGACGGAATTTTTTGTGACGCTGCAGGACGACGCAGGACGACGGATAGTGCCAAAGTATCCCCTATATGTCGCTTCTGCAACACGTTGCAGGCGACATAATGATCTGTTTTGGAATTTACAAAGATAGTTTTTTTTTATTGGTTCTTTTCGTTACGCCCACTCTTTCGTCAACGATTGTGCAACATCTTATGGTGCAGGTGTTTTTTTACAATTTTTGCGATCGTATAATGTTATGGCGATGTCGTCGTCTGAAGACATTTGGTTTCCGTGCGATAACTTAAGTAAATATTGACCAATTGTTATGAAATTTTAATATGATGTTTGTAACCACTAAAGGAAGGTTCCTATTGTTTTTTGGGTTGGTGGCCCTTACCGATTTGGAAAAAAGGACCAAAAGGGGCTACAACGGGTGTATTGACAAAACTGTTGTAGATGCAGTTATTTAAATAAGGGATTTTATGTCCGCGAATGAGATAATTCCAGGCATTGAATTTCCCTCATCACCGGTTCTAATTTTAGATGAATATTTCAAACTCATTTTGATTGGTTGATGATGAGGTCATTATTATTGACAAACTTTGCAAGTGAAAGATTGAAAAAAATACACCAAATTTTTATGCCAGAATTTTTAACTTTATTACGAATTCAACTGACGACGAGGCATCATGTAAACAACACTATCTATCGGAGATTATATTCTTAGGTCGGAATTGATTTTTTGTGTATTTTAGTGTTGGTTTTGTGAAATTCGACATGAACATCAGGTCACGTTGACACAGTTTGCACCATGGGACATTTGATCGTACAAATTAATTTATATGACATTTTAATCGAATTTGGAAGTTACAATGAGTAGCAATTATGTACACGAACATTTTTTGCGATATCTGGACATACTTGGACATTTTGTACGTTTGAATGTTTTATTTTCTTTGAATGCGACCAAATGTATTGATTTTTATACATCATCAACTGGTGGTCAATATATTCCGGTGTTACCATAAATTTAACAATGAATCGCATTGCAATTGTTGGACATAGTCTTATCACAAGATTGAATTCGGCTCTACGGCACAATAACAATTTTCCTGATTCATTTAATATTGTGGAATGTGACATTCAATGTTATGGGCGTTCCGGAGGAACTGTAGCTAATCTAAGAAATGATCAGGGATTAACTCAATTTTTAATTAACTTTAACCCAAGAGTTGTGATTTTACAAATAGGTGGAAATGACTTGTCTTCACTGACACCTGAGACTCTAGCCTTTGAAATTGTTGACTTTACCTCTTACTTAAAGGATAATTATAATGTGCAACAAGTTGTTGTGTGTGAGCTCTTTCGGCGTCGTACGCCTAGGTACATTTCACCAGATGAATATGAGTACAAAAGACAGTTGGTAAACCAGATGTTGAAGACAATATTGGAAGATTATCTTGATGTGCATTTTTGGAAACATTTACGCCTAATGAACAGTCCCATAAACATTTTCAATCAGGACGGTGTTTATCTATCATTCATTGGGCTGCAGAAGGTTTATAGAAGTCTAAGACTAGCTATCTTGCATGCTGCTTACATGTAGTTTTTAAATTTATTACATGATGCATGAGACATTTGGATCAGATTGTATTTTATGTGAGTGTGTATATTTGATTTATTTATTTTTGTAGTACTACATGTATTTTACATACATGTACAAACACGTCTATAAATAGGTACATATGATATTATACACGAAAAAAAAAGGTGCATGTACATGTACGTTTGCAATACATGTACATGTAATATGCATAATTTCATTTTACATTGTCAGATACATGTCGTTCTCAATAAGATTGTTGAAGTAATTATATTCTATATGCATGATACAATGTACATACATGAAGTCATTATTTTTGGTTTCATTGTATGGTTGTTTAATCACAGATTTTATTTTTTCTGTTTTAGATTCCACACAGTTTTACTACTATTGCGGATACATTGTTAATATATACATGTACTTGTATTGAGAATAGATCTATTGTTTGAAAAGTATATATATTATGTAAGTACAACCTACATGTACGTGTATATACATTTAATTTGTACATAATCACTTGAATATGCTGTCTAAGAAGCAGTTTCATGCGGTTAAGAGCCGTTCTACTCATCACTTTGCTGCAAGTCATAGCAGTTATAAAAAAAAAAAATTAATTAAAAAAAAAATATTGCTGCATATTAAAGCAGTTCCTATCAAACTTACAATGCTGCACACACAGCAGCTGAGTTGCGGTTATAACCGTTTGATGCCCTTACTGTAGGGTACATGTGTACTTATTATTTAAAAAATATATATATATATATATATTCATTATGCTGCCAACAAAAGCAGTTGCTGCGGTTCTAACCGTTCTATTACACTTTTTTATAATGCTGCAAATTAATAATAAGCAGTTCACACATCAGGTGCAACTAATTCCAAATTCAAGTTGCATTTACCATTTTATTTGCTATGTTAAGGTCATTTTGATGGTATTTTCTACATTTATTTTATTTTTGATCTTTAGTCCAGTGTATGATGGCTCCCAAAAGGAGTAAAAAGTCTGACAAAGACAGCCGCAAAAAGGCAAGGAAAAACAAAAAAGTTGAATCGCCTGTCATCATTCAACAGTCGCCAGTGGATGTGGATGCTTTGGCGGATGCTGTGACAGACAAACTGCTAAAAATTTGAGACAATCAGGAGTGTATCCTCCATCTGCTCACATCATTTCGTCCTCTGATAGCGCACAAGAAAATGCAGGTATACATCAAAGTTCTTGTGACATAAACACTTCCATAGCCACATATACTGTAAACCAATTAATTTTCGCGGCTACAAATTTTCGCGGTTTCCTTAGAATGAACATTTTCACGGAGATAATCTTTCGCGATTTCGTAATTCTCCATCATTACAACCTTTTCACTCAGACTGTTTCGCGGATATAAATTTTCGCGTTTGCAAAGCTTCCGCGAATCTCGCGAAAGTTTATAGCACGCGAAAATTAATTGGTTTACAGTAATAACACTAGTACTACTGTTAACGACCTGCAATTAAACGAAACAGCACCAGTGATTAATACCAGTATTAACAATCAATATCCATGTGCTGCTCCCAACTCTACATGTATTACACAAAGTAATAATGACATTCAAATTAATCAAACAGCACCCGTTTCTGTCAGTGCAATGACATTTGTTAGTCAACAGAATCCAATGATTCAACAAGGACCAAGTTCTTACAAACCACTAAACCGGCCACTGCATTCTAGGGTCACACCAAAAATGGACAAAATCTTATCTTGTCAGTACATTGATATGTCTGAGCTATTGGATGACAATATTGCAGACGATAATGTAATGCCCATCGCTATGGACCGTAATGGACAAATTGGCATCTGTCCATCTAAAAAGCCAAAGAGACGGCTTACTATTGAGTCATGGACTGATGCTTTTAGTATTTATTCTTCTGTTTTACGACAAGCTAGTCCTGCTCCTGCTGTTTTAGCAGAGGAGTTGGCCACATATATGTTTTTTATTCGAAATATAAGCAAAGAAGGGGGTAATTGGTATCAATATGATACAGCCTTTAGAGCTCAAAAAGCCCAGGACAGCTCCATTAGGTGGAATGAAATTGACCACTTTTTATATCCCAAATCATTGTTGAAGCCCAATCAGGGGCATCGACAATTTCAAGGGTCCTTTCAGCACAATCAAAAACCTAACCCTGACCAGCCCTTTCGTGCCTGCTATGAATTTAACAAAGGCAGGTTCTGTGACGGATTCTGTGGCTGGCCACATGTATGTCTCATCTGTGGATATGGCAACCACATCAAACGTTCATGTAGGAAGAAATACATGTACAAGTCAAACCCAGGATTTCAGCCAACCCACAATACACCTTCAGCTCATGTCAGTCACAGCGCCCCCCTCCCTGTCCCAGCAAAATCCGTCAATACACCCTCTAGTACAGCAACCCGTCCAGCACAAGCTAAACTGCTACCAAAAAATTGCCGACTACAATCAGGGTAGAACAACTTGAAAAATATCGAGAAGGCTATGATGTTGAAACAAGAGGCTCCCAAGAGCCTGAATCGCTCACCTGAACTACACAGATACATATATTTGTAGATATTATTGTGCTTAACCATATGAGATTTAAATTTCTGAAATATCTTGGTTAGTTTTCAAGATATTGGGCTTGATATGTGCAAATTTGGCAAAAATTAGGAAAAAGAACAATAACTCCCACATCAGCAGTCAGATCTTTTTTGAAATTTCAGGACAGGTAAATCTTAACATGCTGTTCTATTTTAGCCATGATTTACATGCTGTTCTATTTTAGCCATGGTGGCCATGTTTTTTACGAATAAAAAATCTGACAATAGAGTTGTAGCTTATAAGCTATTAAACAATGGAAAATGGCAAATTTTGACGCTTTAAGGCCCATAACTCCTAAAAGAAATGGTTCTACAGCTTTGACCTAATTACATAAAATGTAGATCTTGATGTGCTTAATCATATGCAATTTGAATTTTTAAAATATCTTGTATAGTTTTCAAGATATAGGGCTAAATAAGTGCAAAATTTTCAAAAAATCCAGAAAAAAGGCAATAACTCCTATGACGATTGTTGGATCTTCTAAAAAATTTCAGAGCAGGTAGATCTTAAGATGCTGATCACTTTTGTCTCCCATCAAAATTTTGATATCTGTAACTATTTTTGAGCAATTAGCAAAAAACTGCAATTTACAACTATGTTCTATTTTTAGCCATGCCGGCCATATTTTTTGACGAATCAAAAATCCGAACGATAGAACTGTAGCAATTATGCTATTAAGCAACTGTGCCAAGTTTGGTTGAAGTTGGATGTATGGTGTCATAAAAGTTCATCATTGAAATTCAGGGGAAAAGTAATGAAAAATGGTAAATTTTGACGCTTCAAGGGCCATAACTCCTAAAAGAAATGGTTCTACAGCTTTGACCCAATTATATGAAATGTAGATCTTGACATGCTCAATCATATGCAATTTGAATTTTAAAAATATCTTGTATAGTTTTCAAGATATAGGGCTAAATAAGTGCAAAATTTTGAAAAAATCCAGAAAAAGGGCAATAACTCCTACATCGGTTGTTGGATCTTTTTGAAAATTTCAGGGCAGGTAGATCTTGAGGTGCTGATCACTTTTATCCAGTCAGAATTTTGATATCTGTGACCGTTTTTTAGTTATTTGCAAAAAGCTGTATTTGACCCCCCTGTTCTATTTTTAGTAACAGCGGCCATGTTTTTTGACATATCAAAAATCCCAACGCAAACTTTTTGCACAATACCCTAAGGAACAACCATATCAAGTTTGGCTGCAATTGGCCAAGCAGTTTCAGAGAAGAAGATGTTTGAAAAAAGCTAACGGACGACGGACGACGGACGACAGACGACGGACGACAGACGACGGACGACGGACGGACGACGGACGCAAAGTGATAGCAATAGCTCACATGACCCTTCGGGTCAGGTGAGCTAAAAAAGAGATATATTATTGACGGTTTCTCTAATGGTTTTCGGTTAGAGTTTCAAGGAGATAGGGTCTATCAGTTAAGTCCAAATTCTAAGTCTGCGATGGACAAGCCTGATATTGTTAAGGAGAAGTTATTAAAAGAGTTAAAACTTGGTCGTATTATAGGTCCATTTGATAAGTGCCATTTTCCTATCCTAAAAATTTGCAGGCGATGAACATGAAAAGGATGATAAAATGAACATGAAATGATGATGATAAATGAAATATGGGGGTGGGGAGGGACACAAAGGACCGGTAAATTTTGAAGAACTACAGGAAAAGGGAGAGAGGTGGGTAGGGACGGAAAATTTAGCCTATGTGGTGCACTACTGGGCGGTCCACAAAGGGGTATTTTACGTGCATGAAGCGTGGCACTCTCCACACACGTTGGCCCTCTATGGTCGGCGGTCAGGGTTTCCGTATTGTAGACCTGACAACCCCCGCGGACGAGGGCTACCCTATTCAGCCACCTAGGGTACACACTTGGTTGCTCTGTGGGCTGAGCACTGACCCGACGTCAGAATCCCTTAGTCGCCTTTAACGACAAGCTAGGCTCTGCTGCGGGCCTATTCGCCACCTGGGCCCCGCACGGGACTTAAACATTTAGGTCACGATACATATATGGGAAAGACAGATATTTTGTCCGCCTTCCGCATTATACCAGTACATCCTGATGATTACGAGTTGTTAGGTTTTTGTTGGGAAGGGAAGTTTTATGTTGATCGTTGCTTAGCTATGGGGTGTAGGACAAGTTGCAAGATTTTTGAAGCTTTAAGTTCTTGTTTAGAATGGATTGCATTGCATAAGCTAAATATCACAGGGATGGTTCATGTTTTAGATGATTTTCTCATTTTGGGTCACACCAGACAACTCAATATTGCCCAGTTTTCAGCATTTATTGATCTTTGTCACGAGATTGGTGTCCCATTATCGGCTGATAAAACAGTTTTTCCTGTTCAAATCATAGAGTTCTTAGGTATTACTCTAGATTCAATTTTAATGGAAGCCCGGTTACCATTAGATAAAATCCAGAAGTGTTGTGTTGCATTAGATAATATGCTAAATAAAGTCACTTGTTTAGTAAAGGAGATGCAATCCCTGATTTGTCTGCTTAATTTTGCGTGCTCTGTTATTCAACCTGGTAGAGCATTTCTTCGAAGAATGATCAGTTTGACTTGTGGTATTTCTGAGAATCAAAAATTTCTCAAAATTTCTCAGGACGCAAAATTAGATATGAAGTTATGGCTAAGTTTTTTAAAGCGGTATAGTGGTAAGTCCATGTTTATAAATGATGTTTTTGTTTCGAACAAGACATTAGATTTGTATACAGATGCGGCTCAATCAAAGGGTTTTGGAGCTTATTATGGGTGTCGTTGGTTCAATGGAAGTTTCCCTGATGAATGGAAATCTTTGAATATTATGACTTTGGAATTTTATCCAATTATTTTAGCTCTAGAAGTTTGGGGTCATTTGTGGCAAAACCATGCAATACTATTTTTCACTGACAATGAAGCTTTGGTGTCAGTGATCAATAGACAGAGCAGTAAGGATAGTACTGTCATGTACATGGTCAGACATTTAGTTCTTAGATGTTTAGAGTTGAATATTTTATTCAGAGCTTAACACATTGCAGGCAAGAAGAATTCTTTAGCTGATCTTCTTTCTCGTCTACAGGTGGCAGAGTTTTTCAAACAGTTTCCACAGGCGAAAGCAAGTCCCTGTCTGGTCCCAGAGCCATTTCAGCCTCTGAACTTTTGGAAGACTTTGAAAGACTGTTTAGTGCGGCTATTGCCCCTTCAACTCAAACAACTTATAAGCGCGCATGGGAAAAGTTTAACTTGTTTTATAGCAGTTTCTTCACTGCAAAAGTTAATTTACCATTGACAGTTAATACTCTCTCTTTATTTGTTTCACATCTGTTTCATGATAACTTTGCCCCCTCTACCATTGCAACATATTTAAGTGCAATTGGCTATGTGCACAAGGTTTTAGGCTATCATGATCCATCTCAATCGTTTTTAGTACAACAGCTAGTTCATGGAGCTCAAAGATTGCGTCCAAAGTTTGACAGTAGGTTACCTATCACAATAGATATCTTGAACAAACTCTTAGATACGGTTCCAGTAATTACTCAGGATCCTTATGAAATAAAGCTTTTTCGAGCTATTTTTACATTTGCTTATGCTGTCTTTGCGCGAGTTGGTGAATTAGTTGTTAGTTGTAGTTAGAAGGGGATGTGTGCAGCATGTTTTACAGTTACAGGATATTTCTGTTAATTTTAAGTCTTTTAAGCATCATAATAGCGGAGTATCTAAGACCATTTCTTTTTCTCATGGAGATACTAAACTGTCAGCTCTGCAATTGATGATTGATAATTTACAACATAGACATAAGCAACCGGGTCAGTTGTTCTGTCTTTCGGAGGGGCGCATTTTATACAGATCATATTTCGATACTATTTTACACAAATGCCTAGCAAAGTGTGGGCTTGATAGTTCTTTATACAAAGGGCACAGCTTTAGAATAGGGGCTGCTTCATTAGCGGCAGTAAAGGGGCTTTCAGATTCCCAGATTAGATTGTTAGGTCGATGGAATTCGAATGCTTTTAGGAAATATATAAGGGTCCACAATATCAACAGTTAACTTTGGAAATGGAGCTGTCCTGGATATGAGTTTGAATCTTCACCTGCTGGGGCCGGTTTTGAATTTATGAACATTTTTGATTTTTAATACTTTGTCTATGTTGTACTTTTTAGTTTTTTATGGTCAATCTTCACCTGCTGGGGCCGGCGTTGATTTATGTGCATTTTGATTTTAGTCCTTTTTACTTCTGTATATGTGTCAATCTTCACCTGCTGGGGCCGGTGTTGATTTTATGAGCATTTTGATTTTAGTACATTTTACTTGTGTTTATCTGTCAATCGTCAACCAACAATTTATGTGACCAATACATTAGCGCCTTTGCCTCTTAGCTATGTCAGAGAAGGCGGGCATTTTAGAAAACTTTATCATTGGAAATAGGTTAAAATCAAAACATAGGAAAGATAATGGCAAACCAAATGGTTACTAATTATATTTTATACATTCGCCGGAATGGCAGCCTCATGTTCTACTTGTCCAACACCACCAGTGCTTTGTCTTGCTTTTGAACATGTCGCCTTCTTGTTTGAAACTAACATAATTTATTCTGACGTCACATTTTTTGTCAAATAAGGTCCGCAATGTATAAATTATAAAAGGCTACGCCGAACGCAACATGATACGACCGCCACAAGTTGAACCCTGTACGTTGGAGGCCCAATATGGATAGTCCATTGCTTTGGTCACATGAAGCCCATGGTTGACTTACAAAGCTTTTTGACTCTTGAATCCTGTGAATTATATACATCCAGCATTATTTTATTAAAACTTATAATAAAATATGCAATGAAACAATATCAAAAACACTATGTTGTGGGGTTGCCCGTTACGTCAGGGGGATCCCGATCCAGTTAGGATGACGTCAGCTCGATGTCCATTGGTCGGCACCAACCAAGACACCAGCGATTGGGTGATGTACTGCTAGAGGCTGCGCAGTGTGACCCTTCTGGGAGAAGTTTCCCGCGGTAGTGAATATCCAGCTTTGAGAAGACTGTTAATTGTCAAAGTGATAAACTCAACGCAGGGCTAATATCCAGCCAGGAAAGGTATTCCAATTGATATATTTAATATTACATTTATTGCTAACCCTTGTACGTTGTGTGGAATAAGTGTGTTCGTGACAGAAGAAGTACCACGAGGGCATTCATAACATTGGCGCTGCGAGCAGGGTCGCATCAGTCATGTCCCGTGCGGGGCCCGGGTGGCTAATAGGCCCGCAGCAGAGCCTAGCTTGTCGTAAGAGGCGACTAAGGGTCTTGGGATTCTGACGTCGGGTCAGTGCTCAGCCCACAGAGCGACCAAGTGTGTACCCTAGGTGGCTGAATAGGGTGGCCCTCGTCTGCGGGGGTTGTCAGGTCTATAATACGGAAACCCTGACCGCCGACCATAGTGGGCCAACGTGTGTGGAGAGTGCCACGCTTCATGCACGTAAAAGACCCCTTTGTGGACCGCCAAGTAGTGCACCACATAGGCTAAATTGTCCGCCCCTACCCACCTCTCCCCTTTTCCTGTGGTTCCTCAAAATTTACCGTTCCCTTGTTTCCCACCCCATCCCCATATTTCATTTATCATCATCATTTCATGTTCATTGAACCACCCTTTTCATGTTCATCGCCTGTAAATAACCTATATAGCGTTGCACGGGCGTAAAACACCAACTCACTCACTCACGCATCAGTCATTTTGATTTGGACCAGACACTGGTCAAGTTATGACAAAATTTCTGTCTGAGTCGAATGTGACTATATCATTGAATCCCTTGCGTTCTGCGTTTTATAAGGGTTCTGACTTGTGTTTTCTGCGATTTGAAGATCGTAAGAAGTTTTTATAAGCTCGATTAAAGTCGAGAAGGAGATACACGGGTCACGAGACTTAGGCGAGACTTCGCGTGATTCAACGACTCTCAAAGTGACGTGCCGGAAGTGATCGGGTGATTTTGTAAACAGTTCGATCTTTTGTTTACATTTGTAAAGTTTACGATTTCCAAGCTTTGTAACACCGCGATGGTTGTTTGATTGATATTTTGAGAATATTGTTGTATTGTTTATGAAATAAACTTATTGTTTTGTGAATTTTTATTCAATAAAGTGAATGTTTGCTGCTTACCCCGAAGTTTGACTTTGTGTGAATATTTTTTTCTTGCTTGAGTGATAAAGTAAGTAAGCAGTGTTGTTATTGTGTACAGAGGTTGCACAATAGTTTATAACCAGCTTGGTTGTGGTGTACACAGGAACACAACTGTAGCACACACATAAGTAAGTTGCACTATAATGTAGAGATAGTTGTAAGGCAGGATGGTCTATGTAATGTGGAGTAAGAAAATTTGTATTAACTCATGCCAGCCAGATGAGTTGTTGTCACTGCCGGGCATAGGTCCCGCGTATGCAAAGCAAATCATGAGTTACCGCAACAAGCAAATCAACATAACGGTAGATATGCTTCGGTCACTTCCAGGGTTGGTCTTAACACGTGAGTTGCTTGACCGAATTGATTTTTCATAATATGTCAAGACAAATTGTCAACTGCTGTGCAAAATTGTTACGGACCAGGACAGTGATAAACAATACAGGTTAAATTGTTAACTACTGCCCAAAATTGTAACAATTTAGGACAGTGATTAACAATCCAGGTAAAGTCTGTCACGACCTATGAAAAACTGAACCAATGTCGGACAGTGCAGGCCAATGTAGGACAGCGCATTATAGGCGAAAGGTAATCACTGTCACAAACTGTCCTTGATTGCGTAGGGTGATAATGGTAATTCACTGTTGTTTGGCAGTATCTTCACTGTTAATAGCAGTGTAAGGCAGTAAAAAAATGACTGTGTCTGGTATAGACAGTATTTTTATGGTTCATTGTGTTTACCGAAGTCGTTCATGCATAAAATATAGGTCACAGTGACCTTATTTCTAGTGGATGGTGTAGGCCTATCCAAGACCCATCTGGTGGTGAAATATCATTGACCCCCAACAATTAGTATCCGAGTAATGGACTATGACCAAGAACGTAACCAAAGTGTTACGGACGGACAAGGGTAAAACTATATGTCCGTTCCACATACTTTGTCGGGCCATAAATATGAGTGGGAAACAAACATCAATAAATCACCGGTGTACCGACTTTTGTGTGAGCGTGCGTGTTTTTTTTTAAATTTTCATTTGTTGATGTTGCAGTTATTAACTTCATTTTGAAGGTATGATTTTTTTTCCATGACAATCTCAAGACTGAAATAAAAATGTTTTTCACGGTATGAAACGTGAGTTGTGTGCGTTTTCTTTTTTCATTGTACACTTATTCCAAATCAACTGACTTCGAGCATACAACAGATAAATTATAATAAAATTCAATATTTAAACAAATTTATTTTTTAAGGTTAGCATCAATGATGTAAACAATCATAGGTCACATAACAAGTCTATGCATGGAAACAATGCACTCTATATTCAACTTTAACATCACACTGAGTTCAGTCAGTCTACGCCATGTCGCTGAAACTTATATCCATGATATCACTCATGTCAAATAGAAAGTCTCCGTTTAGCATCTGAAAAGATAAATATAAATAAAATAAATTAAAATAATCAATCTTTTATCTATGACATTTGAAAAATATATTTCTTTTCTCAAAACCCGCAATACAAGTCACGTGATTTTTTTTAACGAAGGTAGCCGATATATCGCCATTATGTCTTATTTTTTTATTTTGATTATTCAACATTTACATCTTCCGTTCTACATATTAATCTGTGAAAAAACGTTCATTTGTGAATAATATCATTCATTGGTGAACATTTTTTTTCCCTAACTTTTCGCAGATTTAATAATTTGTGAGTTCTATCGTAAGTGAGCTGAACAACAACAACAACAATGGGTGTTTTGTTTGTATGTTTAGTAGTCGCGGTGTGTGTGATGATTCCTCCTGCGTCCGCAGAGACAGACCCTGTTGATGTTGCTTCATGCCTGTTGACAGAGCACACCATAGACTGTAGTAAGGATGAGCAGAGAACTTTTTACTTTCTTTTTGTAATTTTCCCGATAAAAGACATTATATTCAACAATAGATTGAATAAGGAACAGATAACAGAAGTTAACATTATGTTTCCAGTGACAAGGTTTTTCACAGATTCTACCCCTGCTATTTGCCGATGGATGTCTGGAAAGGTTGTTGCCAACGGGAACGAGTGTTAAATGGTACGCACATAATTTATCATATTATTTAAGAAACAAAGAGGTACCAATGGGGGTAAACGAGTGTAAAAAATCGAAGAAAAAAAATAGTTAAAACATGAACGAGAACAGGATGAATCAACTAAAAGTAATCTTACATTCTGATGGTCTGGAGCATTACTGGTACTGCACGTCGCCTGTGCTGTCGGAGGAGGTGATGACATGACTGTCACTGGAACATTCTGATCGGCTGGAGCATTACTGGTACTGCACGTCGCCTGTGCTGTCGGAGGAGGTGATGACATGACTGTCACTGGAACATTCTGATCGGCTGGAGCATTACTGGTACTGCATGTTGCCTGTGCTGTCGGAGGAGGTGATGACATGACTGTCACTGGAACATTCTGATCGGCTGGAGCATTACTGGTACTGCACGTCGCCTGTGCTGTCGGAGGAGGTGATGACATGACTGTCACTGGGACAGCGTAGTACATAGGCACCGACAGGGTCAGGGGGTCATTCATACATGGTGACAATGAGTTCTACAAGAAAAAGCATAAATAAAAAAATCTGGTGATTCTTATTTTCATTCAGTCATACTGTATGTAAATTTATTTAAAAATGAAAGACATGTTAAATTACATGTACATGTATCTAAGTTTCTTTATAAAATACATAACAAATTAAAAAAAATAATAAAAATCATTATATTACATCACACAAAAAAGGAATTTTAAAATGAAAAAATAATACAAAAAAAGAAATCTTACATTCTGATGTGACGAAGCATTACTGCTACTGCTTGATGCAACTGCCATCTGTGGTGTCCATGCTGTCTGAGGAGGTGATGGCATGTGTGTCACAGCAGGGTCAGCTTGGTTGTCAATCTGCGTTGCTATTGTGTCCTACACGAAATATCAGAATAATGTAATATGTTGAATCTTATTGTCATTCATACACATATACAGAATTTAGATATAAAAAATGTAAGACATGTCAAACTACATGTCTTTAAGTTTCTTTATAAAATGCATAACAAATTAATAATACATTATTAATATGAAGCTAGTTTATATTATCATATATGGTAACCAGTAGAAGCAAAGATGATTATAATTTTAGTGTTTATATTTCTCAACTTATTCGATATGCCAGAGCTTGCACACATTTCACAGATTTTTTGATCAGACACCGGTTTCTTCGTGACCGACTTTTGAAGCAGAGCTATAAGAAAATACGTCTCATACGATCACTAAAAAAATTCTTTCTTCGTTATCAGCCACTAGTAGAAAAGTTCAAATTATGTTAAAAGATATGATAGTTAATTGTTTTAATTAGTGTTTGACTGGTCTGCTGTACTGAGATGATCACCTCAATATCCCTATTGTGTCTCACAACTATGTTGTGTTCTATGGTCATTACCGGATCCTAAGATCGCAATGGAAGAGGGAGGTTTGGCGCCATAAAACCTGGTTTAACCCACCATTTCGTTTGAAATGCCTGTACCAAGTCAGGACCATTGCGATCCACCAGAACTCCGGTATGACTGATTCGTTTTTGTCATTTTCTCTGGACTATGAGATTGATCATTCAAGTTCGGTAATTTTGTTATTACCTTTATTTAACCAAGAAGAAATATTTTCAAATAAAACAAAAACAAAAACAAAAAATCAAACTTAGTTACTTACATCTGCTTTTCTTGATTTTTTTATCTGACTTGACAGAGAGGCCTTTTTAAATCTTCTGGCCGTGGGAGGTAGTGACTTAACATCTGCTTCATCTTCGGAAATAAGTATGCAGCTTCCTTGTGGTTCGGGGTGCTGCTTCTATGGGATGTTGGGATATTACTTGGTGTAATTTCTGTATTACTCATGTTGTTGGTCTTATTTTCCTAAAAACAAAATTATATTCCATTGTAGGAAATACAAATGACAACAAAGTTCCAGACAATAAATTTTGCTACGCCTGACGCGCGTTTCGTCTATTCAAGACTCATCAGAGGCGCTCTACCAAAAATATTGAAAATGCCAAACACTATATGATTATGAAGAGCATAGAACAGTATAACCAAAATACCAAACTGGGGAACCAAATTATTACTAAGATAGTCAACCTATGTCTGGGGTAGGAAGAAACTTAGGGTTTAGACAATTTTGAAATTTAGACGGATAATTTAAAGCTTTGATGTATTCTCCAACTCAAAAAGTGTTGGTGCCAGAGCGGGTTAACCTCGGGGAATTTAAACTCCACCAGCAGTGCTAACCTTCACGTGTGTTCGAAATACAAATGACAACAAAGTTCCAGACAATACATTTTGCTACGCCTGATGCGCGTTTCGTCTATTCAAGACTCATCAGAGGCGCTCTACCAAAAATATTGAAAATGCCAAACACTGTATGAATATGAAGAGCATAGAACAGTATAAACAAAATACCAAACTGGGGAACCAAATTATTACTAAGATAGTCAACCTATGTCTGGGGTAGGAAGAACCTTAAGAAGGATATATTAGTACAGTGTCAACAATGAACGCCATACAATTTACAAGAGGATACAAGAATGGTATGTTGTTGATATTTTCATATGTATATATACGCTTTCACAAATGTTCTATTTATAGCTAAAGTGCTTTCATAAATCAAGTACAACTTCTTTAAAAAGTTTATATTATTAAAAGATGTGAATGAATAAATTAAGAGTGAATGATTGTTATTCAAATGTGATAGCTTTTGTTTAATACAGTGAGTATAATTGTTTTCTCATCTTTCTTTACAGCAGAAGAAGAAGCTATCAACAATGACAATGAGAATGACAACGTAAAAACAACAACAACAAGTGCCACATTCATTCAGTGTAAATAATATTTTTTTTAACAAGGAAAAGAAATTTTAAAGTTATAAAAGTAAAAAAAAATCATTTCATTTTTAAAAAAAAAGATCACATGTAAACCAAAAAAAGTTCAAAATATTATGAGAGAAAAAGATAGAGAATACATGTACATGACACAACATTAGCTATTACCATCGTTCAGAAAATAAGATTATAAGAAAAAACTTTTAATGTTCTTATATTTTTTCTGTGATAAACAGATCTGATGAATCTTGGTCACTTATTGCTTTTGCCTGCACTGCTGCTGTATTTACTTTCTTTCTTTGTTTTTGTATTAAATTTGTTTGTAAAAAGAAAAAAAAATAATGTTGCTGCATTTTCAATATTTTTGATAGAGCGCCTCTTATGAGTATCGAATAGACGAAACGCGCTTCAGGCGTAGCAAAATTTATTGTCTGGAACTTTGTAATCATTTGTATTTTAGAGAAAGTCAAACTGTTAACTATAATGTTAGAACTATAAGAATACCAAGTTTATCACCATCAGATACGTCTGAGATTGAGTTTTGTGTGGTAAATGAGAGAAGTAAACTTCATTGATGATATGTTATTCTATTTTAACATTATTATTTGATGGCCATTGTATAAAATTATTCCGGTTATATAAAAAATGATATCTATAATCTGTAAATTTTTTGGATCTACATCAGTTAAATTAAAACCTATTTCATTTTATGCCACCTTACAAAATAAACTCTGTCTGAATTAGTTTCTCTCCCACTTTCAGGTTGCTTTTTTCTCCAGATCCAGATGATGATGATGATAAATATCACTGTAAATTTAAAAAAAAAGAAAAGAAAAAGAAATTTTTAGTTGTTTTTGAATGAAATTAAAAAATTGCATATACATGTATGAATTTAAAGATTTTAAACATGTTCATTGATGAGAACAACATGATTTGGAACCACACCCATTTCGAAATCAAAATCATGTCCACCTCTCCCCCTTTTACAGAAACACTTAAGATTCTTGTACAAAAAGTAAAAAAAAAGGCCAATGCTGAAAACAAAGATAATTGGATAAAAAAATATATATGACAATAATTAAGACTCCCCCACTTAACTAATGTATCAAATGTCCTTGAACTCAATTTTAATTTAGATAGATTAAAATGAACAATATAATACTTAAAATTACTATAATGATGAAGATAAAGTAAGCAAAATAATTGATATAATTTTTACCCGGTACTGCTGTAACTCTACTTATTATCCAGGTAACTGTAGTTATCTCCACATGTAACAATTTTAAAATATAATTTTCCTGTTTTCATCAATATATTCACGTCTTACAATTTGTATATGTTTTTCTTTTTAGACTGGAAAACATGTAGACCTTGGACTATGGCTATCCCGCCAACTTGTAATCCAACAATGCAATGTCATTTGTGCTCATCCTCAGCTCAGAACAAAGTATGAAGCACCAAATCTTATCTAAAAATATTATGTTAAAAGGAACACGGTTACTTTTAATGAAGAGAGAAGATAATTTAACCTTAGTCAGTATAAAGGACAAAGGTCAAATCTCAAATTTCGCTTTCAAAGATAAAATTAAGACCAAATCAGTTTTGGTCTGCTTCTAATTTTAGGTTCGTAAACATATTATTTGTGTATCTTATTTATCGCTTTAATGACATGCTTATTTTGTTTTTAATTCAAATTTATTAAGCTAATTTTTAATTTTAAAATTGTATTTATTTATTTGGATGGTTCCTCGATACTAGGCTTACCCACTTCAAGTAAGTACAGTCGAGAGAAGATCACATCTCCATATGTTGCCAAGCACTTTACAAAACTGTCCGACATTGCTCAACTTATGCCAGAAGTCGACAAAACTGCTAAGATTGAACTACGAATTGAAAGATACTTGATAGCTGCACATCACGTCTTAGATCAACGTATTTATCCCCTGAAACTGAAAGTCTGCCTTCGGAAAACACACCGACCTTACCATGTGAACGCTTATAAGACGTATATCTTAAATAATGATCATACTTTGATATTGAAACTGTGTTCAAGTGAAATTATGATTTACACAACCATTTTCAAGAGAGCCGATGAATACGAATGAATTGGCTAATCAAATGAGGATGATCAATTACTCCAAATACTGGAATCTGATATGAGAAAAAGATGCGAATGGAAGTTTGGAAGAACAATAACGGCCCAATGCTGGAAAATAACCGATCTTTGGCATTAAATACCGTTTTTAAAAGCCTTAATGTCTTATGGATTTAACAATTTTACAAACATGTCAAGAAAGAGAATAATTATTTTGGATTATTTAACACGATTGTTAAAACTGTCAACAACTTAAAATATTCCAGATGATAATTTATTAGCAGTAGGGTTTAATAGTTAAAAGGCATATTTATAAACTCTGTATATTAGTTAAGAACCGAAAAATTTTTGAGGTACTTCGTCATGTTGCATTATAAGCAGAAAAAGAAGTTAATTCAAATAGTGGATCTATATCTTCTTAGAATCATGCTGTTTACAATCGATCAGTTGAGTTAAAACATAAGAGCAAGGTTCTGACAAAATTCCCCCCAAAAAATCAGCAATTGTATCAACCAAATGTTCCATATCATATTATTCCTAATTATCACCAACAACCATTTTTGTATCCTTCACAGATTTCACAGATTTTTTTTATCAGACACCGATTTCTTCGTGACCGACTTTTGGAGCAGGGCTATAAGAAAATACGTCTCATACGATCACTAAAAAAATTCTTTCTTCGTTATCAGCCACTAGAAGAAAAGTTCAAAATTGAGTTAAAAGATATGATAGTTAATTGTTTTAATTAGTGTTTGACTGGTCTGCTGTACTGAGATGATCACCTCAATATCCCTATTGTGTCTCACAACAATATTGTGTTCTATGGTCATTACCGGATCCTAAGATCGCAATATAAGAGGGAGGTTTGGCGCCATCAAACCTGGTTTAACCCACCATTTCGTTTGAAATGCCTGTACCAAGTCAGGACCATTGCGATCCACCAATTCTCCGGTATGACTGATTCGTTTTTGTCGTTTTTTCTGGACTATAAGATTGATCATTCAAGCTCGGTAGTTTTGTTATTACCTTTATTTGTAACCAATTTACTTGATATTAATACAGTGTTTGAATTACAAAAGTCTTCTATTTATTTATCATGTTTATGATTTTATTAAGAGTAAAAAAAAGCAATGGTGTACCAAAGGGGTAATCAGTATCATAAAACCGTGAAGACAAAGACAAAACCGGCAGACAAAAAATCATCACAACAAAACAAACCACATAAAAACATAAAACACACACACATAACAACAAAACCGCATTCTGCAACGCGAACTCAAGTCGAAACGAGAGTGAACTCAGGTGCTCCGGAAGAAACAACAGATGTCATTCCTAGTGGATTATAAATTTGTATTTTTCTTTCATTTTAAATGTTTAGCCGTTTTATATCATCATTGTACTAAGTCAGAATGACAAAATCCTTTGTATTCATTTGCAAAGAGAAGTGATTTCCAAAAAGTAAACATACAAACTGTTTTAGTTTTTGTTTCAGTAATTTTCGTTTAAGTGAAACAGTTACCAAGAAGGATTTGCTACTTCAACAAAAACAAATGTGGTTGATTTTAGTCTTTGAACCAAAAGATAATAATAAGATGTGAAATAATAACAAAGGTAGTTTTATTTATTTTATTTGTTCAAATTTCAGATGAAACCAGCGTGATGGTACCGGTGGACGGGGTCGAGGTACCAAATAGCCGTCGGGGGCAGGGGGGGGTGACTTTCGACCAAAATATTTATTCACTCAATGTTATTCAGAGTGTTATTGGTATTTTCGAACCCTCTTGAGGTTTTGTTTGAGTTGGAGAAAGAAATTCGATTTGCTCCATTACGAGTAATGGGACCGCATTGTAGCTCCGCCTAATCAAAGATGTCAAAGGAGCTACATTATTGTAGCTAACCAGGTATATGTTCATGTTATGTATTATGGGAGTTATTGTGGGCGAACGGACTGTGGGGCAACCTTAAGTAACATATCTCAATTAAGTCTGTGACTTGCTAAGGCTGCAACAGTTTGCTCGTCAGTCAGGAGTTACAAGGACGTCTTGACGGTTCAGTATCAGATTTACGAGTGATTGGGGACTTGTTTTAGATTTTCACGGTTACTTCCGGTGTAGGTAAAACCCATCGTGCATTTCCGGAAATCTCCGACATTCCTCCCAATTTTATTGAAATGGAAACGACCAAAACTTTGTAGAGTCTTATAAGCGTATGTCTGATTGAAGACTATTTATTTTGGAGTCCTTCTCTCGCAATTCCTCCTCTTAAGTTTGGATCCTCTGAAATTGATCTTCTAGTTCTTGACTTTTCCCATGAATTTCTGATTGCAGCTGATTTATATTTGAATTCTTCTCCCTCAATTTTTGGGTTAA
The DNA here is from genome assembly GCA_963971305.1 of Arcuatula senhousia. Lineage (NCBI taxonomy): Eukaryota > Metazoa > Mollusca > Bivalvia > Mytilida > Mytilidae > Arcuatula > Arcuatula senhousia. Next base: position 3,582,350 of record OZ020310.1, read on the forward strand.
ACGGATATTTTCATCTTCTAATCTTCAGTGCAACTTTACCATTTTGCATCTCTACTATTTTAAAAATAGTACCAATATATTACGTACAACTGTATACGTGAGTTTTTTTATGTCAATTTTCTTGTGCAGCAACGCTCCAGCAAATGGGGTTTTTGCCTCTGAATTCATACGTGACTTGAAAGCCTTAGAAACAAACGAGTATGCTTGTTAACAATTACTAAATATTTCAAATTAAAACGTATATAAAATATGTGACATTATGGCGTGTTAGCGTATCATCTTTTTAACTGGATTTGACTTACCCTGAAATTTCTCCTGACAGCTAGTCATTTGTGTTGCAATTCGCAAGAAATATTGGCGAGGTCACCCTTGTTTGGTTCTAGATTCAAGCCTGGTATGTAGCAATAACCAGATCAAATTTAGAAGAAATGGTTTTAGACTCAGAACATTCATGCACAGATTCCTTGACTAGCAGCTTTGAGTCCAAAACTACATAGAGTACGCGCTTCTTTGAATCCAGGCATTTACATAGTTCTATATGACAGTTTTTTTCCTGTTTTTCTATATATTTGTATTGCTTGTGTGGAAATATTTAACTTTTCGTCGTGAATAACACGTTTTGGTACAGTTGTACATTAAAATTTTGTAATTTTTAAAAGATTTTATCAACAGATATTATGAACATTCTTCAAATGAAGTGTCTGTCCTAATATTAAATATAAAGCTACGCCGAGCGCAGCATGATACGACCGCAACAAGTTGAACCCTGTACGTTGGAGGCACAGTATGGATAGTCCATTGCTTTGGTCACATGAAGCCCATGGTGGACCTACAAAGCTTTTTGACACATGCATCCTGTGGTGGACTTAAAAATGCATTTTTGACACATCTATATTTACATCAACATCTAATGCAAAAGCCTTATTTATATATACATGTATTAATTTACAATTTTGGCCCTTTGACCCCTAATTTCTCAAAAACGGTAAAAATATTGCAAATCCGATTAAGGAATAAAGCAGAAATATTCACAAGGAATCCAATGAAAAAAAGATTTTGAAAATCGGACCACAAATAAAAAAGTTGATTTTAAGGGCGTGGCCTGTCTTCAGCCCCCTGTAGCAATGTAATGGTGAAATACATATCTTAATCATTGACACATTAGGTAGGTAGAATTCAATAAAAAAATAATTTTCAAAATCGAATGAAGGATGAACATTCTACAACAGATTTGTCAATACACCCGTTTTAGCCCTTTTTGGCCTTTTTTTCTAAAACAGAAGTGGCCATAAACCCCAAATACAAAACCAACATTCCTTTAGTGGATATAATCATCATATTAAAACTTCATAACAATTGGCAGGCCCACTACAACTTAATTATTGGTTTAAATGACAAACTTTTAAAAACGGCGTTTTTGGCCCCTTAGACCCCTAAATTCTCAAAAACGGTAAGAGATATTGCAAATCTGATTGAAATATGCAGGCAGGGATTTTCACAAGGATTCCAATGAAAAAAAAATTTGAAAATCGGACCACAATAAAAAAGTCAATTTTTGGGGTGTGGCCCCTTTAATTATTTTGACCCCCAGTAGCAATGTAGCGGTACAAGATATATCAAAGCCGTTGATACATTTTGTTGACAGAATTTATTGAGGAATACAATAAAAAAAGAATGATCAAAATTGGATGAAAATTAAACATTCTACAGACGTTTTGTCAATATACACATTTTTGCCCCTTTTGGCCCTTTTTTCTTAAACGGTAGGGGCCAGAAACCCCTAATGCAATACCAACCTTTCTTTAGTGGTTATAAACATCATATCAAAATTTTATAACAATTAGTTATCTACATCTAAAGTTATCGCACGGAAACCAAAGTGTCTACAGACGACGACGACGACAACGACGACAACGACATCGCCATAACATAATACGATCGCAAAAAATTTGCGGTCGTATAAAAATCTACCTCGGTTAAGAATCAGATTAGAAAAGGAAAAAAAAACAATACAAAAAATTAAAGTATTTTTCAAAAGAACTTAGTATAAGTAAACATCCTTAGAATTCAACATGAAATGGAAAAAAAGCACTTAAAACAGTTAAATAAAGAAAAAAAAGAAAAAGGAATAAAAAATCAAGGATTTAGAAAAAACAAAATTATTTGCATTTTGTTTTGAAATAGGAACCTTACTCTGTGAACAAACAATACATTAAAAAAATAATTTATATATTTTTAACAAGTTATAAATAACTGGGCTATCCTTTAGTTGACCCATTTTTTAGCTCACCTGGACCAAAGGTCCAGGTGAGCTATTGCCTTCACTTGGCGTCCGTCGTCGTCCGTCGTCGTTAACATTTTTCAAACGTTAACTCCTCTAACACCATAAGTCCAATGGCTTTTAAATTTGGAACAGTTGTTAATTAGCATAGGTAGTATAAAACAAGCGTGGGGATTTGTGATTCGTTGAAAAACATGGCCGCCATGGCTAAAAATAGAACATTGGGGTCAAATTACAGTTTTTTTGCAAATAACTCAAAAACGGTAACAGATATCAAAATTTTGATGGGAGACAAAAGTAATCAGCATCTTAAGATCTACCTGCACTGAAATTTTCAAGAAGATCCAACAAACCACATAGGAGTTATTGCCCTTTTTCTGGATTTTTTCAAAATTTTTCACTTATTTTGCCCTATATCTTGAAAACTATACAAGATATTTCAAAAATTCAAATTGCATATGATTAAACACATCAAGATCTACAATTCATGTTATTAGGTCAAAGTTGTAGAACCATTTGTTTTAGGAGTTATGGCCCTTAAAGTGTCAATATTTACCATTGTTCATTACTTTTCCCCTGACTTGTCTGAAACGGTAAGACCAACTGCATCTTAACATGGCTCACTGTTTGATAGCTTATATGCTACAACTCTATTGTTCAGATTTTTGATTCCTAAAAAAACATGGCCACCATGGCTAAGAATAGACCATAGGGGCAAATTTCATTTTTTTTGCTAATAACTCAAAACTGGTTTCAGATATCAAAATTGTGCAAGAATCAAAAGTGATCAGCATATTAAGATCTACCTGTCCTGAAACTTTGGATAAGATCTGACTGCTGATGTGGGAGTTATTGTTCTTTTTCCAAATTTTTGCCAAATTTGCACTTGTTAAGCCCAATATTTTGAAAACTAACCACGATATTTCATATATTTAAATCGCATATGGTTAAGCACAATAATATCTACAAATATATGTATCTGTGTAGTTCAGGTGAGCGATTCAGGCTCTTGGGAGCCTCTTGTTTTACAAAATTGTACAAAAAAATAATACTGAAGAAATTTGGTTAGTCTCATTGGTTGATTGCTATAGCGGAAGTAGGTTATCACGTTGTTCAGTTAAATAATCATTCTTTCAACATCCACGGAGGTAGAAGGAGCTCTCTTTGCTTCTTCCGATACGAGCTTGAACATATTGTTTTTACTCCGTTTCTTATTATTCTTATTATGTCCCCGACCACGAAGTGTCGTCGGGGACATATTGTATTTACTCCGTTTCTTATTTTTCTTCTTCTTATTATGTCTCCCAAACGAAAGTTTGGAGACATATTGTTTTTACTCTGTTTCTTCTTATTATTATTTTTTCTTCTTTCTTCGACATGAACGTGTCCGCAAAACGCCTTGAAGGATTTCAACGAAACATTGTAGGACGGTAGATGTGTTATTGATGTTGTGCACGGACATTTCGAAATTTTCAAAATGGCCACCGTTTTCGTGTAATTAGCAAAAGTTCATAATATAGGACATTGCGATATCTCGGTAACCTAGGTGCGTAGGAGGCTGAAATTTTGTAGGTGAATAGAGCAAAAGTAGCTCTTCAATAATACGAAAAAAAATTTGAGCGATCTTTAAGGTTTTCGAGTTATTTGCGAAAATGTGATTTTTCGGGCCAAAAAATCCAAATTCGTCAACATGCTTCGATTTCAACAAAATTTTGTATCTAGGGGTTTTAAAGGATGGTGAATTAGAATACGAGGTCAAAAATGCATTCGTTTGGGAGACATTTTGTGTTGGGCATCCCCAACACAGTCAGCACTTGTTATTATTATGTCCCCGAACACGAAGTGTCGGGGACATATTGTTTTTGCTCGGTTTCTTATTATTATTAAGTCTCCCAAACGAAGTTTGGAGACTTATTGTTTTTACTCAGGTTTTTCAGATTTTTTTTACAATGAACTTGTCCGACCGGTTTCTCGGAGATGGTTTTTCGGATCAAAACCATACTTGGTATATGAGTTATTCATGTTATGAAGGTGTGCACAAAACTTTCGAATTTTTCAAGATGGCCGCCAATTTCAAAATGGCCAACAAAAATCGGCTAATTTTTGGAAATGTTGACCGATTCTGATGAACATTGGTTTCTGGGCTAAACATGATGCTCCGAGTTCAATGGAAAAGACCAAAAATTGCTATCTTGTATAGTTTTTTTTTCATAATTTTTTTTATATTTTTTTTGAATTTTTGAAAAATCACATAAAAAAATTAAAAAAAATTCTGAAAAAAAATCAAGTTGTCCTATCAAAAATCTGATTTGATATTTGAAATCAGCATTAAAAAAGCTACAAAAAAGGGGTGAGTCATGAAAAAATCTGACCAACGGTTTTCAAGTTATACAGTTTTGAATTTTTTTCCGAAGTGACCCCACCCCTCCTTTGGACCCCCTTAATTTCGCAATGGACCTCTTACATTGAAACGATTACCGTATTGAGTTTAAGTACATGTTAGGCATCTTATAATAGGTATTGTTTATACAGATTGGATTTACTGTTTGGGAGCTATAAGGAGTTTAGTGTGCGAAACCATGGCATTTTGGCCTACGGTCCCCATTTCTGGTACCCCCCAGAACCCCTTATGACTTGTGAATCTGATCTTTTTGGTATTAATTCTTTACATTGGCCTTAGTACTACATGTTTACCAAGTTTCAGAAGGATCGGTTAAAAAATGCCTGCAAAACGTTTCGGTATGTAATTATTAAGTCTCCCAAACGAAGTTTGGAGACTTATTGTTTTTACTCAGGTTTTTCAGATTTTTTTTACAATGAACTTGTCCGACCGGGTTCTCGGAGATGGTTTTTCGGATCAAAACCATACTTGGTATATGAGTTATTCATGTTATGAAGGTGTGCACAAAAGTTTCGAATTTTTCAAGATGGCCGCCAATTTCAAAATGGCCAACAAAAATCGGCTAATTTTTGGAAATGTTGACCGATTCTGATGAACATTGGTTTCTGGGCTAAACATGATGCTCCGAGTTCAATGGAAAAAAACAAAAATCTTCTCAGTGGATCTCGAAAATATAGTTATATAGGTAGAAAACATGTAAATGGAATGTCATCATAGTTAACAATTTTCTGAAAGTCTCATTGCATTTTCTATATATTTTTTGTTTTCCATGTGAGACTATTTCACAGCAAAATAAATATTATTCATACACTTTTTAAAATGAGACATAAATATCTGAGATCATGAGGCTGCATTCATTCAACTAAATATTTACATTGTTATTTCAGCTTATTACATGTATAATGGAATAAATTTGAAAGTTTAAAACCCTGCCTGTCATCATTAATTTGACTTTTTTAGGAACTATGTTAGGGAGGGACCAATTGACCCTTGACCTTCTGGAAGATGGGTGTATTATCTCCCTTTATGTTTTAAAATTATTATTTTCATACTTGTCCTTTTTAGAATGGAAAAAATAAAGCTATATTTCTTTTTCTAGAACAATGTTGAACTATTCTCATTTATTGGTTTACAAAATATTTCTAATAAATATAAAATATTTGCAAATTTAAAAATTTAACTATACCTGTTGCATTATTTTCTATTTACTTATTATATTAAAAAAATATTAAAAATATCATGATGATCTTCGAAAATTGGGACAAAGGGAAGCCCTTATTTTGGAGTCTTAACTTTTTTAATCGTTTGGGAGACTTTGTGTGTTGGCATCCCAACACAATCATATCTTGTTATTATGTCCCCGAACACGAAGTGTCGGGGACATATTGTTTTTGCTCGGTTTCTTATTATTATGTCCCCGAACACGAAGTGTCGGGGACATATTGTTTTTGCTCGGTTTCTTATTATTATTATTATTATTATTATTATTATATCTCCCAAACACTATGTTTGGGAGATATATTGTTTTTACTCTGTTTCTTATTATTATTATTATTATTCTTTTTCTTCTTCCGGACATGAACGTGTCCGAGCCACATCTCATAGAAGGACTTGATGGATATTCATGAAATTGTGTATGGTGGTAAGGTGGGTCCCAAAGTTGGTAATAGGCTACTCGGAATTTTCAAAATGGCCGCCGTTTCCATGGAAACAGCAAAAGGTCATAATATGGGACATTGAGATATCTCGGCTACCTAGGTGCTCAGGGTTCTGAAATTTTGTAGGTTAATAGAGCAAAAGGAGCTCTTTAATAATACGAAAAAAAAATTTGAAGCGATATTTACGGTTTTCGAGTTATTCACGAAAATGTGATTTTTCGGTCCCAAAAATGGGAAAATTGTCAAAATACTACGATTTCCACAAAATTTGGAATCTATAGGTTTCAAATGATAGCGAGTTTGGGTGCGATGTCAAATTAATGCAAGAGTGACAATATGCGTACGTTTGGGAGATATTTTTGTGTTGGGCATCCCCAACACAGTCAACACTAGTTATTATTATTATTATTATTTTTTCTCGGTATTCTGGATCGTGAACTTGTCCACCTCATTTTTTCGACATCTTTTAAGGTAGGAAGCTGAAACTTCATATATCAAGAGTATGGAATGGGAGATTGTGCTTTTTGTATTTTTCGTCGAAATCGAACGACCCCTTATAGGTCAAAAAAGGGCCTCAAAATGGCTCCTCGAAACCGAAGTTGAATTTTACCTGGCATTTCTGATCCGTCAGGGGTAACACAAATTCCTTTATGGGGTAAGTGTAGACTTTTGATACCTTTCATTTAAAAAAAAAATTTTGAAAATCGGACCTACGGTTCTCAAAATTTTGCAAAAAATCGAAATTTAATTTTTTTGTCAAATTGAGTTATCTTTCTTGGAACAATATATTTTGTAATAGTAATGTAAAAATTCTTAACTTAATTATTTCTTAATGAAAATTGGTTTACAAGGTAATAGTGGTATGCCGAGTTCATTTTTGGTATCAAACAAAATTTTTGGCGGCCATTTTTAAAATGGCGGCTAAAATTGCCGCCATTTTCCCGCCAAAAATTAAACTTGCTCCAATTTTGATGAAAATTGGTATATAAGGTAATAGTGGCATGGCGAGTTGATTTTTAACATCAAAATTTTTTTTATCGTTGGCCATTTTCAAAATGGCCGCCGTTTCCCGCCAAAAATTAAACTTGCTCCAATTTTGATGAAAATTGGTATATAAGGTAATAGTGGTATGGCGAGTTGATTTTTGACATCAAATTTTTTTTATCGTCGGCCATTTTCAAAATGGCCCCCGTTTCCCGCCAAAATTAAAGTTACTCTGATTTTGATGAAAATTGGTATATAAAGTAATAGTGGTATGGCGAGTTGATTTTTGACATTGAAATTTTTATTTCGTCGGCCATTTTCAAAATGGCCGCCGTTTCCCGCCAAAATCAAAGTTACTCTGATTTTGATGAAAATTGGTATATAAGGTAAAAGTGGTATGGCGAACTTATTTTTGACATCAAATTTTTTTAGCGTCTCTTAGCATTTGAGATAACTTATTATATCCAATTTTCATCTAAATAGGAGTAAGTTTAATTTTGGCCATTTCCCGCCAAAGAGGGGTACGTGAGGGGACATTTTTGTGACTCGCTTGCGATCACAATTAGAACTAGTTATTATTATTATGTCCCCGAACACGAAGTGTCGGGGACATATTGTTTTTGCTCGGTTTCTTATTATTATTATGTCCCCGAACACGAAGTGTCGGGGACATATTGTTTTTGCTCGGTTTCTTCTTCTTCTTATTATTATTATTATTATTATTATTATTATTTTTCTCGGTATTCTGGACCGTGAACTTGTCCACCTCATTTTTTCCACATCTTTTAAGGTAGGAAGCTGAATCTTCATATATCAAGAGTATGGAATGGGAGATTGTGCTTTTTGTATTTTTCGCCGAAATCGAACAACTCCTTATAGTTCAAAAAAGGGCCTCAAAATGGCTCCTCGAAACCGAAGTTGAATTTTTACCTGGCATTTCTGATCCGGCAGGGTTAGGAAAAATTTCTCTATAGGGTAAGTGCGGATATTTAATACCTTTCATTTAAAAAAAAAATTTTGAAAATCGGACTTACCGTTTTCAAAATTTTGCAAAAAATCGAAATTTATTTTTTTTGGTGAGATTGAGTTATCTTTCTTTGTATTTTGTATTTTGTAATAGTAATGTAAAAATTCTCAACTTTGTCATTTTTTAATGAAAATTGTTTCACAAGGTGATAGTGGTATGCCGAGTTCATTTTTGGTATCGAAATTTTTTTTTGGCGGCCATTTTCAAAATGGCGGCTAAGATGGCCGCCATTTTCCCGCCAAAATTTAAAGTTACTCCGATTTTGATGAAAATTGGTTTATAAGGTTAGTGGTATGCCGATTTGATTTTTGACATCAAAATTTTTTTATCGTCGGCCATATTCAAAATGGCTGCCGTTTCCCGCCAAAATTTAAAGTAACTCCGATTTTGATGAAAATTGGTATATAAGGTGATAGTGGTATGGCGAGTTGATTGTTGTCATTAAAAATTTTTCATCGTCGGCCATTTTCAAAATGGCCGCCGTTTCCCGCTAAAATTAAAGTTACTCAGATTTTGATGAAAATTTGCATTCAAGGTAATAGTGGTATTGCGAGTTGATTTTTTACACCAAAATTTTTTTTTCGTCAGCCATTTTCAAAATGGCCGCTGTTTCCCGCCAAATAAAAGTTACTCTGATTTTTATAAAAACTGGTATATAAGGTAATAGTGGTACGGTGATTTGATTTTTTACATTGAAATTTATTTGTAGTCGGCAATTTTGAAAATGGTAGCCGTTTCCCGCCAAAATTAAACTTACTCCTATTTTAATGAATATTGGGTATATTAACTGATCTCAAATGCCAAGAGACATATTGACAAAGAGGGGTACGTGAGGGGACATATATGTGACTCGCTTGCGATCACAATTAGAACTAGTTATTCTTTTCCTTTCTTAATCATGAACTTGTCCGACACATTTTTTGAAAACGCTTCGACCAATCAAGATAAAACCTGCTGAGATTGGTGGAGGGTCACTCAGAGGTGTGCAATCCACTTTTGAAATTTTTAAGATGGCCGCCATTTTCAAAATGGCCGCCGTTTAAGATTTTTGGGCCCCTCTCAGATCTCGGAGATTGGTGGATGGATTTTAATGAAAATTGGTACACTGGTAGAGTAATCCTTCCTGAGCAAAATGCCGAAAAAAAATTGACGCAAAGGCCGCCATTTTAAAATGGCGGCCGTTTTACCACACCCGCCCCCAAAAAACGTCAACTTTGTCCGATTTCAACGAAATTTGATTTCTAGACTTATTTTGATGCACTGATTTGAATGGAATTCTATCCAAGGCGATTTTGGGCGACTTATGTGTTGGCATCCCAACACAATCAGCACTAGTTATTATTTTTTTTTATTATTATTCTTTTTCTTCTCTGTGGTGAACTTGTCCGATAAACAACTTTTAGGGATTTTGAATGAGATCAATCAAACTTGGTACAATGATAGAACATCTTCTAAAGTTTTGTGAACAGCTTTCAGAATTTTCAAAATGGCCGCCGTTTCAAAATGCCGGCCATCGGAAAAAGTGGGCGGAAATTTTTTTTTCATCGGATCATTTTGAAAATTGATCAACTGGGTAAAGCGGGTATGCTGAGTTCAAATCTGCGACCGGATTTAAAATCCTACTATGGGTTTAAAAATGGCGGCCATTTTACTACACCCGCCCCCCTTAAAAATGTGAACTTTGTCTGATTTCAATGAAATTTTATTTCTAGGCATATTTTATTGTACTGAATTGAATGGAAAACTATCCAACTTCCGGTTTCAAAATGGCTGCCATTTTTACTACATTCCCGTACGGTAAAATAGACAAAAAGTTGACCCCCCTTAAAAATTTGAACTTTGTCCGATTTCAATTAAATTTGATTACCTACATATTTTATTGTACTGAATGGGAAGAAATAGTATTCAAGGCGATTTTGGGCGACTTGTGTGTTGGCATCCCAACACAAATTATAGCTAGTTATTAAGTCGCCCAAAACAAAGTTTGGGAGACTTATTGTTTTTGCACCGTTTCTTATTATTATTATTATGTCCCCGAACACGAAGTGAATATGAAGATATACAGGGTGGGAAACGTACGTCATCAACGACGTTTCGTACACACCGGGAAAACGGTGCCGACGACAACACACGGTAAGAACTTTCTCACTTTATTTACTTATTTTCTGCAATTATCTTATACTAATGTTCTCAACATATCCCTAGTCGTCCGAGAGGTGTATTAATGTTTCAAATTGTACGGTTTAAGCGCTAGTTTTCTCAAACACTTCGACACTTTCGCTTTTGAGGTAACGTTTCGGCCACATTTTTTCTCCAAAAACATTATTTTAGAGTTTATACGCATTTTAGTCAATACATGTCTGCTCCAAAATCAGCAAATAGTCGAATAAAGTTCCCGTAATTAATTGTTTTGAAGAAAACACTCTATTTTGTGTATCCAGGAAACTTTTTTCAAAAAACGTTGTCGCGCACATTCGCTTTGGGTTGCGTTGTCGTCCACATTTCTTGAATCAAAAGTTTAATTAGTAAAGCATAAACTATTCCTTCAAACATGGTTTATAGTGTAAAGGTGCTTATAATTCCAATCTAGTTCTAAGAATGTTTCTTTCTCCGTATACGTAAACAATCATTATCATTGTTGCATATGTCAGGAACCATATTTTTATATAATGTTAACGTAGATTTTTGTCTTTGATAAGAGGTTCCCTGATGCAAAATATTTTATACGATCGGCGTGGCCGTCTTGTTTTTGAAATAGAATTTCATTTCATTATTTCCGGTTGGGTAATTTTGACAATTTTCAATACATACAATAGCAATGTTAAGGTTTTGCGAGCACCTCCATATCTCAAGAACTATAAGTCTTAGTTTGATGAAACTTAGTATGCATATGTCCCAGTAAAAAAAAACTTAGCACAGTTGCATCCCCATCTTTTGACCTTAACCTTGATTTTTTAGTTCAGTAACTTTGACAATTTTCAATGCATATATGATAGCAGTGTTGAAGGTATTATGAGCACCACCATATCTCAAGGAGTATAGGTCTTAGGTTAATGAAACTTGGTATGTATATGACCAAGTAGTAGCTTAGCACAGTTGCATCGAAATCTTTTGACCTTGACCTTGATTTTCTTGTTGAGTGACCTTGACAATTTTCAATACATATAATAGCAGTGTTCAAGTTCTATAAACGCCTTTCGATCTCAGAAATTAAAAAATCCTTATAAATTCAAATTATAGTGGAAGTAAGAAAGAAATATTTCTTTACTTTTGCATATGGAGACCATGATGTTGTTATGTTTTTAAGAAATAAAGTAATAAATTAATGATTTTTTATTATGATGCAGTTCCGCATGAATTGAATCCTCCGTAGTCTTTAATAATGATGCAATTTTGTTCATTCTTCTGTAAGATGCAAGTTATTTGTTTCTTCGTACTCATGTTCTCGTGTTTTGCCCGTGCTTTTTCAACTTTTGATATTTAGATGCCCCATTGGTACCTATTTGCAGCTTCGTTCATTTTTTTTTTCATCAAACGGATACATTTCCTCAACTCAAATTCTCTCTTAAGAATTCCTATAAAAATTTGAGGAAAAATTCAAAGTTAAGATGTGTTATTAAACCCAGGTCAGATGGTCAATTTCTAGGAAATACTGCTGACAGTAACAAAATTATCGAAATGATTGAATTACATTTCGATAACAAACTTTGAATATTTTATATTCACATCCACGTATTACCCTGAAACCCTTTTCGATATAAATTAAGAAACTCACAGGAGCCTGAATAGGCTATAAGACTAACAAATACTTGACATTGAAAAGATTATAAATTTATAAAGGGGTCATATGATATCATAGTTTAAAGAAATGCAGTAAAGTGTATGGTAATATTTTAGCACCTGATGGCATTTTGTTATTTCTTTTTCTTTTGGCACTCTTAGGGGAATAACTACTAACGTTCCAAAACGTTAACGGACGGACGACAAAGGATTGACGACGGACACAAAGTGATGAAAATAGCTCACCTGACCCTAGGTTCGAGTAAGGTGAGCTGAAAAACTTAAGATTCATCAAAAGGTTATAAAAGCCCGTCTATTGCGATCTATGAAAAGTTTATCCTTCGATATCGGACACTGGGGAAAAATAAAATAAAAAAGGATTTAGACGGTGTCTTAGTTTGGTCTGTCGTATGAGTTTGGGTTTTTTTCAACGAAATTTCTAATTAGTCATCAATTTGGCTTCTTTTTTCGGATCTGTAAAGTAAGTTTGTTATTATTCTTGTCATTGATTTCCCGAAAATACACAATATTTTACGTCTGATAATAATTGCTCACAAAGTAAGAGTGAAACATTCTTAATACAAGGATCTTAACACTACGAGCTGGTTTTTTTAAGGAATACTTAGTAGTTCACACTTAACTGAGACTTTTGAATTAAGAAATGTGGACTACAACGCATTTCGTGGCGAATGTTCACGACAACGTTTTTTGAAAAAGTTTTCTAGATAAACAAAATAGAGTGTTTTCTTCAAAAAAATTAATTACGGGAACTTAACTTGACTGTTTGCCTATTTTGGACCAGATATTTAATGACTAAAATGTGTAAATACACTTAAAATAATGTTAATGGAGAAAAAGTGTGGCCGAAACGTTACCTCAAAAGCCAAAGTGTCGAAGTGTTTGAGAAAACTAGCGCTTAAATCGTACAATTTGAAACATTAATACACCTCTCGGACGACTAGGGATATGTTGAGAACATTAGTATAAGATAATTGCAGAAAATAAGTAAATTAAGTGAGAAAGTTCTTACCGTGTGTTGTCGTCGGCACCGTTTTCCCGGTGTGTACGAAACGTTGTTGATGACGTACGTTTCCCACCCTGATATACCAAAATTAATTTTTTTTTCGATTAAAGCAGCCATTTTTAAATTAAAGCGATTTTAAAATCTAAAAATTCCCATAGATTTAACATTGGCTGGCAGAAAGCCAAGTTGGTATTGATTTTCTCAGTTAACATGCGTCGTCTGCTACAGGTAAATGAGTTTTGTCCAAAGCTTTTTGAGAAAACTACTTGATTAAATGTTTTGAAATTTTAAGTATGCTTAGACGATAATTTAAATTTCTATCAATTTTTTTTTCTAATGGATCGAAGCAGACATTTTCAAATTATCACCAATTAAAGATTTTCTGTTTTCCCCATAGGTTTAACATTAACTGGCAACTTGCCAAGTTAGTATTGATTTTCTGTCAAGATGCTAGAGTCATTTCTATTTATAAACATATCATTATATCATTATGATGACTCATGGAAAATTTTGATAGGTCAAAGGTAAAGGTCATGATGACATATTGTAATTTCTAAAGACAAGTTTGTATTGATTTTCTGTCAACATGTGTCATTTCTATTTATAAACATCATTAGGATGACTCATGGACAATTTTGTTAGGACAAAAGTTAAGGTCATGATGACATTATGTAATTCATTGAAGAGCTTATTAAACTATTAACATCATTTCTATTTATAAACATCATTAGGATGACTCATGGACAATTTTGTTAGGACAAAAGTAAAGGTCATGATGACATTATGTAATTCATTGAAGAGCTTATTAAACTATTAACATGACAAGTTTGTATTGATTTTCTGTCAACATGTGTCATCCTGCTGCTGTAATTTCTATTTATATACCTTTCATTGAGTAATTTATAAATATAAATCTTGTGAAAAAATTTTACTTGAACAAAGGTAAATGTCATGGTGACATATAATAATTCAATGAGCTTATAACATGTACTTGATAAACTTTACACACAAAGTGGAGTGACATATGCTATTTCTTGAAATGGCATTTATATCTAGTTATTATTATTTTTCTCGGTATTCTGGACCGTGAACTTGTCCACCTCATTTTTTCGACATCTTTTAAGGTAGGAAGCTGAATCTTCATATATCAAGAGTATGGAATGGGAGATTGTGCTTTTTGTATTTTTCGTCGAAATCGAACGACCCCTTATAGGTAAAAAAAGGGCCTCAAAATGGCTCCTCGAAACCGAAGTTGAATTTTTACCTGGCATTTCTGATCCGGCAGAGGTAGGACAAATTCCTTTATGGGGTAAGTGTGGACTTTCAATACCTTTCATTTAAAAAAAAAATTTTGAAAATCGGACTTACGGTTTTCAAAATTTTGCAAAAAATCGAAATTTAATTTTTTTGTCATATTGAGTTATCTTTCTTTGTACCTTGTATTTTGTAATAGTAATGTATAAATTCTCAATTTTGTTATTTCTTAATGAAAATTGGTTTACAAGGTAATAGTGGTATGCCGAGTTCATTTTTGGTATCGAAAATTTTTTCTGGCGGCCATTTTCAAAATGGCGGCTAAAATTTCCCGCCAAAATTTAAACTTGCTCCGATTTTGATGAAAATTGGTATATAAGGTAATAGTGGTATGGCGAGATGATTTTTGACATCAAAATTTTTCTATCGTCGGCCATTTTCAAAATGGCTGCCATTTCCCGCCAAAATTAAAGCTACTCCGATTTTGACGAAAATTGGTACATAAGGTAATAGTGGTATGGCGAGATGATTTTTGACATCGAATTTTTTTTATAGTCGGACATTTTCAAAATGGCCACCGTTTCCCGCCAAAATTAAAGTTACACCAATTTTGATGAAAATCGGTATTTGAGGTAATAGTGGTATGCTGAGTTGATTTTCGGAATGAATTTTTTTTTATCGTCGGCCATTTTCTAAATGGCCGCCGTTTCCCGCCAAAATCAAAGTTACTCTGATTTTCATGAAAACTCGTATATAAGGTAACAGTGGTATGGCGAGTTGATTTTTGACATTGAAATTTATTTATGGTCGGCCATTTTCAAAATGGCCACTGTTTCCCGCCAAAATTAAACTTACTCCGAATTTAATGAAAATTAATATACAGGGTAATTGTGGTATGGGGAGTTCATTTTTAGCATCAAATTTTGTTTATGGTCCGATGCAACAGCTTTTGGATGCGACTGTGTGATTCTTCTCGACTATATGAGATTAAGGGAGAATAATATCTCATTTGGATGTCAACCAAAAGCTTCTCCGTAACGTTTTTAGCATTTCATTGAAGAGTGGCTCCATTGTAGAGGACGTGAGCGGTAGTTATGCTCGCTAGTCACTACAATAGTTTACAAGTATGCTACCAATGCTTGTAAAAAGGGTGCTTCAATGGAATGATAAGGGCATCATTGCTTAAACAGGGTTCCCACAAAAGCCAGAAATATTGTCAAAGAGGGGTACGTGAGGGGACATGTATGTGACTCGCTTGCGATCACAATTAGAACTAGTTATTATTATTTTTCTCGGTATTCTGGACCGTGAACTTGTCCACCTCATTTTTTCGACATCTTTTTAGGTAGGAAGCTGAATCTTCATATATCAAGAGTATGGAATGGGAGATTGTGCTTTTTGTATTTTTCGTCGAAATCGAACGACCCTTTATAGGTCAAAAAAGGGCCTCAAAATGGCTCCTCGAAACCGAAGTTGAATTTTTCCTGGCATTTTTGATCCGGCAGGGGTAGGTCAAATTCCTTTATGGGGTAAGTGTAGACTTTCAATACCTTTCATTTAAAAAAAAATTTTGAAAATCGGACCTACCGTTTTCAAAATTTTGCAAAAAATCGAAAATTAATTTTTTTGTAAGATTGAGTTATCTTCCTTTGTACAATATATTTTGTAATAGTAATGAAAAAAATTCTCAACTTTATTATTTCTTAATGAAAATTGGTTTACTAGGTAATAGTGGTATGCCGAGTTCATTTTTGGTATCGAAAATTTTTTTTGGCGGCCATTTTCAAAATGGCGGCTAAAATTTCCCGCCAAAATTTAAACTTGCTCCGATTTTGATGAAAATTGGTATATAAGGTAATAGTGGTATGGCGAGATGATTTTTGACATCAAAATTTTTCTATCGTCGGCCATTTTCAAAATGGCCGCCTTTTCCCGCCAAAATTAAAGTTACTCCGATTTTGATGAAAATTGGTATATTAAGAAATAGTGGTATGGCGAGTTAATTTTTGACATAATTTTTTCTTTATTGTCGGCCATTTTCAAAATGGCCACCGTTTCCCGCCAAAATTAAAGTTAATCTGATTTTCATGAAAACTGGTATATAAGGTAACAGTGGTATGGCGAGTTGATTTTTGACATTGAAATTTATTTATGATCTGCTATTTTCAAAATGGCCACTGTTTCCCGCCAAAATTAAACTTACTCCGATTTTAATGAAAATTAATAAACAGGGTAATTGTGGTATGGGGAGTTCATTTTTAGCATCAAATTTTGTTTATGGTCCGATGCAACAGCTTTTGGATGCGACTGTGTGACTCTTCTCGACTATATGAGATTAAGGGAGAATAATATCTCATATGGATGTCAACCAAAAGCTTCTCCGTAAAGTTTTTAGCATTTCATTGAAGAGTGGCTCCATTGTAGAGGACGAGAGCGGTAGTTATGCTCGCTAGTCACTACAATAGTTTACAAGTACGCTACCAATGCTTGTAAAAAGGGTGCTTCAATGGAATGATAAGGGCGTCATTGCTTAAACAGGGTTCCCACAAAAGCCAGAAATATTGTCAAAGAGGGGTACGTGAGGGGACATGTATGTGACTCGCTTGCGATCACAATTAGAACTAGTTATTATTATTTTTCTCGGTATTCTGGATCGTGAACTTGTCCACCTCATTTTTTCGACATCTTTTAAGGTAGGAAGCTGAAAATTCATAAATCAAGAGTATGGAATGGGAGATTGTGCTTTTTGTATTTTTCGTCGAAATCGAACGACCCCTTATAGGTCAAAAAAGGGCCTCAAAATGGCTCCTCGAAACCGAAGTTGAATTTTTACCTGGCATTTCTGATCCGGCAGGGGTAGGACAAATTCCTTTATGGGGTAAGTGTAGACTTTCAATACCTTTCATTTAAAAAAAAAATTTTGAAAATCGGACTTACGGTTTTCAAAATTTTGCAAAAAATCGAAATTTAATTTTTTTGTCATATTGAGTTATCTTTCTTTGTACAATATATTTTGTAATAGTAATGTTAAAATTCTCAACTTTGTTATTTCTTAATGAAAATTGGTTTGCAGGGTAATAGTGGTATGCCGAGTTCATTTTTGGTATCGAAAATTTTTTTTTGGCGGCCATTTTCAATATGGCGGCTAAAATGGCCGCCATTTTCCCGCCAAAATTTAAACTTGCTCCGATTTTGATGAAAATTGGTATATAAGGAAATAATGGAATGGCAAGTTGATTTTTGACATCAAATTTTTTTTTTCGTCGGCCATTTTCAAAATGGCCGCCATTTCCCGCCAAAATTAAAGTTACTCAGATTTTGATGAAAATTGGTATATAAGGTAATAGTGGTATGGCGAGATGATTTTTGACATCGAATTTTTTTTGTTGTCGGCCATTTTCAAAATGGCCACCGTTTCCCGCCAAAATTAAAGTTACACCAATTTTGATGAAAATTGGTATATAAGGTAATAATGGAATGGCAAGTTGATTTATGACATCAAATTTTTTTTTTCGTCGGCCATTTTCAAAATGGCCGCCATTTCCCGCCAAAATTAAACTTACTCCAATATAAATAAAAAATTGTGTATTAGGTAATTGTGGTATGGCGAGTTTATTTTTGACATCGAAATTTTTTTTATTGTTGGCTATTTTGAAAATGGCCGCCCTTTCCCGCCAAAATTAAACTTACTCCGATTTTTATGAAAATTTGTATATAAGGTAATCTCAAATGACCAAACACATATTGACAAAGAGGGGTACGTGAGGGGACATATATGTGACTCGCTTGCGATCACAATTAGAACTAGTTATTATTATTTTTCTCGGTATTCTGGAGTGGTGAACTTGTCCACCTCATTTTTTCGACATCTTTTAAGGTAGGAAGCTGAAACTTCATAAATCAAGAGTATGGAATGGGAGATTGTGCTTTTTGTATTTTTCGCCGAAATCGCATGACCCCTTATAGGTCAAAAAAAGGGCCTCAAAATGGCTCCTCGAAACCGAAGTTGAATTTTTACCTGGCATTTCTGATCCGGCAGGGGTAGGAAAAATTCCTGTAAAGGGTAAGTGTAGACTTTTAATACCTTTCATTTAAAAAAAGAATTTTGAAAATCGGACTTACGGTTCTCAAAATTTTGCAAAAAATCGAAATTTAATTTTTTTGTCAAATTGAGTTATCTTTCTTGGAACAATATATTTTGTAATAGTAATGTAAAAATTCTTAACTTTGTTATTTCTTAATGAAAATTGGTTTACAAGGTAATAGTGGTATGCCGAGTTCATTTTTGGTATCGAAAAAAAATTTTGGTGGCCATTTTTAAAATGGCGGCTAAAATGGCCGCCATTTTCCCGCCAAAACTTAAACTTGCTCCAATTTTGATGAAAATTGATATATAAGGTAATAGTGGTATGGCGAGTTGATTTTTGACATCAAAATTTTTTTATCGTCGGCCATTTTCAAAATGGCCGCCGTTTCCCGCCAAAAATTAAACTTACTCCGATTTTGATGAAATTGGTTTATAAGGTGATAGTGGTATGGCGAGTTGATTTTTGACATCAACATTTTTTTATCGACGGGCATTTTCCAAATGGCCGCCGTTTCCCGCCAAAATTAAAGTTACTCTGATTTTGATGAAAATTGGTATATAAGGTAAAAGTGGTATGGCGAATTGATTTTTGACATCAAAATTTTTTTATCGTCGGCCATTTTCAAAATGGCCGCCGTTTCCCGCCAAAATTAAAGTTACTCTGATTTTGATGAAAATTGGTATATAAGGTAAAAGTGGTATGGCGAGTAGATTTTTGACATTGAAATTTTTATTTCGTCGGCCATTTTCAAAATGGCCGCCGTTTCCCGCCAAAATCAAAGTTACTCTGATTTTGATGAAAATTGGTATATAAGGTAAAAGTGGTATGGCGAACTTATTTTTGACATCAAAACTTTTATAGCGTCAGCCATTTTCAAAATGGCCGCCATTTCCCGCCAAAATTAAACTTACTCCTATTTTGATGAAAATTGGATATAATAAGTTATCTCAAATGCTAAGAGACATTGACAAAGAGGGGTACGTGAGGGGACATTTTTGTGACTCGCTTGCGATCACAATTAGAACTAGTTATTATTATTATGTCCCCGACCACGAAGTGTCGTCGGGGACATATTGTTTTTACTCCAATTCTTATTTTTCTTATTATTATTATTATTATTCTTTTTTTTCTTTTTCTTCCGTCAACCTGATACACGAACTTGTCCGGAGTTGTTCTCGGAAATGGGTGGACCGATCGATCTGAAACTTGGTGGGGTGATAGGTCTCAAGGTCCTACTGAATGTTTTTGCGTTTAAAATTTCAAAATGGCCGCCATTTCCAAGATGGCCGCCAAATACCGAAAAACTATTACCTTCATTTTCTCGGACACCACTCGATGAAATACAATGAAACTTGGTATACATGTTCAGGAACATGATTGAAAACTTTTTGGCCGAAAAAAAATTTCGCGAGTGGCGGCCATTTTGAAAAATGGCTGAAAAAGAGCGAAAAATGTAAACGTTGTCCGATTTCAACGAAACTTGGTATATAGGATATATGGTTGATGGCGATTCACGGCGCATTAACGGAATTTCTGTTTTGGCCGCCATTTTCAAGATGGCCGCCAAAAATCACGAAAAATGTAAACATTGTCCGATTTCAACGAAACTTGGTAAACAGGGTATGTGGGTGATGGCGACTCATGGCGCATTGTCAGAATTTCCGTAAAGGCTGCCATTTTCAAGATGGCTGCCGAAAATTGCTAAAAATGTAAACATTGTCCGATTTCAACGAAATTTGGTATACAGGGTATATGGGTGATTGCGATTCATGGTGCATTGTGGGATTTCTGTTGAAGAGGACAGACATTAAATAAGAACGGGAGGGGACATCCCACGTTTCGGGAAACGTAAATTTTAATTATTATTATTATTTTTCTCGGTATTCTGGAGTGGTGAACTTGTCCACCTCATTTTTTCGACATCTTTTAAGGTAGGAAGCTGAAACTTCATAAATCAAGAGTATGGAATGGGAGATTGTGCTTTTTGTATTTTTCGCCGAAATCGCATGACCCCTTATAGGTCAAAAAAGGGCCTCAAAATGGCTCCTCGAAACCGAAGTTGAATTTTTACCTGGCATTTCTGATCCGGCAGGGGTAGGAAAAATTCCTGTAAAGGGTAAGTGTAGACTTTTAATACCTTTCATTTAAAAAAAGAATTTTGAAAATCGGACTTACGGTTCTCAAAATTTTGCAAAAAATCGAAATTTAATTTTTTTGTCAAATTGAGTTATCTTTCTTGGAACAATATATTTTGTAATAGTAATGTAAAAAATTCTTAACTTTGTTATTTCTTAATGAAAATTGGTTTACAAGGTAATAGTGGAATGCCGAGTTCATTTTTGGTATCGAAAAAAAATTTTGGTGGCCATTTTTAAAATGGCGGCTAAAATGGCCGCCATTTTCCCGCCAAAACTTAAACTTGCTCCAATTTTGATGAAAATTGATATATAAGGTAATAGTGGTATGGCGAGTTGATTTTTGACATCAAAATTTTTTTATCGTCGGCCATTTTAAAAATGGCCGCCGTTTCCCGCCAAAAATTAAACTTACTCCGATTTTGATGAAATTGGTATATAAGGTGATAGTGGTATGGCGAGTTGATTTTTGACATCAACATTTTTTTATCGACGGGCATTTTCCAAATGGCCGCCGTTTCCCGCCAAAATTAAAGTTACTCTGATTTTGATGAAAATTGGTATATAAGGTAAAAGTGGTATGGCGAATTGATTTTTGACATCAAAATTTTTTTATCGTCGGCCATTTTCAAAATGGCCGCCGTTTCCCGCCAAAATTAAACTTACTCTGATTTTGATGAAAATTGGTATATAAGGTAATAGTGGTATGGCGAGTAGATTTTTGACATTGAAATTTTTATTTCGTCGGCCATTTTCAAAATGGCCGCCGTTTCCCGCCAAAATCAAAGGTACTCTGATTTTGATGAAAATTGGTATATAAGGTAAAAGTGGTATGGCGAACTTATTTTTGACATCAAAACTTTTATAGCGTCAGCCATTTTCAAAATGGCCGCCATTTCCCGCCAAAATTAAACTTACTCCTATTTTGATGAAAATTGGATATAATAAGTTATCTCAAATGCTAAGAGACATTGACAAAGAGGGGTACGTGAGGGGACATTTTTGTGACTCGCTTGCGATCACAATTAGAACTAGTTATTATTATTATTATTATTATTATTATTTTTCTCGGTATTCAGTCGGACAACCGGAAGTGGAAAATCAATCATAATGTAAACCGTTCTTGATCAGTGAGCATCCGCGCTGAAAGGAACTATTTCACGCACCTTGCTCTTCCGGTTTGAATTTCGTCAGAAAGTGTGTCAGGCGGGAAATTCAATTTTAATTTTACTGTGCCGAAATTTTGTACGTTTCATGATTCATTTGATTGAAAAATAGATGCATTTTCAACAAAATATCAATAAATACGTTAAACATCTAAAATTAACTAATGACAGAGCTATATTTTAGGAATATTGACTTCACCGCCGTGACCAGAAGGCAATCAAAAGCGTGCATTTAAAACAGGTACAAAAAAATGTACCCTCTTCGATTTCGATGAAATTTGGACAGCGTGTTTCCATGAATGTTTTAGTCAGAAATTAATTAAATTTGAAGGGGGACACGACTGAATAAAAAAGTGTACCTGTTTTTAATTTGACACGCAGTTTTTCGGTGTCGTTCAAGCAGAATTTTAACATGCCCCCTTTTTAAAAATGTGTTTGGTAAATAAAACAAAAAAAATGAGTTGTTCTTATTTGTTATTACTCAGAAATACCTTAATTTTAAGTTCCCTGAACTATATGTCATAGAATGACCTAGAAACTTGTACCAACAGTGGAAATCGACAATGTTGTTTTTTTTTTCACTGACCGAATTATTTGGGGTCATTCCTTGAAAAATGTTTTTTTATATATGATTTTTGGGAGTATTTCTTAAGTATTTTTTTATGAAAATTGAACGATCTAAAGACTTATTTCCATGTCAAAGTTAGTTTTAAAAATATTTATTTTAAATAAGAAAATATCCAAGAAATTTCTAGAATTATCAGGAGCTTCCTCTTCCTGTGCCGTTCCAAGGACAAAGCAGACGCCAAAAAAATCGCTCGCTTCCAATCCGAGAAAATCAAAAGAAAAAGACAAAAGATGGCTGAAAATGGTAACAAAATCTTCAATTATGGTTCCTCATCTTTCATTAAACCCATGAAAAGCTACGTTCAGGCATTGTTGAGTGAACCAAAGCCTGCTGAGATACCACAGGAATGTGAGATCTCTGATGAGTTCCAATTGACGTTAGAAGATTTCCCTCCTCTTGTCAGTAGAAGTCCACTTTCAGCATTTCCTTTTGTGCAAAAGAAATTTGTTGAAGTGGGTAACATTTCAACAAATTCTAAAAAGCATGAAGGGGTAGCTGTGTCCGTGAAAGCAGTTCCTGTCTTGTCCGTTGAACTCAAAGCAGCTCCTATTGCGTCTGTCCAACAACAAGCAATTCCTATCTTGCCTGTAGAACCCCGAGTAGCTCCTCCCTCACCCGTCCATGTCCGAGCAGTTCCTGTCGCGACCGCAGAAGTTTCAAGTGAAACTCCCGTTCTTACGAAGCATGCTAATGCTCATGGGTCGACTAAAAACGCGACGGCGTCCACTCGTAAGTCTGCTGATATAAATAATCTTGGTAACGAATGGAAAACAGTTGAAAGAAAATCGGTTGCCTCGAGTAGTTACATTTCAAGAACAAAACAACTGGCTTCCATTCAATTCAAGAATGTTTATACATGTAACCGTTTTAATACTCTAAAAGTTTATGAAAGGGAAGATTTAGAAGGTGTCTCTCATAAAGATAAATCATTTTCTAATAAGCTGTACATATTGTACATAAATGCCTTTGGCAAAACATATACCCTTAATTGCAAAGACAAACTTATAACCATGAAGGTAATCAGAAGATTTATTGAGCTTAAAACTGGTATAAAGCAACATGCATTATTTATAAAATTGAGATATGGCAGGACACTTTCAAAATATGAAGTCTTAAATTTAGACACTACTTCATACATCGAACTCTATCAACCTGGACTAGGAGGGGTTAAAAATAACCCTCTTCATAAAGACAGGCCATGTGGTCCATGTTACATATGCAAGAAAGAGACCACATCAGGCTATTTACATTTGAAATTAAAAGAAAGTACTGATGCTGATTTATGCAAGTTTATCTCTGACAAGTATAAAGTAAAGCTTACTGATTGTATATGCAAGCCATGCATGTTGCGTGTTACAAGAAGCTTCAGCAATAAAATGGAACATGAGGGAGTACTCGTATCCAAAAGGTCTAAATATGTTTGTTCTTTGCAAGAAAGTGGTTTATGTTCAAATGATAGCAATGACATAAGACCATCTTCTTTTGATATCAGTGATATCAATACTTGTTTTAAAACTCAGTTTTTACCTGAACATGAAATTTTTCTTTGTAAAACCCATCATTTTGCTGTAATAAAATTTATGTCTAAATGTAAACTATGTTTAGATAATGCACAAAAGCACTGCAAAGCTAACTTTGAAATGTCACTGATTACAAGTTATATTGAAACTTTAGGCCATCATGTTACAGACTTTAAAATAGGGGATAAAATATGTCAAAAATGTCATAAATCAATTAAAAGATTAGAGACTAAAGGGTTACAATTTGAAGAATCACCAAAAATTAGTCTTAATAAATTTGTTGATAAAATTCAGTCAGGTCTAACAGAAAAAGATGTACAAATGGACACTGGAAATAATTTTGAAGCTTTCAAAAAATTATTATTATATATCTGTTCAGAGCTTCTTGATGAGAAAGCTACTTTACTAGCTGACTTGGTATCAGTTTATAAACAGTATGGTGGGGAGTTTACCTCAAACTTATCACAAAATCAGGCAAGATTTCTTCTATCAAAATTACAGTCTATAATTGGCAATTTTTGTGATATTGTTAAGCATTCTTTTGGCACCTATATTAAATTAAAAGGAATTGATCAGGATACATGCTTACTTAAAGCACTTCAAGATCTCATGAGGAATACTAGATCCCACCATCATGAAGAACAATCAAGCCAAAGTTCCATTGCAATTAAATCCTCTTCAAACCAGATATCAATACTAGAAGAGGCAGTGTCCATTATAAGAAGTAAATTGGTTGATTCGGTAAAAAAAATGAATAAAATAGAAAAAAACTTGTCTACATTAAACATTTACAATTTGATGAAAGATAATATAGACTCAGTAGCATTTAGGTTTTTTGAAGCCTTAACTTGTTCAAATAAGATAAATTTATCAAGTTCAATCGTTTTGGATTTATCTGATGAAAACAAGCAATTTCAGTATCTAAAACTATTTTCCACAGTTGCTTCTTTAATATATCAATGTGATTCCAAATGTAACACCTTTCAATTAATGATTGCAGATATAGTTGACAAATATACTAACTCTTCCAGTGAATGTATAACTTTACTAAATAAGTTAGGATTAAGTGTTTCAAAGCAGACTCTTGAGAGACACCAAACAATGGTTGCAGAAGAAAAAATGAATAAACCACTTGATTTGTCTTTATCATCTTTTACAGTTGCATCTGTTGACAACATTAATAAAAGGTCAGCTTATGCTGCAGTTAAATCCACTGACATCCATAGGGGATTTGATGGTACATCTGTACAACTTGTACAACCAAAACCATCAACATTAAAACTAAAACCTAGTGATGAAATAATGTTACTGTCAGGTCCAAAATATTTTCATAATAACACTGAATTTTACACTATAAATCATTCATCTAATTCCCAATTACTTTCACTTTATAAGTCAGCTGTCATTTTGTTAAGTTTTACACTTTTGTTTGCAACAAGAGATGATCTGGGTGCATATGTCAATTTAAAAGATAAAGAATATGAAGATGAAATGACAAAACATATAATGTCTGCATGTTTTGATGCAATCCTGTCCGACTCAGAGCTTCTTAATGATCAAAGTTTCCAAAACTTATCAGAGTTTAATTCAGAAGAACACCTGAATCATGAGTTGTACCTCTTTGACTTAAACAGAAACTTGGTTACATTAGATTTAATTTCTCTGGCTTTTGTTTCTTGTAGTTGTATTAATATTTATGAAGAAAATGGTGAAAACAATATAGAAATCTCTAGAACTATATCACCACAAGCAAGCAGTCAACATTCATTTAACTTTATACACAAGAATAATATGTATTACCCTCTCATAAATAAAAGAGACTTGTTTGACAGTGATTTATTCAGTGAAAGTATGGATTTAAAAGAAATCAAAAGTTTGTCTATTTATAATTCATTTAATCCTAGCCTCACATCTATCTTAAAAATTTACAAAGAAATAAATGAAGTCAAAACTGTTCCAAGGTATAGAAAGAGAAGGGTCAATGTTCCATCATATAAAATACATAATTGTAAAATATCTAAGGATAATCCTATAAAAACTGCTATTCAACAGAAAGTTTTTGATCCTTCATTTATAGAAGAACTTAATTATTCATTTGAGGAAGTAGACTTTGATATGAATGCTGATGAAATTACTGAACATAAACAAATTTATTTATCTATTGGTCAATACTGCTTAGAAAAGCTGGCAACTGATAACAAACAAAAACAAACACCAAATTTACAAGATTTTCTTTGTAAAAATCAAACAACAAAAGAAAATGAGAAATCTACCATAAAGTTTCATTCTCTACTTGATCAAAATGCAGATAGTGCAGAGACATTAAAAAATGTTTTAGACCAGTTACATAAAGATTTTAATATTGGATTGGAAATTAAACAACTTGTTGTTGTGGGTGATGGAAAAACTTATGACCATTTAGTTAAACTTAAACAAGAATTAAAAGATGAATTAAACTGGCTTTTACCTTTCCCTGGTGACTGGCATATATTAAAAAACTACCAGAAAATGATTATGAAATTATATCTTGATGCTGGATTGAAAGACTTAATAGATGTGTTTCACCATGGTGCTACTGCCGCTTCTGTTGCACAAGCTCTGAACTTTGATAAAACACACCATTTCCTACTGCAAATATGGGAAGCAATGTTCAGACATCAAATTGATGTTATACTTTCACATGTAAAGCTTGGCAAAATAGCTAATGTAAACAACTTTACTTTAACAAAAGTTTCTTTAATTTTGGATAATGAAAACTTAGACCAAAGTAACAAAATTACTGAACTTTTGAATCTTATTCCAGACTTTCTTGTAGAATTTTCTGATATTATAGACAAAATTTCTTCTACAAATGAAAATTTTAAATTTTGGAGTAATTTCTTGCATATTGATGGATTAATTTATGTAGCATATTTTATTGCTATACGAAGTGGCAATTGGTCGTTAAGAAATTACTGTTTAAAACATATAGCAAAAATTGCTCAAATAACTGACAGTACCTATTATTCAAGGTTACTTCCTCAGCATATTGCCGACTTAAAAAATTTTCCTGAGACGGTGATAGAATATTTGAGTAATGGTGGATGGGTTGTGGATATATCTGGTAGATTTATGCACAGTCAGGGGTTAGATGAGGCACATGAGAGTTGCATAAACCGTGAAGTTAAAAATGCTTTAAACAACTATTCAGTCCCTGTTTTGTCAAAATTAGTTCATTATATTCCTTACCGTGCTAAATTTTTGGCAAACATTAAAGATCAACTTAAAATTAAAAAGCACAATCCAGCAGTTTCTACTTTTAGAAAAGAGTATGAAGAGGAAAATATATTAAAATATATTGAAAAAATTAAAACAGGAAATATTTTTCAAGTTGATCAAAATAAGAAACTGTCTCATGCTTTTAATGATAAGGTTGTAGCAAATTCATTGCAAAGAGAAGATTTGCTTAATTTGCATAAATTAGCAAAAGATGCCCTTGTAAAATATGTCACAACATGTAAAAAAGAAAAAATATTTCGCTATAATAAAACTAAAAAAATTTCAACATTTGCAGTAAAAACAAAAACTCTATCTAAATACAAAAGAGAACTTAAAGATTCACATCTTGAGAATACCCTTCTAAGAAAGCAAATAAGTTGGTCAAAAGATAAAAACATTCCAATACAAGACCTCCACCAATTCATATCTCTGCCTAAAGCTATTGCTGATCATGATGGCTTACCATACAAAGGAGACAAATCAAAAACTCTAAACATTTTACATTCTAGATATCCAGAAGCTTTCAGCAGAACTCTCAATTTTTCACCTGAATGTGTTATAATAGATGGCATGTTTATTTTGAACTCAAAACCTTTGATTTCATCAAATAAGACTTTTTCAGATTATTTGGTTTCTTTGTATAATAGATGGGTTATTCCCTATATTTATAAAGGTGCAAAAGAGATTCACTTTGTTTTTGATGATCAAAATCCCTCTGTTAGTCCAAAAGACATTGAAAGAAGACGGAGGGATGACAAACAAAAAACTAGTAATGCTATTCCAGTACATGAGAACGCTTTAATTCCTGTTAATTGGCAAAACTTTTTGGCAAACCGTAAAAATAAACAAGAACTTGTGGAACTAGTATGTCGCAAGTTTCTTGATTTTTCAAAAATCGCATTGTCTTCCGAACAGAAATTTTTCATTGGTGGAGGTTTTTCTAATCCATTAATTGCTTTATCAGTTATAAATAATGAAATTCAGTTTGCCCCTTACTTAGCATCAAACATTTCTGAAGGTGACAGCCGGGTTTGGCTTCATCTTAGTGTTTCAATGTGTAAAACCTTTTTAGTCTACTCCCCAGATAATGACACATATCATATTGGTTTACCATTAATGCACAGTGGAAGTAAAAATATAACTGTCCAACTAAAATTTAAAAATGAAAACATGTTTCTTAATTTAAACAAGTTGCAATTAAGTTTCGAAAATGATCCTGAATTAGCATGCCTAGATAAACATGATTTGTGTAAAATCTTTCAGTGCTTATATATAATAACTGGTTCTGATTATACATCATTTTTCAGAGATCATGGAAAAACCTCTTTTTACCAAACTCTTTTTAAATATACTGATTTCATAACATCTGGATTACACACTGGTTGCCCTGGTAACCTAAGTGACACCAGAACTGAAGCAAACAGTCATGGATTTCTTGCTTTTTTGCGGTTGGTTGGATGTGAATTTTGGAGAAAATGCTCATCAGCTTTTCTTAAAGAAAACATTGAAACACCGGTTAAATTATTTGATTCCTGTTTTCAACCTAACTTGAATTCTAAAAATATTCACACACTTTGGCTGAACAAAATTAGAGAGGCTTTGTATTGCAGAGTTCCATGTGAAGATTTTTTTTTACCATCTGATGATGCGCTTTATTTTCATTGGTTAAGGTCATGTTAGGTTAATCAGGTCTGGCTTCAAGCAAATAAACAAACTGTTACTTATCCTAATATAAATCAATTTGGTTGGCAAATTAATAATGAAAAACTTGAAATCTGCTGGGATTCACAAGAAAATTTACAAAAAGTTGCAAGCAACATAAAACTTTGGACTTCTGGCTGTAATTGCTTAAAATCTAATTGTAAGGGTAACCAGTGTGGTTGTAAAAAACAAAAGAAAAACTGTGGGCCTGGTTGCAAATGTGGCAACTCTTGTCAAAACATGCCATCAGATAATGTAAATAGAGTAACCTCTTCTAACCTGAGTGCACAGCAACTACAAGCAGTTCCAGAAGAAGCTTTACACTATTCTAGCTCTGATTCTGGTTCTGATGAGGAAGATTTTAACTTAACTGAGGCTGACTTTTTGTCAAATGAAATTCAATTTTTTAAATTAGATGATATAAATGATGACAGTGACATTGATGATGTAATAAATGTACTTCAACAATTAACAAGTGTTTAAAATGTGCAATATTAAATATAATTAAGTTTTTGGCCTATAATCTATTTTAAATATATCAATTTATTACACAAGTTCTTTTTACAGTTGTAAGAGATGTAGATGTTAAGGGAGTATGCCCAGAGTACATGTTTGATAAATGCCAAAGAAACCAGTGCCCACTGACCCACTTCAGACAATTGGTAAAGTATATGGACAGTCATTGTCATCTGGACTTCCTGTACTCGTGGGATCATTGTAAGTTTACTACTATTGATGATTTTTCTTATCCCGACTCTTTTGGTGGATGCATTACCAACTTTGTATACCCAGAGTTTTTTCATTTGATGGAGACAGCTTTAAAGCCCTCTTCTTTAGTAAAAAAAAAAATATTTTCAACTATTGGCTGTCATCCAAAAAAATTTGGTTCGTTCAGTTCTTCCATTTTAGATCTTGCCTGCAGTCTTTATAAAGAAGCTGGTTCTGGAGTTGTTGGAATTGGTGAATGTGGCTTAGACTATTCCATGTTCAAAGTCCCCAGTCTCGAGATGTACAGAAAGACATTTTTGCCGAGCACTGCAAGATGGCCACAGCATACAGTATTCCTCTTGTTGTTCATTGTAGAGAGGCAGAGGAAGATACCTTATCAATCCTTAGACAGTACATGCCTCCCACACACAAGATCCATCTGCACTGTTACACTGGGCCTATTCCAACACTCCACCAGTTCATATCTTCATTCTCAAATCTCAAGGTTGGTATAACTAATATGATTACAAAGAAGACTGTAGATCCCCACATGATAGAAATTTCTAGGCAGATTCCTTTATGTAAACTGTTACTTGAAACTGATAGTCCTCATTTTGTGCCAGGAAACACACTTCTACCACCAAAAAGACCAGTAGCACATCCTGGCCAAGCCCTCAATGTAGCTGTCCAATACACCAGGACCAACAAGCTGAAATTGAAGGATGTGTTGAGAGAAACAACAAATAATTGTAAGTTTATATACAATTTGAAGTAAAACTAGATATACATGTATGTGTAAAGTAAAATTATCAATATATTTACAAGTAATGTGAAAATTCAATTTTTTATTTTTATTTTCAATTTCTGGTTCATTTACATTTAACTGTGTTATCTTATATCTGAAAATTGAAAAAAGCAAATAATTTATTTATGTTACTTCTCATTCTGTGTTCATTTTAATAACTTATGCAATGTTTATTTTACACATAAAGGAATCTGCCTAGAATTTCTATGCAATTTGTCCTGAAAATCTGTTTATTCATTCCTACTGCACTGTTTTAATAATCTAGATTCAAACTTGTCTTCTTTGTAATCATATTATTGTATATTACATGTAAATTGTATTTGTCTTTAGAACTATACATTTTTGTAACTGCACACTTCTAAGTTGAATTGCATCCACCAAATCCAATCTTTTCGCATGTGACTACATTTAAATAATTTTCAAACCTTTAATTGTCTCACCTCCATAATTAACAGTTTTATATCCATTTCCACTGACGGCATTAACCATTTTCAGCCATAAAAAGTAAATCTAAAAAAATTAAAACAAATCTAAAATATTTAAAATTTGAATAGAAAGTTAATACCAGTAAATCATAAAAAGTATAAGTATGTAAAACAATTATTAAACTGTGGGAATTTTGGTTGGGTGTTTCCTCACGAGCCCTGTGTGTTATCATTTTTTATTGTTCGCCTAGGCTGTGAGGAAACAATCAAAATCTGGGAATTGTATGTTAAATGATAAAGCAGTTTGTTTTGTAAAACATTACGTAATAAAAATCTTATTTATGGAACAGGAAGAGCATAAATTGAATTAAAAGTAGAACATTTTTGTTGGAAAAAAATCTTATATTAAAATGGGGAATTTTGGCTGGGTGTTTCCTCGCGAGCCCTGTGTGTTATCATTTACATTGTTCGCCTAGGCTGTGAGGAAACGATAAAATATTGGATATAAATATTTCTCTTTATAAAGAAAACTTAAGTTTTTTGTTAAGTTAAAAATATTTTTTTTTTAGATTTGTTTGTAAAATAAAATAAATTTAAAAAAATGAAAGTTTTCTGTTAATCTTTCATTTAAAAAAAAAATAAATAAAACACAAAAAAAAAAACACCACATAATATAAAAAGTAAAAAAAAAACAATTTTTTTAAAATGATTAATTATAAAAAAAATTCTTATATAAAAATGGGGATTTTTGGCTGGGTGTTTCCTCACGAGCCCTGTGTGTTATCATTTCTATTGTTCGCCTAGGCTGTGAGGAAACAATCAAAATCTGGGCGTTATAAATATAAAGATTGAATTTTATATTAAAGTATAAGATAATCTTATTTAAAAAATCATTAAGGACTATTAAAAATTCTAAAGTACTAAAATAGGGATTTTTGGCTGGATGTTTCCTCGCGAGCCCTGTGTGTTATCAATTACATTGTTCGCCTAGGCTGTGAGGAAACGATAAAATATTGGATATAAATATTTCTCTTTATAAAGTTAACTTTAGTAAATCTAAAATTATAGTTTTTTTAAATCTGTTGTTAGTAAAATAAAATAAATGAATGAATTCAAGTTTTCTGTTAATCTTTCATTTTGTAAAAAAAAAGTCAATAAAAAAAAAATTATAAAAAAAATAAATAAATGTATTGTAAATAGTAAAAAAATAAAAAATTGTAAAATGAATAAATTAAAAAAAAAATAGCTCCTCTGCTGTAATACCTCCACGAGGTTGTGAGTGGGAAACGCTCCTTCTCTAGGAGTAGGCTAAAGTTACAGTCTGTTATGTGAAATCTTTTTTTAATATGAATACAAAAGTAAGTGCAACATAAAATTACTTTATAAAATTCAAATTCAATTATGTCTGAGATTCTGCGTACGAGGGTTCGATTCCCTCCCCAGGCTTAAAAAATGTATATACATGTAGCTAGCTACAGGTATATATGAAATTTGCTGGTGCAAAGTTGGGCAGATTGTCTGGTGGCCCCACGCAGTCATTTGTCAGACATATCATTTTGAATTTCTTTACATAAATAATTCATGTTATTGTAAGCATTATTTGTTCAGATTTTAAAATAAGACAATTCAATTGGCACAACAAATATTCAATAAATCACATCACATTAAGGGCCTAGGAAATAAGGAATTGTGATTCACTTGCCCAAATCCTTGATTTTAAGTTTTTGGTGTACCGGTATTTATCCCATACAAATACATGTAAGTAGTATAGATGCACCGATCATTTATCATTTCTCGGGTGGTGCAGGGTGGTGCGGGGTTTTGCGCAGGCGTATGACGTCACATCCGGTTCCGGTCGGCCATCTTGGATCCCGGCGGCCATCTTGGATCACGTGACTTCCGGTTCCGCCATCTTGGATGACGTATTTCCGGTCATTTCCGGTTTAAGAAGGGGAGATAATTTTCCCGCCAAAAAGTTTAAATTCCGCCAATTTTTAAAATTTCATATCTTTCTTATTCCTTGTCCGTTTTCCTTCCGGTTTGTTGCATTGTCTTGGGTAAGACAATGTCTTTCCGATGATGTCCATTGTGTTGGTCAGTGGTCATTAGGGGCTTGACCATCAGGTGACCATTTCTTATTTCTATTCAAAGGTGGGGTTGTTGTATATCATTAGACAGCTTTTAAGGTCTAGAGGTTGATTCTGAGCTTTTTTGTGCTGGTAAGGGTCAGGGGTCTCTCAGGATTTGACCCCAAAGTAACCTTTTTTTCTTGTTGCTTACTATACATGTAATATGTCTTTGTTTCACCTGTGGGGACTAGTCTAAGGGAAGTAACTCGTGGCTTTTTAAGGGTGTTTTAGTAAATAGGTAATGTTTTGTCTGGATTTGGGTGAATAAAGCTTATGGTAATCGTTTTCTATTGTTTCATTTGGCGTTATGGATAACAAGTCGAATATCAGTTCCGATGCTTTATTATAGTAAAAGGTTTCAATCTTCATCCTCATCACTCTCCTCGTCCAATTTGAACTGTTTTATCTTCGCGTCCAACAGGTACTTTCTCTTCTCGGTAGCGTATTTCCAGGACTCTTCATATTCATAATCCTCGTCATCTCTCAGTCGTTTTGCGGTCTCTTTGATCTTCTTGTGAACTGGATCTCGTGCCATTTCCATTTGCCACATAATGTTAGAGACGTAACGATTCTTTAGACCTTCTCTATAAAGCGGTAACATATCCCTTTCTGTTTTCGCTACTGCATCTTTGTCCAAGTAGCCACGGTCCGTGTATTCATTCACTTTCTTTTCGTAGTCGTCCTTGTATAAGACCAGCACGTCTCCTATAAAGTGGTCCCACGGATCCATCTTTTCTCCTGCGTAAGTTTCTTCGTCTTCAGACAAGTCGTCACTCGTTTTGGATTCCGTATCCGTGTCGTCGTCCTCCTCTTCCCTATCCCATTCATCCAATAACGGCCACTGTGACTCTTCCATTTTCGTTGGGTGCTTCAACTCTTGATGTCTCTTTAGGTTGTAATGTTTGTTTGTTCTGAAGCCGCATTCGTCGCAGTGGTACATCCTTCTTCTTTGACGTCTGATCGTCTTTTGACAAAAAGTCTTTCATCTTTTTCATTTTATATACACTTCTTGAAAAGAGTAATATCTTTTTGACGTCCTTATCCTCACTGATGTCTGTTGATTCTCCATGTTCTTTGAAGAAAGCTTTTCTTAATTCCGATAGACTCGGTCTACTATACTTGAGGAACCATGCTTTATACACTCGCCATTGTTTATATATTTTCTGACAATCTTTGCAAGGTACATCAACTTTTGATTTGTAAAACTTGCTGATGGGTTTTGGTTTTTTACATTTCCACATTTTCCACAATTTCTCCACAATTTCCTCCACAATTCCACATTTTCCTCCACATTTCCACAATTTCCTCCACAATTCCACATTTTCCTCCACATTTCCACAATTCTCCACAATTTATCCACATTTCCACATTTTCCTCCACATTTCCACAATTTCTCCACAATTTCCTCCACATTTCCACATTTTCGTCCACATTTCCACATTTTCCTCCACATTTCCCCTCCCCTCCATTCCACCTTTAATTTGGCTCTTTTGCAGCTCATTTTGCTCTTTCGCTGCTCATCTTGCTCTTTTGCTGCTCATCTTGCTCTTTTGCAGCTCATCTTGCTCTTTTCCCTGCTCATCTTGCTCTTTTCCTTGCTCATTTGGCTCTTTTGGAGCTCATCTTGCTCTTTCGCCGCTCATCTTGCTCTTTCGCTGCTCATCTTGCTCTTTTGCAGCTCATCTTGCTCTTTTCCTTGCTCATTTGGCTCTTTTGGAGCTCATCTTGCTCTTTTGCTGCTCATCTTGCTCCTTTGCTGCTTTTCGCATCTTTTACTACACCAGCAGCAGCAGCAGCAGCAGCAGCAGCCATTTCACCCCTTATCTTAAGCAGCAGCAGCAGCAGCAGCAGCCATTTCACCCCTTATCTTAAGCAGCAGCAGCAGCAGCAGCAGCAATTGTCACGCCCACGGATATTGGAGCAGCAGCAACAGCTTCAATATCCACCCCTTTTCCACACCAAGAACAGACGCTTCCTCGTGTGTATGAAGAGTAACTGTTTAACCCCCTCCTGTAACTTAGGACACAGCAGAATTTTAACTGTTCTCTGTTACTCTTGCTTTAGCTCGAGACTTCAGGTCAAAATGTACTTTTAATTTCCCATAGACTCCTATGTTAAATTTTCTTGGCGATCTACGCGACACCTGTCACTTCCAGAACTCTAACAGTAAAGTCATGTGCAGTCATGCGGAACTGTTTCCGATTCTTCTTAACTTTACTCCCAACCAGTTCATTTTGCACTTGATGACCCCATATCTTTTAACCGGTTCAAACCGGTTTCTTCGTTTCTATTTTTAGCCCTTACCCCTTTCTAACCCTAACCCTATGTCTCCTTTGTTTTATTTTTAACCCTGACCCCATTCTAACCCTAACTTCTAATTCTTATCTTCACTCTTAGTCCTAATGCTTTGTCTTTCTTCTAACTCTAACTCTAACACTAACCCTAACTCTTTTCTAACTCTAACACTAACCCTAACTCTTTTCCAACCCTAACCCTAACCCTAACTCTTTTCTAACCTTAACTCTAATCTCTTTTCTACCCCTAACACTAACCCTAACTCTTTTCCAACCCTAACCCTAACTCTTTTCTAACCTTAACTCTAATCTTTAACCCTAACCCTAACTCTTTTCTAACCCGAACTCTTTTTTCTATCCCTGAATCTAATCCTAGTCGTAATCTCTAACCCTAACTTTTACTCTCTTTTACACATTCTAGTCCTCTTCTTTTTAGAACGTAGTGCTCCTTTTGTTTTCTATTTGTTCCCTGTTCATGGTTTTTACATCTGATTCTGATTTCGCCCCCCATGTTCTCGGTGAAGTAAAGCAATACAAGAAATACATTTGAAGAACAACAAATAGAAAACAAAAGGAGCACTACGTGCTAAAAAGAAGAGGACTAGAATGTGTAAAAGAGAGTAAAAGTTAGGGTTAGAGATTACGACTAGGATTAGATTCAGGGATAGAAAAAAGAGTTCGGGTTAGAAAAGAGTTAGGGTTAGGGTTAAAGATTAGAGTTAAGGTTAGAAAAGAGTTAGGGTTAGGGTTGGAAAAGAGTTAGGGTTAGTGTTAGGGGTAGAAAAGAGATTAGAGTTAAGGTTAGAAAAGAGTTAGGGTTAGGGTTAGGGTTGGAAAAGAGTTAGGGTTAGTGTTAGAGTTAGAAAAGAGTTAGGGTTAGTGTTAGAGTTAGAGTTAGAAGAAAGACAAAGCATTAGGACTAAGAGTGAAGATAAGAATTAGAAGTTAGGGTTAGAATGGGGTCAGGGTTAAAAATAAAACAAAGGAGGCATAGGGTTAGGGTTAGAAAGGGGTAAGGGCTAAAAATAGAAACGAAGAAACCGGTTTGAACCGGTTAAAAGATATGGGGTCATCAAGTGCAAAATGAACTGGTTGGGAGTAAAGTTAAGAAGAATCGGAAACAGTTCCGCATGACTGCACATGACTTTACTGTTAGAGTTCTGGAAGTGACAGGTGTCGCGTAGATCGCCAAGAAAATTTAACATAGGAGTCTATGGGAAATTAAAAGTACATTTTGACCTGAAGTCTCGAGCTAAAGCAAGAGTAACAGAGAACAGTTAAAATTCTGCTGTGTCCTAAGTTACAGGAGGGGGTTAAACAGTTACTCTTCATACACACGAGGAAGCGTCTGTTCTTGGTGTGGAAAAGGGGTGGATATTGAAGCTGTTGCTGCTGCTCCAATATCCGTGGGCGTGACAATTGCTGCTGCTGCTGCTGCTGCTGCTTAAGATAAGGGGTGAAATGGCTGCTGCTGCTGCTGCTGCTGCTTAAGATAAGGGGTGAAATGGCTGCTGCTGCTGCTGCTGCTGCTGCTGCTGCTGGTGTAGTAAAAGATGCGAAAAGCAGCAAAGGAGCAAGATGAGCAGCAAAAGAGCAAGATGAGCTCCAAAAGAGCCAAATGAGCAAGGAAAAGAGCAAGATGAGCTGCAAAAGAGCAAGATGAGCAGCGAAAGAGCAAGATGAGCGGCGAAAGAGCAAGATGAGTTCCAAAAGAGCCAAATGAGCAAGGAAAAGAGCAAGATGAGCAGGGAAAAGAGCAAGATGAGCTGCAAAAGAGCAAGATGAGCAGCAAAAGAGCAAGATGAGCAGCGAAAGAGCAAAATGAGCTGCAAAAGAGCCAAATTAAAGGTGGAATGGAGGGGAGGGGAAATGTGGAGGAAAATGTGGAAATGTGGACGAAAATGTGGAAATGTGGAAGAAATTGTGGAGAAATTGTGGAAATGTGGAGGAAAATGTGGAAATGTGGATAAATTGTGGAGAATTGTGGAAATGTGGAGGAAAATGTGGAATTGTGGAGGAAATTGTGGAGAAATTGTGGAAATGTGGAGGAAAATGTGGAATTGTGGAGGAAATTGTGGAGAAATTGTGGAAAATGTGGAAATGTAAAAAACCAAAACCCATCAGCAAGTTTTACAAATCAAAAGTTGATGTACCTTGCAAAGATTGTCAGAAAATATATAAACAATGGCGAGTGTATAAAGCATGGTTCCTCAAGTATAGTAGACCGAGTCTATCGGAATTAAGAAAAGCTTTCTTCAAAGAACATGGAGAATCAACAGACATCAGTGAGGATAAGGACGTCAAAAAGATATTACTCTTTTCAAGAAGTGTATATAAAATGAAAAAGATGAAAGACTTTTTGTCAAAAGACGATCAGACGTCAAAGAAGAAGGATGTACCACTGCGACGAATGCGGCTTCAGAACAAACAAACATTACAACCTAAAGAGACATCAAGAGTTGAAGCACCCAACGAAAATGGAAGAGTCACAGTGGCCGTTATTGGATGAATGGGATAGGGAAGAGGAGGACGACGACACGGATACGGAATCCAAAACGAGTGACGACTTGTCTGAAGACGAAGAAACTTACGCAGGAGAAAAGATGGATCCGTGGGACCACTTTATAGGAGACGTGCTGGTCTTATACAAGGACGACTACGAAAAGAAAGTGAATGAATACACGGACCGTGGCTACTTGGACAAAGATGCAGTAGCGAAAACAGAAAGGGATATGTTACCGCTTTATAGAGAAGGTCTAAAGAATCGTTACGTCTCTAACATTATGTGGCAAATGGAAATGGCACGAGATCCAGTTCACAAGAAGATCAAAGAGACCGCAAAACGACTGAGAGATGACGAGGATTATGAATATGAAGAGTCCTGGAAATACGCTACCGAGAAGAGAAAGTACCTGTTGGACGCGAAGATAAAACAGTTCAAATTGGACGAGGAGAGTGATGAGGATGAAGATTGAAACCTTTTACTATAATAAAGCATCGGAACTGATATTCGACTTGTTATCCATAACGCCAAATGAAACAATAGAAAACGATTACCATAAGCTTTATTCACCCAAATCCAGACAAAACATTACCTATTTACTAAAACACCCTTAAAAAGCCACGAGTTACTTCCCTTAGACTAGTCCCCACAGGTGAAACAAAGACATATTACATGTATAGTAAGCAACAAGAAAAAAAGGTTACTTTGGGGTCAAATCCTGAGAGACCCCTGACCCTTACCAGCACAAAAAAGCTCAGAATCAACCTCTAGACCTTAAAAGCTGTCTAATGATATACAACAACCCCACCTTTGAATAGAAATAAGAAATGGTCACCTGATGGTCAAGCCCCTAATGACCACTGACCAACACAATGGACATCATCGGAAAGACATTGTCTTACCCAAGACAATGCAACAAACCGGAAGGAAAACGGACAAGGAATAAGAAAGATATGAAATTTTAAAAATTGGCGGAATTTAAACTTTTTGGCGGGAAAATTATCTCCCCTTCTTAAACCGGAAATGACCGGAAATACGTCATCCAAGATGGCGGAACCGGAAGTCACGTGATCCAAGATGGCCGCCGGGATCCAAGATGGCCGACCGGAACCGGATGTGACGTCATACGCCTGCGCAAAACCCCGCACCACCCTGCACCACCCGAGAAATGATAAATGATCGGTGCATCTATACTACTCATGTACTTGTCTGAAAGGATTTTTAAATTTTACTGGCCAGGGGCAAGCTGGTCAGTGCTTATTTCACACACTGTGACTGATTATTTTTACATTAAACAATTAAACTTTTAAGATAGTTAGCTAGTTAGGACATAAATTGAAAAGCGGTGTACTAAATTTGAAAAAATTTCCTCAGGTAGAAGCTTACATTTAAGGTATTACCAAGCATTTTCTCTTCAACGTTAAAATACGTCAAAGTATTATATTAAAATCGCTCTTTTACATTTCAGCTTTGATTATGAGAAGAAGAAAAACTACGCGTGAGGATAGAAATGAAAAAAGACGGAAAAGGGTGAGTATGTTCCTACTAAGGGTATTTGGGGTCCTAAAAATGATATAAGAATTTTGCAAGCTCAAGTAATAAACATTGGAATGTGCATTCAACTAAACAATATTAAAAATTAGGTGACCATGCGAATAGTTCATGTCTTCAAAAAACTTGTAGAAATCATATAAGAAAATCCACAAAATGCAGAACAGCACATAGAATTATAAACAAATTTATTCATATTGACACTAATGGGACATGCTTGTGATTTTTGTAACAAAAACGGTTTCACGGTACTTCTATTCCAGATATTTCAGAAAAACAACATAAGACGTAAGAACATTAGGGTGTAGCAAGAACAATGTAGCAATATACCACCATTATGTATCCATGTACTGCAATAAAGTAACCATTTACCACAGAAAAAGTAGCAAATGTCGCAAAAAAGTTGCCAATTACAGCAATAAAGTAAACCTTTACCGCTGAAAGGTAACCAAATACCTACATTGTTTTCATTAATTTTACGGTATCGTGATACATGAAAATGAGCTCAAATATCAGTTTTTTTACCGCAAAATAAGATGCAGTAAAAAAAACTGATATTTGAGCTCCAAATTTTATGCCGGTTTGATAAAATTGCCAAGAAATTGATTGCAAAACAAGTTTTTTTTTTAGATTTAAACATATATGCTAAGATAAGTTAAAAATATACATAGCAATTGATTACTCGTTACTTCTAACACCTGCTTGTAAACGATTGATTTTAGTCTCGTGTTACATAAGTGTATCTTCATGTTTGTTGGAAACAAGAGCATCAATCATGGGGAACAGCATAGACACCACGTTCACGACTGAATCTTAAATTCATAGCTTCGAATGTTTCAACAGACGCACTATCACTTTTAATGTCATTGCACTTGTCTTTAATGAAAGAGCACAACTCAGAAAAACGTTTACCTGCTTTCGTCGTCGAACTTTTCGTGGTCAGTGCCATTACGTCGCAAACTCCGTTTTCAAAGTAATTGTAACAGTTACTGTATTTAAGTTGATTCAAAATAGTACATACATACACGTTAAGGGCTGAAATATACATGTATAAAACGTTAATCTTTCACAAAACTAACTCGATTGACATTTATTTTTCTTGCCATTAAAAATTTTTTTATGACATTGTAGTATCGTAGTATTGAATGCAGTTTGTCATATTGAGTTATCTATCTTATGATATGTCTTGGCTTAACATTGATTGTAATATGATACTTATATATGTCATGTGATAAGAGAGCTTGAGAATACAAGATGGAACCTTCAATGGTGTTAGAAATTTGTCTTGGTTAAATACAGTTATATACGCTTCATCTGGCGACGAGGATAATTGCAGATCCTGTTAACTTACTGATGTCTCGGGAGTACAAAAATTCGATCCACATCGAGACATAAACTCTATTGAAACGAGATGGATTTGATTGAAGCGTGGCTTCGAACTTTATACTGTAGGGAAGGGCGTGAACAATCTTAATCAAAAGAAAGCCTTGTTACTGCATTCAGCCGGACCGGACCGACCGTCTGTGTAGGACATTTATTACACATTAGAAATTCCTGAACCGGGAGAAGATGAAAATGTCTATGACATTACCGTAGCAGCGTTTGACGCACATTTTCAACCTCAAAACAACACAGCGTTTGAAAGATCGCAATTTAGAGCAATGTGTTAATTGCTAAATGAAACTCTCGACCAATAATATATCACTCGTCTTCGATAAAAGGCTATAAATTACAAAATCCACGATATTAATGAGAACATCCGTGACCAAATTATTGAAGTGATATTCCTAAAGATTGAGGAGGAAATTGCTTGAAAGAAACAATGTGACATTTCTCATGTTCATGTTAGAGTGTTCCTAGCCATAGGATAACATGTGACCCATATCATTCGGAACAACTCTAAATCCTGGGTTCAACCACTTCACTTGTTAGTTTGTCTCCAACCAGAATAGACATCTGTCAAGCAGCTGATTGATTGATTGATTGTTGGTTGCTTAGTGTCCCGTCGGCGATATTTCAGCCATAATCGGGACATCAACATGTTATAATAATTAAATCAAAATTGGAAATAAAACGGAGTCAAAAGACTGTAGATAAAACAAAAGGTATGAAAAGATAAATTGATAAAAACCAAAATATTAAAAGTGAACAAACTAAACTATAAAACTAATTATAGGGAAAAAAACAAAAACAACGAATAAGCAACGAAATAATAATATAAAACAGTAATTGTACAAGAACTATATCTTAAAACAACAGATCTAAATTTTTGAAAACAATCCAATATCCTTTAAAAATGATAAAATGAAATCGGTTTGGGTGCCGCTGATCAAATCAAACAGACACTAAAATGTACCTACAGGGCAGGACTGGGTAGGTATGAATGTGTTTAAAAAGTACTTACCATAACAGTAAATAATGATGCAGTCAAATATAATCATAACAACAATTTACTAAAATACACCCCAGTTTTTATTTATCAACATCATTTCATGTTCATCTTATCATCCTGTTCATGTTCTTCGTCTGTAAATAATCTATAGAACGTTGCAGGGGCGTTAAACTCCAACTCACTACTAAAAACACGCATACTTTGCAACTTAAGACAGTTTATGGTTAGCATGCTGGTAAGATTTGACCACTGCACACATGGCACTAATTGGATGTATCAAATTCATTATCTTAAGATAGTAAATCCCTTGATAAATAAAAATCAGGATACAAAATCAGAGAAAATATGTACATTTTCAGGAAAATCAGTACCTCAATCATGGGAAAATCATTTTCTGGCGTACACGGTTTCAGCGCGTTTATCTATTTGTTTCTGCAAATATTTGTTCGGAGGTATGTTCATCAACATACAGGCTCATGTAATCAAGAGGTGAAGTTTTATTCTCGACTTCTTGCAGCATAAGAGCTTCCGTACTCAACTGAATGTGTGGGGTCTCTGTCACCTAATCTCCGCCATCAACGACCTGGTTCACGTCATTAAGGGCACTGTCATCGAACCCCTCAAAATCTTTCTCGCTGTCATTGTTTTTAAATAATTCAATGAAATCGGCATGTTTGTCGAGATCATTCGCCGGATTCAAAGGTCCGGTAAATTTTGAAGAACCACTGGAAAAGGGGAGAGGTAGGTAATTTAGTCTATGTGGTGTACTTCTTGGCGGTCCACAAGGGGGTCTTTTAAATGCATGAAGCGTGGCACTCTCCACACACGTTGGCCCACTATGGTCAGCGGTGAACGAAGAAAATATATTGTCTTTTTTAATAAATGTACAGAGCAAAGTGTAAAGTAAATTTAAAATCCTTTGTTAACATGTAGCATAACTTTTCAATGTAAATTGACTGATTGTTGTCCTTTCAGATCTGAAAATCAGGATAACAAAGTAAAAGAAAGTTAAAATAAAAAAATACCTTCCCAGGAAGACCAAAGGAAAGACAAACAGATAAGCAGCCATGTCTTGATCCTATCCAGCATGACCACTGTTATTACAAAACAGAAGAAGTTCATGACATGCCAAACATTTGAGTTGATACATTTATAAGATCATCCATGATGAGCAAGACATAGGCATGAACATAATCATGGAGGAAGAAAGCTGCAGATTACCAGATGTCATTGAAGAGGTAGAACATACTGAAGCTGACTCGGATGACATTATTTTGTCTTTTGAAGAGCTGAAAGTTAAGGAAGCTGCACTTCAAACATCCTCGGAAACCCAGAGGTTCTTCACTCGCTTACTCCTTCATGAATCATATCATGAATCATATCAGGCGAGTTAAATAACACAACAGAGTTGTCATTTTGAAGTGCATCCTCGGAAACCGTGATGAAGGAGTAAGCGAGTGAAGAACCCCTGGGTTTCCGAGGATGCACTTCAAAATGACAACTCTGTTGTGTTATTTAACTCGCCTGATATGATTCAAGTATGCCAGATGTATCCAGCAAATGAGACTGTGTGCGTTAAACTTAATGTAAACATAAT
Source organism: Arcuatula senhousia (assembly GCA_963971305.1). NCBI lineage: Eukaryota > Metazoa > Mollusca > Bivalvia > Mytilida > Mytilidae > Arcuatula > Arcuatula senhousia. Next base: position 3,625,659 of record OZ020310.1, read on the forward strand.
GAGTGAGTGAGTTGGTGTTTTACGCCCGTGCAACGCTATATAGGTTAATTACAGGCGATGAACATGAAAAGGATGATAAAATGAACATGAAATGATTATGATAAATGAAATATGGGGATGGGGTGGGAAACAAAGGACCGGTAGATTTTGAAGAACCACAGGAAAAAGGGGAGAGGTGGGTAGGGTCGGAAAATTTAGCCTATGTGGTGCACTACTGGGCGGTCCACAAAGGGGTCTTTTACGTGCATGAAGCGTGGCACTCTCCACACACGTTGGCCCACTATGGTCGGCGGTCAGGGTTTCCGTATTATAGACCTGACAACCCCCGCGGACGAGGGCTACCCTATTCAGCCACCTAGGGTACACACTTGGTCGCTCTGTGGGCTGAGCACTGATCCGACGTCAGAATTCCAAGACCCTAAGTCGCCTCTTACGACAAGCTAGGCTCTGCTGCGGGCCTATTGGTACACGTGTGCTTACATTTTAATACAAAATTTCACAAAACTTTGATGCCAGACCGAGTCAAACAGTAAGTAGATGTCCGAAAAATCTAAAAGTCACAATAAAGAATATAGAGTTTGTCATATTGAACCATTCTAACAAGTTTCAAATCATTCCTGTTTCTGTTTTTTTGAGAAAAGGTTGACCGATAGACATACTAACATTTGTAAAACTTATTTTTCCCTAACATGTTGTCGTGAAGGCATGAAAACGATAATTTACAAAGGTGAATTTTACATTTTTTCAGTTGCTAAGAAATAATGAAGAACCATCAACTTCAACTTTCTGTCATAGTGAAAATATTAACAATTCTAGCCAGATAAGATAGAAATCAACTAAAACAATATCCGAATTCAGTAGATTATTACTGCAGGAGCATACAGAGAAAATACTCTTGAAATTGATCTGAATGAATGCTAATGCAACCGCAAACCAAATATCAGTGATGTATTATAACTACCTCTCGAGCTCGAGAAAAAGGTTAACATTGACAAAATAAGTCATGGACCGTGACTGCATAGGCATACAATTAAAACAATGATAAAAGTGATCTGTACTGATGATAATACGACTGCATACTAAATATCAATGATGTATAAAACAGACTAAATCAAAACTTTTTTGTGGACGCCACTGCCGATGCTACTGTCAGAAACACCAGTCGCAGGCGAGACAAAAACTGGATAGAAATTTTTAGTCAATCCAACCTTAAACAAAAAGTTAAAATCTAGATCTGACAGTTTCCATGCTTAAAAAAATATATAATCTGGAAAATAATCAATCAAATGGCTCCACATATTAAGACTATTTACAAGCAAATATCTGAAGGTTATACAATTTACACAATAAAAAAGTGTAAGAGAGCAAAATGCAAACTGCAGTCAAAAACCTACTATTTTTGTTTAAATTTGATATTTTTACACTATTGATGGTCCTGTTCAAAATTGAAGAGTTCCATCTGCCATTCTGGTTTTTGATAGCTATATCATATTCTTGTTTTTTCCAGGAACAGTTTTTTTTTATCAAGGATTCTTTAAAATAGAGTTTAATTTCACGTATTTCCTCATCACTCCATTTCTTTCTGGCATGTCTGGATTTACCTTTGTGTTTACATTTAAAAAATTGAAGATATCTTCACTGCTTTCAAAATCAAATGTTGATTCTTCTCTATCCTGGTGATGGGTACTCCTTCATCATTTTCCTCTTTTTCATTATCATCCTCTTTATAATCTTCTAACTATATGCATAACAAATGAGTGAGTGAGTTGGTGTTTTACGCCCGTGCAACGTTATAAAGGTTATTTACAGGCGATGAACATGAAATGATGACGATAAATGAAATATGAAAGTGGGGTGGGAAACAATTTATAATCTATCTTCTACCAAATCTTTGCAAAACAAAATTAAAAAAAACATTCAGACTGGAAGTAAAACAGCAGTTGATTGAATTGGAAACATTGATCCTGGAGGACACTTCAAAACTTGTACACCCAGGCTGTGGGAACAAACAAGTAATGAGCCGAAACATTTTGAAGGAGACATCATGAATGTATAGATTACGAACAAATCATTGGTAGAAAGATTGCGATCTGGACGAATCAAAAAGTGGATATCAAGTATCACAAACAACGAAATCGTGCCTATGGATTTAACAGAAAATGTTGCAAAATCAATCTTCTCTGTGACCACACATACCTTTACAACTACAAAGTTATTATGATGCAAGTCAACATGATGTTTCAATAGTTAGTTAGTTGCTTTACTCCCAAGCAGCACGATTCCGGCTATATCCGGGAGATGAACATAAAAATGGTGATACAACGAACATGAAATGATGATGAAGTGGAGGAAATGGGGACACAAGGCCAATCGGGTAGGAGAGTTTTGACTGCCACTGTAAAAAGGAGTGATGGGTAGGGACGGGAAATTTAGCCTCCTGCATGGGGATCTTACGGGTCCTACTCTAACCGAAACCTGCAGCAGGGTTCTTTAACGTGTGAGGAACGTGACATTTTATCCCAACACGGTGCACCACTATGGTTTGCGGTCAGGTTTTCCCCATCATCGCCTGACGACCTCGCATCCCTCGATGTCGGGGCGTCCCGTGCGGGGCCCGGGTGGCGAATAGGCCCGCAGCAGAGCCTAGCTTGTCGTAAGAGGCGACTAAGGGTCTTGGGATTCTGACGTCGGGTCAGTGCTCAGCCCACAGAGCAACCAAGTGTGTACCCTAGGTGGCTGAATAGGGTAGCCCTCGTCCGCGGGGGTTGTCAGGTCTATAATACGGAAACCCTGACCGCCGACCATAGTGGGCCAACGTGTGTGGAGAGTGCCACGCTTCATGCACGTAAAAGACCCCTTTGTGGACCGCCCAGTAGTGCACCACATAGGCTAAATTTTCCGCCCCTACCCACCTCTCCCCTTTTTCCTGTGGTTCTTCAAAATTTACCGGTCCTTTGTTTCCCACCCCATCTTATTTCATTTATCATCATCATTTCATGTTCATTTTATCATCCTTTTCATGTTCATCGCCTGTAAATAACCTATATAGCGTTGCACGGGCGTAAAACACCAATTCACTCACTCACTCGATGTCGGGGCTGCCCCATTCAACCACCTGGGACACACATCCCAGTCGCTTTATGGGCAAAGCGGCCTGATCCGATGTCAGGTTTCTGAGCGCTCTTTAGTAGACTTTTACCGACAAGCTTAGCGCTGCTGCGGGCCTATTCGCCACCCGGAACCCGCACAGGTGAAATTATTTAATTAAAAGATTCAATCTTTTCTAGATGCTGAATAAGAAGCCAGAGGCAGATGATCTAGGCGCAAAGTCAATAAATAAAATTGACGGATGCCCAGCCAATGCCCTGACACGGAGGCCAAAGAAAACATGACAGTTGTGATTGTAAGTAACTATTGAAGTTAAATGCATTTTTCGCAAAGAAACAACTAAATTTTCCTTAAGTTGACATTTTTGATTTGATGACTAGGTGTGAGATATGTGTAACGTGAGGCATCTTGATTTGCTAATCCTCCATCAGATGACTTCATTTTTGTAAATGACGATTTGGATACCATAATTGTATAATTTTGTACTAACCCTAACCGTAAATGTATCATTATATGCTAACCCTTAACCCTAACTGTGTATTTTATACTAACCCTAACCCTAATTATATGTTTTACACTAACACTTACCCTTATTATACGTTTTTGTATGAACCCTTATCATAAATGTATTTTTTGTACTAACCCCTACCACTCATTTTGTGTTTTCATCGACTATAATCCTAATTGTATAATTTTGTACTAACCCTAACCCTAAATGTATTTTATATGCTAGCCCCTAACCCCAATTGTGTGTTTTATATTAACCCTAACCCTAGTAACATGTTTTACACTAACCCTAACCCTTATTATGTGTTTTTTTACTAACCCTAACCCTAATTGTATAATTTTGAACTAACCCTAAATGTATCTTATATGCTAACCCCTAACTCTAATTGTGTGTTTTATACTAACAATAGCCCTAGTAATATGTTTTACACTAACCCTAACCCTAATTATGTATTTTTGTACTAACCCTTACCCTAATTGTATAATTTTGTACTAACCCTTACTGTAAATGTATCTTTATATGCTAACACCTAACCCTAAATATGTGTTTCACACTAATCCTGACCCTAATTATACGTTTTCGTATTAACCCTTATCATAAATGTATTTTTTGTACTAACCCCTACCACTAATTTTTTTTTTCATCGACTATAAAGCTAATTGTATAATTTTGTACTGACCCTAACCCTTAATGTATTTTATATGGTAGCCCCTAGCCCTTATTGTATGTTTTACACTAACCCTAAACCTAATTGTATGTTGTTGTCTTAACCCTTTCCATAAATGTATCTTTTTTGTCCAACCCCTACCCCTAACTTTGTTTTTTCACAGACCCTAACCGTAACCTTAATTGTACGTTTTTGTACTAACCTTTACCTGAACTGTATCCTTTGTACAAACCCCTACCCCTTACTTTGTGTTTCCATCGACTATAAGCCTAATTGTATAATTTTGTACTTACCCTAACCCTAACCATAACATTTCTCTTTGTACTAACCCCTACCTCTTATTTTGTGTATTCATCGACCCTAACCCTTCTTGTATGATTTTGTAACCCTAACCCTAAGTGTATCTTAATATGTTACCCCTAACCCTAATTTTGTGTTTTATATTAACGATAAACCTAGTTATATGTTTTACACTAACCTTAACACTAATTATAAGTTTAAGACTAACCCTAACACTAATTATAAGTTAAACACTAACCCTAACAATAATTATACGTTTTTGTACTAACCCTTATCATAAATGTATCTTTGAACTAACCCCCACCTTTTATTTTTTGTTTTGATCGACTATAACCCTAATTTTATAACTTTTTACTAACCCTAACCCTAAATGTATCTTTATATACTAACCCCTAACCCCAATTGTGTGTTTTATGCTAACCCTAACCCCTACCACTAAGTTTGTGTTTTCATCGACTATAAGCCTAATTGTATAATTTAGTACTAATGGTAACCCTAAATGTATCCTATATGCTAACCCGTAACCTTAATTGTGTGTTTTATACTAACCATAACCCTAATAATATGTTTTACACTAACCCTAACCCTAATAATGCGTTTTGTACTAACCCTTACCCTAATTGATAATTTTGTACTAACCCTTACCCTAAATACATCTATATGCTAACCCTAGCTGTGTGTTTTATACTAATCTTAACCCTAATTATGTGTTTCACACTAACCCTAACCCATATTATACGTTTTTGTAATAACCCTTTCCCTAATTGTATAATTTTGTACTAACCCTAACCCTAAATGTATCGTTATATGCTAACACTTAACCCTAACTGTGTTTTATACTAACCTTTATTATATGTTTTACACTAACCCTAACCCTAATTATAGGTTTTTTGTACTATATCTTATCATAAATGATTTGTTTTGTACTAACCCTAACCCTAACCCTTAATGTATTTATATGGTAGCCCCTAACCCTTATTGTGTGTTTTACACTGACCCTAAACCTAATTGTATGTTGTTGTCTTAACCCTTTCCATAAATGAATCTTTTTGGTCCAACCCCTACCCCTAACTTTGTTTTTCACAGACCCTTACCGTAACCTTAATTGTACGTTTTTTGTAATAACCTTTACCTGAACTGTATCCTTTGTACAAACCCCTACCCCTTACTTTGTGTTTCCATCGACTATAAGCCTAATTGTAAAGCCACATTTAAAAGGTAAAAACTAAATAAGAAATACAAAGAAATAAAACCTTTAAAACAAATAAAACAAGAATGCCCAACAATAATTATACGTTTTTGTACTAACCCTTATCATAAATGTATCTTTGAACTAACCCCCACCTTTTATTTTTTGTTTTGATCGACTATAACCCTAATTTTATAATTTTGTACTAACCCTCACCCTAAATGTATCTTTATATGCTAACCCCTAACCCCAATTGTGTGTTTTATGCTAACCCTAACCCCAAAAATTAAACTTACTCCGATTTTGATGAAATTGGTTTATAAGGTGATAGTGGTATGGCGAGTTGATTTTTGACATCAACATTTTTTTATCGACGGCCATTTTCAAAATGGCCGCCGTTTCCCTCCAAAATCAAAGTTACTCTGATTTTAATGAAAATTGGTATATAAGGTAAAAGTGGTATGGCGAACTTATTTTTGACATCAAAACTTTTATAGCGTCAGCCATTTTCAAAATGGCCGCCATTTCCCGCCAAAATTAAACTTACTCCTATTTTGATGAAAATTGGATATAATAAGTTATCTCAAATGCTAAGAGACATTGACAAAGAGGGGTACGTGAGGGGACATTTTTGTGACTCGCTTGCGATCACAATTAGAACTAGTTATTATTATACTTTTTTCTTTTTCTTCCGTCAACCTGATGCACGAACTTGTCCGACTATCTCCTCGGACAAAGGTGGACCGATCGATTTGAAACTTGGAGGGGTGATAGGTCCCAAGGTCCTACAGTGTTTTTTGCGATTTATGATTTCAAAATGGCCGCCATTTCCAAGATGGCCGCCAAAAACCGAAAAACTATTACCTTATTTTTCTTGGAAATCACATGATGAAATTCAACGAAACTTGGTATACATGTTCAGAAAAATAATTGGAAACTTTTTGGGCAAAAAAAAATTTCGCGAGTGGCGGATGGCCGAAAAAGAGCGAAAAATGTAAACATTGTCCGATTTCAACGAAACTTAGTATAGAGGGTATATGGGTGATGGCGATTCACGGAGCATTGTCGGAATTTCCGTATTGGTCGCCATTTTCAAGATGGCCGCCGAAAATGGCGAAAAATGTAAACATTGTCCGATTTCAATGAAACTTGGTATACAGGGTATATGGGTGATGGCGACTGACGGCACATTGTTGGAATTTCTGTAATGGCCGCCATTTTCAAGATGGCCGCCGAAAATTGCGAAAAATTTAAAGATTGTCCGATTTCAATGAAACTTGGTATACAGGATATATGGGTGATGGCGACTCACAGCGCATTGTCCAAATTTCTGTAATGGCTGCCATTTTCAAGATGGCCGCCGAAAATCGCAAAAAATGTAATTATTGTCCAATTTTAACGCAACTTGGTACACAGGGAATATGGGTGATGGCGTCTCACGGCGCATTGTCGGAAATCTGTTGAAGAGGACAGACATTATATGAGAACGGGAGGGGACATCCCACGTTTCGGGAAACGTAAATTTTAATTATTCTTCTTCTTCTTCCGCACTCTAAAAAACGCTTGTCCGGGTATAGCCGAAGAGATGTGAAGACTATGCTTTATGAAACTTTCCACGGAGATAGGGCACATATCAGAGGTGTGCACAACGTTTTCAGAATTTTCAAAATGGCCACCGTTTCCGAGTAAACAGGGAAAGTTCATTATATAGGACATTGCTATATCTCGGTAACCTAGGTGGTCAGGTGATTGATTGATTGATTGATTGTTGTTTGCTTAATGTCCCGTCGGCGATATTTCAGCCATAATCGGGACATAAACAAGTTGTGATATATAACTAAAAATTCAGTATAAAACGAAGTCAAAAGACCGTCGATAAAACAAAAAAGTATGACTAGATAAAAACACCAACTAAAAAGGGCACATTAAAACATAAAACTAGTGATAAAGAACAAACTACAATATTTAAACAAATTATGATGACATAGATAAATAAATAACGTAAAACAACACAAAATTTACAAAAGGTTACATAAATAAACTATAATTTGGCATATAAACCAGTTTCCTTTAAAAACGATAAAATGGCATCGGTTGGGATACCGCTGAACAAATCGTGCATTGTTGCACAAGTGAAATACTTCCTTCTTATTGGAGCAACATCAACACAGTCGAGGAAAACATGCTTCAAAGAATACCGCGAGTCACAAGGAATGCACATTGGGGCCTCCTTCTCCTGTGTCATCAGGTGGCCATGAGTGACTCTAGAATGTCCTATACGACATCTAGTGATGACCACCTGGTCTCGACGGCATCGAAATCAAGCATGACTTTCCCCAAGCTGTGGTTTAAGCTCATGAAGTTTGTTGTGCTCAGCGGCAGCCCAAACCTCATCCCACAAGCTCTGAACATATAGTCGGATTGTATTTCTACAATCCGAGTAAGGAATAAAACATTTAGAAACTGGTTTGCGAAGGGCTTCCTTCGCAACACTGTCCACAACTGAATTTCCATGAATACCAGTGTGACTGGGTACCCATAGGAAAATTAATTCTAAACCACCTCTGATCAATTGATGAACCATATAAACAATTTTAGAGATTAATGGATTTTTTAATTTGCAGTTCTGAATTGCCAAAAGACAAGAAAGAGAATCGGAACAGATAAAGAATTGAGCGTGCTCAGAAGCATCAATCAATTTGAGCGCTAAAATAATGGCTCTCGCTTCAGCTGTAAAAATGGAAGCAGTAGATGGGAGGCGTTGTGTAGCAGTGCTATCCCCCGAGACAGCTGCAGCAGCAACGCTATCACCATCTTTAGAGCCATCTGTATAAACTGTCAAGAAACCCGGATATTTAGATTTAATTTCACAATAATCTTGTTGTATAAGGAGATGATTTGTTTCAGACTTTTTATGTTTGCGGAGATCAAAAATAAATTTAGGTTTGGAGAGTTCCCAGGGTGGAACTCTTAAAGGCTTCACATGTTTTATAGTTTCTAAATCAATCTTCAGATTTGACAGATGAGAAGCAATACGAATACCAAAAGGAGGAGTTTTGTTTTCGTGTTTTTCATAAATACTTTTGAGAGGTGGTTTAAAAATACAATCGTGGGCAGGGTTGTCAGGAAAAGCTTTAAGCTTGGTAGAGTATTGTAGACCAAGCTTAATTCTGCGGTGTTTCAGAGATGGCTCATTTGCCTCCGCATAAAGGCTCTCAATGGGAGAGGTTCTGTATGCACCGAGGCAGAGTCGCAATCCCTGATGATGGACAGCGTCTAAAATTTGTAAGTAAGACTTTTTCGCAGACCCATAAATAATTGAACCGTAATCTAGTTTTGATCTAACAATAGATCTATACAAATTTAAAAGAATTGATTTATCAGCTCCCCAGTCGGTACTGGAGACAACTTTAAGAATGTCAAGAGCCTTAAGGCATCTTGATTTCAACATTTTGATATGGGGAAGAAAGGTAAGCTTTATATCAAAAAGAACGCCAAGAAATTTTGATTCTTCAACTATTTTAATTTTTTTGCCATATAAAAAGAGATCTGGATCGGGATGAAGTTTTCGTTTCTTACAAAAATGCATAGCAACAGTTTTGCTCTCTGAAAATTTGAAACCATTTTCAGAGGCCCATTTTTCGATCCTTTTGAGGCACAGCTGTAACTGCCTTTCAATTGTATTCATGTTTTTTGCACTGTAACATATTAAAAAGTCATCAACGTATAAAGAACCTTCAATATTGTCTTGAAGGACTTTGGCAATGCTATTTATTTTTATACTAAAGAGAGTGACAGAAAGGATGCTACCCTGGGGAACACCCATTTCCTGGTCATACTCTTCAGAAAAGGTTTTATTGACTTTAACATTGAAGTGTCTGTCAGAAAGGAAGTCGGCCAAGAATGTTGGTAACCTGCCTTTCAACCCCATATCACAAATGTCTTTTAAAGTACCATACTTCCATGTGGTGTCATAAGCTTTTTCGAGGTCGAAAAAGATAGACACCACATGTTCGTTCTTCGCGAAGGCGTTTCGAAGAAAAGACTCAAAACGGACCAAATGATCGAGCGTGCTCCTGCCTTGGCGGAATCCACACTGGATATTCGAGATGAGTCCATTGGACTCGAGGAACCAAACAAGCCGATCGTTGATCATGCGTTCTAGAGTCTTACAGACGCAGCTTGTCAAGGCTATCGGACGATAGTTGGAAGCATCTGTGTGATCCTTCCCCGGCTTAGGGATAGGAACAACAGTGGCAAGCTTCCATATTTCAGGCAATTTTCCGTTGATCCATATGTCATTCATTATTTTAAGAAGAGTGTTCATTGATATATCAGGAAGGTGTTTCAAAAGCTGATAGTGGATGTCATCAGGACCACATGCAGTATCATGGGCTTTACTTAAGGAACTTTTAAGTTCATCTAAAGAGAATGGGGAATTGTAGCTCTCCGAATTGTCGGAGTTAAAGTTCAATTTAGTTTTTTCAGCTGTTCGTTTAAATTTTTGGAAGTCAGGTTTGTAATTAGATGAAGATGAATGTTTAGCAAAATAGGTGGTCAGGACCTTGAAACTCGGTAGGATTATAGAGCTTGATGAGTACTACAAAAATATCCAAAAAAATTTTGAAGCGATATTTACGGTTTTTCCGCAAAATGCGAAAATGTGAAATTTCAAAATCCAAGATGGCCGCCAAAATTTAAAAGTGCTTGGATTTTGATAAAAATTAATATTCTAGTACATTTTGATGTTGTGAGTTATAATCCACATCAAAGGTGTCCATAAGCACTTCGAAATTTTTTAAATGGCCGCTTTTTTAATAAATAGCAAAAGTTCATTATATAGGACATTGCTATATCTCGGTAACATAGGTGGTCAGGACCTTGAAACCCGGTAGGATTATAGAACTTAGTGAGTACTACAAAAATATCAAAAATTTTCGAAGTGATATTTAGGGTTTTTCCGCAAAAAGGGGAAAATGTGAAATTTCAAAATCCAAGATGGCCGCCAAAATTTAAAAGTGCTTGGATTTTGATAAAAATTAATATTCTGGTAGATTTTGATGTTGCAAGTAATGCTCCACATCAGAGGTGTCCATTAGGACTTCGAAATTTTTTAAATGGCCGCTTTTTTTTAATAAATAGCAAAAGTTCATTATATAGGACATTGTCATATCTCCGTAACACAAGTGATGAGCACCTTGAAACTTCGAGGTATTATAGAGCTTGATAAGTACTACAAAAATACTTAAAAAGTTCTAAAAAGATATTTACAGTTTTTCCGTCAAATGCAAATACGTGAAATCTCTAAATCCAAGATGGGCACCAAAATGTATCCAAGATGTTACGTTTAAACACATCATTGACAATGCCATGAACATTATACATATATATTCTATATTTTTACATCATTTGCACATTCTATAAAACTGAAAAAGGCAGTATTTTTGCTGCTTGAAGGTACATCTTGTTCGTTTGGGGAACATCTGTGACGGCTGCCGTCACAATCAGTACTCGTTATTTTATTGGCATATGAATACCGTTTGAAGCGATATAAGGTAGATTAAATCCAAATCCGGTTTACTCACTTGTCTATAGGTTTGTTCTTATTTAATAATTGAATACGTGGATTACTCACTACGGATGATTGATCCGAAATGTAAATATTATCAGGATGATGGGTAAACAACGATATAGATAGAGTATTTAACTGTAAAATGTTATTTTTATAATGATACATTGGGGTTGTATGCGAGATTTTTTTCCATGTATGCTTTGCTTTGTTTTCGTTAGTCTGCGAATTTGATTGATCGCTAGGTTATGTGCTTTAAAATAATTTTGTAGTGCGTAATTTTTTAATAGCCTTGAGTGAATGATTCGGAATTTTAAACTTGTCATTTGAATAACGGTTTTGAATTATTGGCATCCGTGGGATATTTGTGTTTGGAATTGGATAATTCTATTCCTTTTTTACTCGATTTTATGAGATTTATTTGGGGTAAATAGCTTATTCGGCTGGTTTTGTATTGCGCGAGGAAGTCACCTAAACATTGGTTTATTATCTTGTTAAAGGATGAAGCGAATATCTTAAAGAATTTATGATTTTTTATTATACCCCGCCACACGAAGTGGCAGGGTATTATGTTATACCCTCAGTTTTTTTCAATGTCTGTCCGTCCGTCCGTCCGTCTGTCCGTCCCCTGAAGGTTTCCGACCAATAACTTGAAAACGCGTCAAAATATTTGAATGATATTTTGCACAGCTGTTTAGTACAATAAAATACAGGTCAAGTTCGATTTCCAGCATGATCCAAAAAATAGTTTTCGAGATAGGCCACTTTGAAAAATCAAATTTCATGAAATTTTGAGTTTCCGACCAATAACTTGAATACGCGTCAAAGGATTTGAATGATATTTTGTACAGCTGTTTAGTACAATAAAATACAGGTCAAGTTTGATTTCCAGCATGATCCAATAAACAGTTTTCGAGATAGGCCACTTTGAAAAATCAAATTTCATGAATTTTTGAGTTTCCGACCAATGACTTGAAAACGCTTCATGGGATTCAAATGATATTTTGTAAAGCTATTGAGTATAATAGAATACAGGTCAAGTTCAATTTCCAGCTTGATCCGAAAAATAGTTTTCAAGAAAGGCTACTTTGAAATCAAATTTTATGAACTTTTGATATTATAACGTGACGGGGTATCATTTAATGTCCCATTACATGCCCTATTTTTTATGTTATAGATGGTTTTGCCAACGGTGCTTAAGAGGAGGCACAGTCTAATTGGTGTATGTTTAACCCCACTTTTCAAAAGAATACGGAATGGAAAGCCAGACGGCCTAAAGCAGTTTGCTAGGGTTTCAAGGGACCTAGCTACAGAGGAGATGGGTTGGAGGAAATTGGAAAACATATTAAGAAGATCACTGGAGATGATTTTTTAGAGATTGCTCAGTCGACAGGCGCTGAGTCGGTGGAGGACGGCAGATGGTGCTAATACGCTGTTATTATTTATGCTAATGATTTTGGTCATCCGAAAGGACAGGATTTGGATGAGGATAATAGCGCTGTAAGTATAGATATGTTAAAGATTTCTGTTAAGGGTGTATGAGTCTGAAATTTTCTGTAATTTAAGAGTTATTTCAAATAAATAATTTGGAAAGAATGTACCTCAAAATAGCTAGACTTTATGGGGAAACATGGAGCCGTTTTCAAGATATAAGACCCTTAAAAAGGGCGGGGGAAAGGCTTCTCTAGATTTTTCATAGGGAATACGATGGAAATTCGTCCTTTTAACATAGAAATGGTAATTAGAATTGAAGGAAATTTGAAGTGTGTTTATTAGCGGAACTTTCTTTATTAGTTGTGAACGAGTTTAAGAAATCTTGTTGGAATGTTTTAGTGCATTTGAATGGATTAAAGCAGAGGATCCCGAAAATGTTTAATTTCTTAGGCTCGTACCTTGTACGTCTTTGTCGGATATATATTTCACTTGAGAATATATCAGTGAGTGAGTGAGTGAGTTGGTGTTTTACGCCCATGCAACGCTATATAGGTTATTTACAGGCGATGAACATGAAAAGGATGATAAAATGAACATGAAATGATGATGATAAATGAAATATGGGATAGGGTGGGACACAATGGACAGGTAAATTTTGAAGAACCACAGGAAAAGGGGAGAGGTGGGTAGGGGCGGAAAATTTAGCCTATGTGATGCACTACTTGGCGGTCCACAAAGGGGTCTTTTACGAGAACATATCATATGTGAGAAAAAATGAGTGAGTGAGTGAGTTGGTGTTTTACGCCCGTGCAACGCTATATAGGTTATTTACAGGCGATGAACATGTAAAGGATGATAAAATGAACATGAAATGATGATGATAAATGAAAAATGGGGTGGGGTGGGAAACAAAGGACCGGTAAATTTTGAAGAACCACAGGAAAAGGGAGAGGTGGGTAGGGGCGGAAAATTTAGCCTATGTGGTGCACTACTTGGCGGTCCACAAAGGGGTCTTTTACGTGCATGGAGCGTGGCACTCTCCACACACGTTGGCCCACTATGGTCGGCGGTCAGGGTTTCCGTATTATAGACCTGACAACCCCCGCGGACGAGGGCCACCCTATTCAGCCACCTAGGGTACACACTTGGTCGCTCTGTGGGCTGAGCACTGACCCGACGTCAGAATCCCAAGACCCTTAGTCGCCTCTTACGACAAGCTAGGCTCTGCTGCGGGCCTATTCGCCACCCGGGCCCCGCACGGGACGTGAGAAAAAAAAATAATAATATAAATATAGTATATGTGTAGATCAAAATAGGTTAAGACGAACAAATAAACGGGAAACAAATTTTACACGAAGATGATGATGTAGAACAGTCCTGATATATTTTAAAATTTGTATGTTTACTTCATAGTATATCACTACTGATCTAGTAAATCCGGATTGAGATCAGGAAGTCCGACCTGAAATACAAACTTTGAAAACTGCAGCCGTCGAATGTAAACGGCTAGTCGATTTGATAGATTCTCTGAGTGGAGAAAACTTGTGTCTGCATTCAATGTTCTCAGGAAAAGAATTCATTGTCAGAAATCTGAAAAGTCTCTGAAGTGTTATGATGTACAACAACTTCTAGAAACAGAACGTTTCATCATCAAGAGCTCACATAAAGAAGAATTTCCGGACGAAATATGTTCTTTGATGGAAGGTGAGAAACTTCCAAAAAATAGTTCGATTCTTTCTTTGGACCCATTTCTAGACGCTAACGGAATTCTAAGAGTAAGTGGACGACTAAAACACTAAGAGCTTAGTGACTCAACGTAACAACCAGTTATGGTTCCTAAAAACCACCATGTGGCAATTCTTATTGTTCGTCATTATCATTCAAAAGTTGCACATCAAGGCAGGTTATTTACAGAATCCCCAATCAGAATTTCTAGATATTGGATTGTTGGAGTCAAACGAATCATAAGCTCAGTATTGCGGCAGTGTGTTAAGTGCAAGAGGTTGCGTGGCAAAACTTGCACTAAGCAGATGGCAGATCCCCCGAGAGATCGAGTTACACCAAGTCCACCTTTTTTTTCGTAGGCGTTGATGCGTTCGGACCATGACCCGTTACTTTTCAGCCACCTAGGGTACACACTTGGTCGCTCTGTGCCCAATCTTTCATTATTTCATGATAAATATGTAGTTTAAATGTTAAAGTAAATATAATTAACCATTTCTGACCTGTTTTCCATTCATAAATTCCGATTTTTAATATTTTCCTCCTCGGTTCGTTTAAATTTGATAATTTTTTTCTATGGTGAGCACTGACCCAAGACCCTTAGTCGCCTCTTACGACAAGCTAGGCTCTGCTGCAGGCCTATTCGCCACCCGGGCTTTTTTCTATGGAACGCCATACGTGTCATAATAACTGATGTACATGTTTTTATATTTTTGGACTGACTTGGTATAGAACTTAATAAATTGCTATGTTGTGCTGTATTTTTGACAGAATAGGATTTGTGATTATCCCATAGGCCAAGGACTTAATTATCTCTTTTTTTTCTTGCACATGTAATGTCATTATTGTACCACTCTGGTTGTCTATCTTGTTTAACTCTTTTAGTAACAATAGGTGCATGCTTATCTATCAATTCATTGAACATATTATAGAAAATCTCAAGACAATTAGCAGGGTCATTGTCATAAGAATTTTCAATGGTGTGGAAAGAAGTTTTTAGTAAAGTTTCTGTATGTTATCTCAGTATGACAGTTCTTTTTCTCTGATACCTTTTCTTTTCTTTTTAAGACATATAGGATAGTGATCACTAATGGAATAAAAACTTACATGTGATTCAGATACCATATTAGGAATTGTAACATAGATATGGTCTATCAATGTGGATAATTCTTTAGTTATTGTAGTTGGATCTACTAATAACTGTTGTAATGAATACATATTTATTAAATCTAGCCACTTTTGAGGGAGGTTACTTTTATTTGACCAGTTAAAGTTAAAATCACAAAGCAGAACAATATCCGAATTATAACTAATGGCTAATTTAACTTCTTTTTCAAAATTACCTGTCCAGTCAATTAATGAACTTGGTGGCCTATATGCAAAACAAAGCAAAAGAGATTTCTTGTGCTTTGGGTGTATCTCAATCCATATTTTTTCAATATTGCTGACTTCAAAATTACGCATTCTTGTAAAGATTACATTTTTATTAATGTATACAAGTTGGCCAACTCCGTGAAAACCCCTGTCTTTTCTCTCTATTACATAACCAGGTGAATTTAATTCATTATCATTTGTGTTTTCTGTTAAAAATGTTTCACAGAAACCTAAAATATCAGGACTGTTTTCTGTCATAATAGTGTTTTAATTTCATCAATCTTTTTTCAATTCTATTGATATTATGTGATACAATCATCAGACCCTAAATTTGATCAAAGTGATATGACATTGGACAAGTACTGGGTTTTATAATATAAAACAAACAGGAAATCATTAGTAATGTAAATACTGAAAAATCATGAAAAATGTTATCAATTGAAAATTTGGCCCCAGTTAGTGCATGAAATAAATCAACATCATTTACATCATCACTTAGCCCAGACATATCATGTGGTATGCAGCCATTTTAGCTGTATTTAGCAGTATTTCCACTTGCATAGTTATTAAATTCATGATTAATTGATAGGCTATCATGCTGTTTGATATTTCTGATATTGTTTTTTAACTTGCGCAGATTTGTTTAAATTCATTTTTGACATAATTATAAGTTTCAGCATTTGAACATTTACAAAACGTAGAATTACATTCCGAGCATAAAAGTGACAAAATAGAAATTTGTTGTAAGGGGCTATCTCTTCTTTGCCAAAATTTCAAATTTGAACATATTTACACATTTTGCTTTATGTCCGAATTGTCCACAACGAACACATTTTACTCTTGAATGAAATTTACAATTGTCAGTTGAGTGATTAAGTTCTCCACATTTGCTGCAAGCCACAACTAGCTTGTTAAGAATACCAATAACATTGTTAATGTTGTGAAGATATCTTGAAGTTCCTTTCCTGTTTAAGTGGATTCCATCCGTTGAGAAAATGGAGAATTTCGGGAAATCTCCATTGTCTGCAAAACTCAGCTGATTTATGAAAATAATGTTAAGGAATTGGCATAAGTTCTCAAGTTCATTGTTTGCTTGTAAAACACTGACATCTGCTCTTGGTAGAAGAACTGATACTATGATGTTGGAGTCTTTTCCACCAATGGCCCTAATTGCATATAGCAAACTTACATAGTCCTCAATGAATCTATGGATGTTTCAAAAAGTTAGTCTTTAAACTGTGAAGGCTTTGCTGTACGCTGCAAACAGTGTCAAAGTCCTCCAATTTTAATGATATTGACCTTCCGTTCGCAATATCGAAGATGTCCACAAAAATAATCTCCACATTAACGCCTGGCGAAACTTTATGCTTTTTATTTTCCAGTGAGTGAGTGAGTGAGTTGGTGTTTTACGCCCGTGCAACGCTATATAAGTTATTTACAGGCGATGAACATGAAAAGGATGATAAAATGAACATGAAATGATGATGATAAATGAAATATGGGAGTGGGGTGGGACACAAAGGACTGGTAAATTTTGAAGAACCACAGGAAAAGGGGAGAGGTGGGTAGGGGCGGAAAATTTAGCCTATGTGGTGCACTACTGGGCGGTCCACAAAGGGGTCTTTTACGTGCATGAAGCGTGGCACTCTCCACACACGTTGGCCCACTATGGTCGGCGGTCAGGGTTTCCGTATTATAGACCTGACAACCCCCGCGGACGAGGGCTACCCTATTCAGCCACCTAGGGTACACAGTTGGTCGCTCTGTGGGCTGAGCACTGACCCGACGTCAGAATCCCAAGACCCTTAGTCGCCTCTTACGACAAGCTAGGCTCTGCTGCGGGCCTATTCGCCACCCGGGCCCCGCACGGGGATTTTATTTTCCAAAATTGTAGCGTATTTTTTTTTCAACTTTTTTCGATAAATATTCATAGTAGGTTACTTGACTCATTTTTTTATTAAAAGAAGGAAACATCGTAAATAAAAAACAGCTATTTTTCTTGTTATAATAAGTTGTCAAGTGGAATAATAATTTTATATCAACTGTTTATAAATGGTAATTTTCAAGAGAAGAGGATGGACATGTCATCCCGCCTACTCAAACTCCACATCTTCATCATAAACTTAAATGGAAACTGTCATTATTCTTCCATTTCTTCTGTCTTATCAGTGAAATGGTCTATATATAGTACCATTGACACGGTAACATGAAAATTTAAATTCTTCGGATTAAACTCAGTTCCAAATTTAAAAGCTTCTTTTTCTATTAGTATGGAATACTTTAAACATTTTCTTGAATCTTCAGCATTGCGTTCTATACAGTGAAGGGCAAGCTTGTCAACACTAGGTAGAATGCATTGTTCTATGATATAAATCCAAGACTGTTTTCAGCCAATAAGTTCACTTTTTGACACATCTCGTCTCAACAAAGAAAAAAAATCTGTTAATGAAATTGTTTAATTCTTTAGCTTCTGTGGATATGGAAGAAGTCGACATTTTCATTGAATTACTAATTTCAGATATTTGTCTATCATGCGTGTCTAAAATAATGTGAAAATTTTCGTTTTCGATCAATATATCCAAACGACATGGTTCCCCCCCTAACAACTGATAGAAATAGACGATACCGTGGTCCTGAATGAGTGCTCCATGACGATGGAGGAACTTACGTGAACACAACACAGGTAGACGTTGTCTGACCACTTGTAAAAATATATAAAAAAAAATAATTTTATTTTTATCAAAGGGGGGAAAGAAAAATATACATATGAAAATATGTTGAAAAAATATGAAGCATTTGGTTTTACCTTTTTTTTAAATACCGGATGTTATGTTTTGTTATGTTAACAGAGGCGGGAAATAGTAAGAATCAGCGAGATCAACAAAGGTGTTATAAATTATGATGGTAACATGTTGTGTTTGTTGCTAATCCTCGTGGGGATGGTAACAGCTAAGATCAGTTTGAATCCTACAACTTGTCAGGTCATAGCCTATAGTCAACTGACATATGCAGTATTATAGATGAGGTATAATTACCAGGGTCCGGGAATTTATGATTTTTCGGGGCCACCGAGTGTTAGCACTATCTACATTGATAGGCTCACGGACGAGTCACACCTCCGAATTTTAACCAATTCTTTGAAAACAGTACACATTAATGACGGCTCAGTTTAGACCTGCCAGTTGGTGTCGACTCAATCCACTTGTACCACCATTTATGTGAAGGGAACAATGTGTAAAGATGTATGTATTATTTTATAAATAATTCATTTACACACCTTTGTTCACCCTTGATAAGAATAAATAATGCGAGAACCACATAAATAATACTCTAGTTTAGCGTGTTTGGGAGACATATCCTGTGGGTCACATGTGTTCAATGACATCTAAAATTTTCAAAGATAAACACACAAAAGACACCAATTGATGGCCTGGTTGTTGAAGGAAAATTCAGCTCACAGTGCATTTTGATCACTACTATTTACTATTTGCTTGTGGAGTTACCTACTTTTTATAATAAAGAAGGATGTTATATGGTTTTTATTGTTTTCAGCACTCATCAACTGACACTGACTCTTCTGCCGCCACAACAACAACTGAGAAGGAAAATCTAGATTCCACTGTGGTCCCTGCTTCCACTACAAAAGACGACCGCGAGACACCCAGTTCTGATGCAGCCCCCTCCACAACTTACACCACAGACAAGCATGAGGTGGGTAAAACTGTAGATATGATTGATAATGTGAAACTAAATGAAGTTAAAATCCTTTAAGTAATTATATAACAAAGCTTTCGTTTGTGTGAAAAGGGGTCTTTCCAATACTAGATCTAAATTTCTGCTTCTTACGCTCACTAATTCCACATCTCATTATTTTTCTTTTCAAAAAGGATGCATTTTTATTTGACCATGTACCCGTCACTAAAACTCCTCTTTCAATCATCATAATCTTTTTTACTTATCCATTCTGTTAATAGGAATAAATCACATCAACGGTAGAAAAGAAGCAAAGGTGTACCAAAGGGGTAATCAGAATCATAAAACCGTGAAGACAAAGACAAAACCGGCTGACAAAAAATAAAAATGGCAACAAAAGCTCAAGAAATCTACAATTAGACCAGATAATTATTAAATTAGAATAAAACTAGAAATAAATATTTAAATAAGTCATTTTAATTCTACGATCTAGATCTGAGTCACCAGTTTCCTATGTTAGCGGAGCATCATTTTCTAGTCTACAAAATATTAATCAAAAAGAAATGAGAAAAATTGTGTCTTAAATAATGTATTTGTGAGAATGTGTTTAAAAGAATGAAAAAAAAATATTTACACAAAAAATGTCTTTCTCAGAGATATCAACCATCACGTGGATTAGAAGCACTTTATCAGCAGTAACAGGTAGAAACTATATTAATCATTTTGCTTACTTCATATTTATAATTATAATACTTCCAAGTGCTGTTTTTTTAAGATTAATCTATCATAATATTTTTTACCAAAACTTAACACCAAAGTATACCAAAATTGAGCTAAATGAAGAATGACTGACTAAAGAAAGTCTAAATATATCAATATAATTTTATTCCCATTAATTTTGTTTTCAGCTCTGGCCTGGGTGCCACAAAACATGAAAAATAACTTAAGTCTAAGAATATTCTCAACTCATTGTGACGTCATTAAATTAGAAAGTTTTGATTGGAGTCGCCATGAAAATTAAGAATATTCTCAGACATAAGTATTTTTAAGTTTAATGGAGCCCAGGTCTGGTGTTTGTATATTTTCTGTACAAAAAAGTCTTTGTAAAAAGGGGAGGGTGAATAAGCATATGACATTGAGATGGGGGATCTCCCCAGGCAAGTTTTGCTAATCAATGACCATGATGATTTTGAAATTGAATGCATTAATTTTGATGATGATTACCAAACAGTATGTTTCAATTAGTGTCCGTAGCACATGCGCATTCACTGCTACTGATGGAATATTAATATATTTTTGAAGCTTCTCCTTGAAGAAAACTGCGGAGGAGCACAAATGGCATTTAATTGTCGGATCACAAGTCGATGGTAGAACCATTTTTATTTCTATGTGAGATGCTGAAATGGGTAAGATTCATATATATACAAAGATTCAAATAAACATTACATAATTAAAAAGCTTTAGATTAAGATTAAATAATAGTTCATAAGTTGGTTATGATAAATATTATCCATCATCAAAGTACATTGTTATTGTCTAAGAGGGTTGGGGTGGTGGTATGGTAGTTTTACATTGATTCAAGAGAAAATTTTGGAATACCATTGATCATAATTACATAGAATTTAAATGATTGAATTAAAACAAAATTATAATAATTTGAGTTGCGGTGTGGCGGAATTAAAAAATCAATACAATACTAAAAGTCAGGTACGCCACAAGGTTAAAAGGTGAAATCGAATTATAAATACACATAAACATATCACTTAAAATCAAATATAAAACGATAGCGGGGCCCGAGTACTTTCGGTCAAAAGACCTTCTTCAGGGAAATAAAAAACTGGGAGAAAAAAGAGAAACACCCGCACAGTGCAAAGACAGAACAAGACTGATTTGCTAGTGATAAATTACGTCACAATCAATCCTGAACATTGTAGATAAACATGCATATGATTAGCATAAATACGTCACAAGCTAGCAATCCTGAACTTTATGACTAAAAACCTACCAGCACTGTAATATATGTTTTAGCTAAATATGAAACATAAGAATAAAATAATATATAAAATCAGAGAACATTAACAAGTTACAACAGATTGTTTTTGATATTCATGCCCATAGGGTGACTAGAACCAAGGAACTTGATGATTCTCTGTTCTAGAGACAATCGTTGCTTTTCACCCATATTAGTCACCATCAACACAGTCACTTGCATATCGGACAAATTGTGGCCTGGCTGTCTGAAGTGGCGACCTACCGGACAATCTCCACTATTACGAACACTTCTGATGTGTTCCACAAAGCGGTCTCCAAGTCTACGGCAGGTCTCACCGACATAAACCATCAGACATTTTTTGCATTGGATTGCGTATATCAAATTCTCCGATACGCAAGTAAATCCATTTCTAAGAGTGAAAGTGTTGGACGGACCATTCACCTCATTTGTCTCCCAGGTAAACTGACATGTGGAACACACGGGCCGCTTACATTTTCTAGTGCCACGGTAATCGGCCAGAGGGCGGCGAGCCGCGCTTTTAAAAGAGCTGGTGACAAGGTGTTGTCTAAGACTTTTGCCCTTCCTAAAAGCCATTAAAGGCGGCGAATTGAAGACCTCTGCCATGTGTTGGTCCTCTAAAACAATGGAGCGAAAATTCCGGATCAAAATGTTCTGTACGGCCGTATTGTGCGGGTGGTACGTGAGTACCAAAGGAACACGATCGCTGGAATTTTGTGTTTTAGGCTCCAGTGCCGACGTTCTGTTTACCTTAGAGACCGAGGATATTGCCTTATCTAAAACCCTGGTTGGATATCCTCTCTTGACAAAGAATGACTTCATTTTGTTGCTCTGTTGGTGGAAATCAGAGTCATCGCTGCAAATTCGACGAAGTCGCAAAAATTGCGACTTCGGAATGGCATTTTTACAAGCCTGGGGGTGACAGGAAGTGTAGTTAAGGTAGCAGTGGGCATCTGTAGGTTTGTAAAAGACAGATGTAGTTATTTTACCACCTTGAATGGAACATTCAATGTCAAGAAAGGATAGTTTTTCCTGAGTGATGTTAAATGTGTATTTGATGGCAGGATGGTAAGAGGAAACAAAGTCAATGAACGACTGGAGTTCCTGTTGGCTGTCGGACGAAACGCCAAAGACATCGTCTATGAATCTCTTGTACAGATCAGGAACAGGACCTATGTATTCTGAGAACATTCGTTCCTCTAAGTAGCCAACAAATAGACAAGCAAAGATGGGCCCCATTTTGGTGCCCATGGCAACACCACCAGTTTGAGAGTAAAAATCGCCGTTGAATTGAAAAGTGTTGAGGGTTAGGACCAACTCAGCCAGTCTAAGAATTATGTCAGTTTTTATATATGGATTGGGTCGCCTGTCGAGAAAGTGTTTTAAAGCAACTAAGGCATCGTTGTTAGGTATGCTGGTGTATAGAGGAGTAACGTCCATCGTGAACAGTCGAAAATCATCTGGTTTCTCTGGTTCAAACTGCTCAAGGATGTTCAAGGCATTGGTAGTATCTTTGAGTTGTTAGATTGGAAAAGCTGTCAATTTCTTTGTATTAATAAATGGTATTTTTAGTAAGTAGCTTTTGTAATTTTGCTTGCAGTAGGGAAATAATACTATTTCTAGACCGATTGCATCATCTTTTTCCTTTTTTTTTTCTATTGTTTCCAGTCCTCGCGGAATATCTCATCCTCAATCTAATTAGATGGTCCAAGTGTGCGGGATATGATAGTAATTAAAGATTTAAAGAAAGAAAGAATTTGTCATAATTAAAGTATAATCTTAATCCGTATTAATATATTCTTATTTAGGAACTTTAGAAGAAACTTTCTTTCTTATAAAAAAATTGTTACCTCCCTTTGACCACTTGAAACATCAATTAATCAATGAAATATATGTTCCTGTTATAATGTAGATTCAAAAGGATCCATTATTGATCTAATAAATATTTCTATTTAATTATAATTATTATTATTTATATCATAGCCGTTTTAGTTCTATTTTCTGATAAATCTACCAGAATAATCACGATGGATAAAGTACAGAGATTATTGTATCACACGTTGAAATGTTTGTATGGTAGTATAATTTTATACGTTCTCCCCGACATTGTTACGGCATGTTGTTATGGTTGCGAGGTGGAACACCCAAGTCAAATACACAATACGTGATTGATGTGGACGGAGATGGAGCATTTGGATACCTTCTTTGATTACGAAAAAATCAGTCAAATAGTTGTAATGGCAAGACCCATTAATTTCTAAAATTGTATATATTGTTCATCAATTGATAAGAGGTGGCGTGGAATTGATTTTCCTATGGGTACCCAGTCATACTGGTATTCATGGGAATTCAGTCGTGGACAGGGTTGCGAAGGAAGCCTTTCGGAATCCAATATCCAAATGTTTTATTCCTTATTCGGACTGTAGAAATAAAATCAGAATATATGTTCAAAGTTTATGGGACGAGGTTTGGGCTGCCGCTGAGCACAACAAACTTCATGAGCTTAAGCCACAGGTCGGGGAGAGTCGTGCCTCATTCCGATGCCGTCGAGACCAAGTAGTCATCACTAGATGCCGCATAGGTCATTCTAGAGTCACTCATGGCTACTTGATGACACAAGAGAAGGAAGTTCCGATTTGCATTCCTTGTGACTCACGGTATTCTTTGAGGCATGTTCTCCTTGACTGTGTTGATCTTGCTCCTATTCGTATGAAATATTTCAACTGTGCATCCATGCACGATTTGTTCAGCGGCATCCCAGCCGATGCCATTTTATCATTTTTAAAAGAAATTGGTCAGTACTCAAAATTATAATTTTTAGAATAAAATCATAATTTGTAAATTCTTATGTGCTGTTATAATTAATCTTTAGCTCGTTTTTGCCAAGTTCTTTTTTGCTATCGCTGTAAATGGTTTTATTTTTTAATGTGTTAATTTTAAATGATTAATTTATCTATTTATTTTCTAGTCATTCTCTTTATTTTATCTACGGTCTTTTGACTTTGTTTTATATTAACGTGTTATTTACATAATTATTTCAACTTGTTTATGTCCCGATGATGGCTGCAATATCGATAATTTTGATTTACCGGCAATAAATTGTTTTGACACCTTGGCTGACATATATGAGGCCATGTGTGCAATCAACACACGATACTTTGTCAAATTGGCTTGGACAATTAAAGTCATTCAAGCGTACATTAGAAATTTGTTCCTGATCACTGTTTTGACACCTTAATTGCATTATCATAAGATGTGAGCCTAATTTCTAACTAGTCGTTAATCCTTTTCTTCAACCTGCTGTGATCTACCGTTTACCTATTCAATTATCTTCCTGCTCATCCGTGGCGACGCGTGGTCACACAGGATAACTTACCTGTTGACATATTGATCAATACTGGCGATGTGTATTTAATTTCTGGTCGAAAATGATAAAACTTACTTAGGCGCCAGAAAAATCGCCAGCAGCCGTTTTTGTCGCCAGCAAGAAAAAAATATCACAATTTGCGACATTGGCGAAGCCCAGCGCGATCCCTGGGAGGTCCTGATTAAGTGGATCCGGATAGCGGGGGCGGAAAGAGACCGAAAAGAACGTTGTCATCGACAAATAAGAAACATAAGCGAATGTTTCAATTATATTTGCGACGTTGAGGCTCTGGCTCTTGCTATACCCCGAGATATAGTCGTCGTTAACCCAGGCAGAATATTTATTTTTCGCCGCTTCGCAGCAAGAATATTTATTTTCTGTCTATAATACTTAATTTAGCAAGGATCTTGTGACAAACTGGTTAATACTCAAAATTATAATTCTTAAAATAAAATCACCATTTGTAAGTCCTTTTGTTGCTATATTAATTAATCTTTAGCTCGTTTTGGTTAGTTCCTTTTTTCTATTTTCTATTTTTTTCATCAAACCAAGAGGATAGGGAGCTAGGATTGCTTAGTACTTCTAAAGTATCTTTTCTTGTAAAGTTAATGGCTTGATTAATGTAGACAATTATTCCACCACCATGAGTGGGTCTATCCTTTCTTTCAATATTAAAACCTTGAATGTTTAGTTCAGTATTATTAGTTTGGTTGGTAAGAAATGTTTCACATATGCCTATGATATCTGGAGAATTTGCATAAGACATTATAGTATGTTTAAGTTCATCAAACTTGTTTTCAAGTCGGTTCACATTATGACACACAATTTTTATCCCCCTATTTTTATCAAAACCATATGCTTGTAATAGTTCATTTTCCATATAGCTGGTTGTAAATGTTATAAATACATGACAAAGATAAAATTAAAAGAGCAAAAAATATAGGTAAATGGTTCTCAATAGTTTCATTATTTACATTATATTCTATTATGTCAGATAAATTAGCCTCAGGGAAGGTACCAGATACTTCCACAATCTTTACATGTGTTAATGTATCCTGAGAAATAGGATTATAATTATCTTTTAAATGAGTATTAACTATTTCCATATTTACTTCTGGTAATCCTTTAATTGACTTCCCATGATTAATGCAATTAGATTTGGCAATATGTACCCCAGTTTTATAAGATTTATTATTAAGTACATTAACCAAATTTGTGTCAATTAAAGGATTAGAGAAAGTGCAATTACATGTAAAATTGTTACAATTCTGACATATTTCACTTAACACCTCAAATTTTGAAAAACAAAAGCATTGGTCGGCACCTTTATCCTTGCCAATTTCCTAAAAATAATTTTGACAGAATTTTGCTTTGTGACCAGTATAGCCACAAGCATAACATTGCACCTTTTTTCCAAGTCTACAGTTTTTTGCACTGTGTCCTCTTTCTGAACAGCTGAAACATCTATCAGATCTCTTAGTGATGTACTTTAGAATATTCACCTTACTATCATAGATTTGTAATAGCTTAGCTGTTCCTCTGTCGCTTAAATGTTTCCCATCTCTCCAGAACAATTGCCTTCTATTAGAACTGAAACTTTTTAAAGTTTTGATTATTTCTGAACGAAAGTTGTTGCAGATATACTGTATGATTTTGTTTACTTCAGTTACATCGCAGTCTATTCTTGGTGTAGTCTCACATATGTAGATTTTTGTCATTGGAGATCTTCCTTCTATATTCCTAACAATCTTATACAGGTCCTCCTGAATAAGTTCAGGGTCTCTCTGTTGATGCGCATCATTTCCTCCTGCTTGAATAATTATGTCGCTATATTTAGAAACGCATGTTGTTTCAAGTTTTATGCGAATGTCTCTAAAAGTAGCTCCTCGGTTAGTAGATACATCTACATTTTTGTCCAATCCCCTTTTATTCACTCTCTGTAGAATAGAGCTTCCAATTATTAGTTTCTTCTTTGATTCCTCCGCAATTTCTGTTGTTTTGGCTTTTGTGGATTTGACATCTACGATTGGGATCATTTTCTCTTCTGTACTATTGCTGGATTCCTGTATAACTTTGATTGTTTCTGATTCTTGAGATTTGTTGAGTTCCTTTGCACTTTGAATTGTCATTGCTTCTGATGTTTTGTTTTCAGGTTTTATGTAGATTTGGGTAGCAATTGACTTTTTCTCAACTTTAGATGTTTCTGTGTGACGACTTACAGTACTTGTTTTCTTCTGAATTGTACATGTTGTTTGACATCCTGTTGATTTTCTTTCAACTATACATTGTGAATATTTAGTTGATGTTGGTTTTGTAATAGAGCAGTGGGTCTCTTTTTCTACCATAAGAGGTTTGCTGTTAGTTAGCATGCTTATAACACTTTTGAGCTCTTTAATTTCTTCCTGCAGCATGTGCATTTTTCCTATGTAGTTTGACGGTACATATGGAGTTGATGTTATCAAACTGGGCTGTTCATTCATGTTGTGGTTGAAGGATATATTTGGGGACATAGACTCACACAGTGAGATCGATTTATCCATGTTATTAGCACTTTTTAAATCTGTTTCAGATTCATGTGTTGTATTTGAATCACTAGATTCTCTTGCAGTGGTCATCTCAGTGCTCATTTCAAGAAGATTCCTCATTTTCCTTCCCAATACATTGATATGAGACTTTACCCACAATTTACATCCTTTTCCTTGTATATGGAAGGTTGCAGTGCTGGTGTGCACATGGAGAACAGTTTTTTCATTGTTTGAATATGAAGTGAAAACATATCCATTCTCCCCTCTATTTTCAAATAGGTTTTCTTGAACTGATTCAAACAGAACTGTTTTAAAAGTTTCAAAGTAGTGTTGGTTTCTAAATGTCAAAACATAAGAACACGTGTTCTCAGTACAGTCTTTAAATTCGTAGTACTCACAGTTCTTTGCATAATTTTCTTCATTTTCAGATAAAAATCCACTAAAGTCACCCAAAAAGGATGAAATATTCCTAAAGAAAGTATTTGTTACATTCATGTTTGGGTATATTAATCCTTTTCATAATAATATTAAGTATCAATTAAGTTAATCCCCAGGAGCTCAAGAAAACACAACCTTTCACTTCAACAGTCACTCTAGATTGGTGATATTGTTTTAAATGTTCAGATTTTATTGCTATTACACCAATATTCTTTTATTATAGTCTGAAAGTAATCTCGCAGTCTGATGAACGTCCTCTGAGTTTTGAGGGGCTGTTTAAAAAGTAAGTATTTATCTTATTCCAGAAAAAATGACCCCCAATTTTAATATGTACATTATTTTTATTCCATTTTTAGAATATAACTAGTGTATGAATGTTTAATACAGTCCAGTTGAAAAAAGGGAGATTTTATTTTTTTAATAATGAACTAAGTTTTCTACCTGTCATTTTACTTATTTATAATGGAGCTTTAATATTTTTACAGAGGAAATTAAGATGAGACAAATAAATGGAAGATGTAAGTTTTGATTTTACAATTATTTTACGGAGAAATGAATTTGAGTTAGCGTTCTGTTAACGTAAAAAAAGTCAGCTGCCTACAAGTTTTACAGACAATACATTTTTGTTAAGTGAAAAAAAAACAAACTTACAAATGAACATGAAACAAAGAATCTACGAAAAAAATATTACATGACTGCCAAGTAGAAAATATTGAACTCAATACACGTGCAAATAGGTGTGTATATACGGTTTTTAAAAATGTCATGTACAGTTGAACAAATAAACTTTTGGTGAACCGTATAATCAAACATTTCATGAGTACATACTAAGATGTAAGATAAGGATATGATGCTGGAATCTTCATTGACAAACAACTATATAAGATCAAGAACTTAAATCATTTTGTTAACTAACGTAGACGGGCTTCTTCTCGAAAATGTTGGTTGTTAGTTAAGATCATAGGTTTTTATACCTCTCCCCTCAAACAAGGCTTTTCATACGTCGACGTGGGAATTTTATATTTCCTGGTTTTCATGATTTTCTTTTGATGTATTTCCCATTAATTAGGAAAGATGTGGGCGTAAAAATGCATCTTCCTTTGTTATGTGAAACAAAAAAAAAACAAAAACAAAAAACAAAACAAACAAAAACACGTCTTCTTTTTTTATTTATGTGAAAGCATTTCTTTTGATGTTTCATGTGAGATAAAAAAACATATCTTTTTTCATGATTTATGCGATAACATTTCTTTTGATGCTTAATGACCATAAAAAATTCCCATGAAAGGAATTGCACATACTTAGATGATCTAAGAGCTGATATTGGAATCTGGGGATCATAGAGTCATCATATGGAGTCTTGGGGTCGTACAGTCATCCTTTAGAGGCTTGGGGACCGTAGAGTCATCCTTTAGAGGCTTGGGGACCGTAGAGTCATCCTTTAGAGGCTTGGGGACCGTAGAGTCATCCTTTAGAGGCTTGGGGGCAATAGATCATTATACTACTATTACTCCTTGCTTGCACAATTTTTGAAACGATGTCTTCTAAAACTGTTTTTTTCACAAAGTGTTATAATTAAGTATGGAAACATTGAGTTTTCCACAAATTTTGGAAGAGGGCAATCGAAGTCCGTAACTTTTAAAAGATCAAAAAGGGGTTATGTTTTATGTCGACATAACCAAGGGAAGAAATACCGTCAACATTTGACTAGACGAGTTGGATAATCTGTTTAACAGGCGAGGACATCTAGAAAGCCTCACAGCTCGTTTTCCACAGGTATGTAACAGCATAGAACCTTTTATAACCATTTTTCCTTTTAAGGTGTAAAAAGCTTATTATTCTGATCTTATTTTTATGACAAGTTCAAGTTTGTCCGAGGATAGGTAGTCGAGTCTGGAGTAAAGCGGCAACATTTTCACAATTTTGATGTACCAGTAGTCACTGACTGACCTTTTCACAATTGAAGTCCACGTTGTTTTATTGACAATATTGTCCAGGGTTACAAGGACAGCATACTCGCACAGAGTATTCCTTTAGGGAGACAAGCATCGTGCCAGGGGTTACCCGGCGATACAACTCTCCAGAATAACATCCACACGATTGACCCATGAGCCACCGCCTTCTGTAAAGCATGACTGACATCAAGTAATAAATTATAATATTACGGAAAGAAAGTTTGAAATAAACGAGAAGGTGCTTTACAGGGCTTTGCGTGACCAGCCGATTGATCAGACCGAGCCGAATCTGACCGCCTGTCTAGGAGAAGTAAGGACCAAAGCCCACATACTTGGACCAGGATCCCGTCCTCCCCCGACACAGGTCGCAACACACGGCAAACATGTTGACCCGTTTAGTCGCTTCTTACGACAAGCTTTACGGGCGGCTGCGGGACTATTCTTTTCATACCCGGTTCCCGCACGGGGGTGTATAGAAATGACAACATTAAACTAAGGATAAAGAAATACTTACAAGAGGATACAGTTGAACAGAGCAAGAACACATTAAGTTACTTGTTTATTGGAGATTTTGTAAGTACATAACTATAATAAGAGAACGAAGCAAGAGATCAATAGAAAGACATAAATCCAATATAACAAAGACAAAAAAACAATAATCATAAAACGAAACCAATCAGAAAAACACATAACACACATACAAAACAACAGAACATCAAATGAACAGGCAAGCTCAAGTCATAACGAGACAGTGAACTTAAGTGCTCCGGAGGAGTATGTTGCAACACACCCGGCCCGTCGCGTTGTCAATAATCAATCATGCGTGTCAATAAATGATTAATTCTCAAAATTGATGAACAAGAGGAATATCAATGAAAGCTTCCTATAATTATAATTTTCGATTAAGGTAGGGTTTATATAGTGTTTATCGTTATTATTATAGCATAAGCTAACATGGCCTTCGGCCAAGTGAGCTAAAAAGGTGACCATTTTGAAAATTTCAAAATCGTTGAGGACACCTTTGATGTGGAATCTTATTCGCAACATCAAAATCTACCAGAATACCAATTTATATCAAAATCCAAGCACTTTAAATTTTTGGTGGCCATCTTGGATTTTGAAATTTCACATTTTCGCATTTGTAAGGAACATCACTTAAATGTTCAACTCATTTAGATAGAGCTACAAAAGTCTATAGGGTCGCTCTTTGTATTCTCACCCTTCACTTTCAAAACTCGAAAATGAAAAAAATATATGAGCAATAAACTTCTTGCCAAAATGAAACAGATAAGGCTATAATAAAAATATTCCTAGATTACTCTAACAGTTTAGTGTGACGTTAGGACCTAAACTCTTATTGTATAGTGAATTACCAAAACAAAACAAAAAATACAAAAGAAGGATGCTACTTTTAAAAATCTAACAAAATCAATATTATATAGTTTGAGATTCATCAAGGTCTAATTGTATAGTTATAAGTCCTTTGTTATGCAAGATGACAATTTAATAATTTTAGTTAAGTGTTGTATTATATTTCTTTTTAGTGGACCGAATGGCCAGATGACACTTTTGCTCAACGACATACTTTATAAAGTGCAGAATAATGTAATGAAAAAGATATTTCCGTTGATGGAATTCACATGTGGAATAATAGTGGAAGCCACATGTGAAGGGAATAGAATACACAGGCAAAATGTTGACTGCGTTAAACGTGTCATCTGACGCATATTAAATTGGCGTTTCTAACCACGTACGTCTGACGCACGTTAAAAATTTATCTTGGCAATATTTTTATTTCATAATAAAACACACTAAATAAATAACTTAGTAACTTCATACATTTTAGGAAACTATATGTCTGACGTATGGTAAACTTACGTTTACCGCACGTTTAAAAAACGTACATCTGACATATGTTTTTACAATAATTTGACGTACGTTTACCGTACAGCAGTTAGAAACTATGTTTAAAGTACGTTTATGCACTACGTCAGACGCACGTTTTTATTAACGTACGTCAGACGTATGTCTAAATTTTGCCTGTGTAGTAGAAATGTAAGTTAAATATTAGCAAATAAAAATAATTTGTATCAACATCTGTAAAATAAAAAAGTCACAACTTAAAAATTGCTTAATATGTCTTGATAACCTGAAAGATAGTACAAGGTGTGGAACAAGTGTACGTGACACAACTCCCTTAAACACACAGTAAATTAACATCCTGAATGGAAAACCACCAGCCGTCTTCAACCACCTCAACTGACAGTCCAACCCCTGTAAAAAGTACTGATAAAAAGTATTATGGCCATTAAAAGGTGAAACAGTGTTATTCTTATACTTGTCCAACAGTGCCCACTCCAGAATGTTACAAAATAGGAAAAAAATAAGCCATTGGTAACCAAATACAGTGGGATAAACTGTAAATTTTGAGACTTGTTCATGACTTTGAAATAATTTTGTTAAGGGAAACAGTTAATATTCAGAGTTTAATTATGAAAGAATCGCATAACTATCCATAGAAAAATTTCTTATCGCGATAGGTTAATTGAATATCATTAATTTGGAGTGATGAGTGAGGCCATCGCTGTTTCTAATCTGGTCCTATATTGACCTATATTCCATTTCTACGAGAGTTAGCGACGTGACAACGAGTTGTGACAGTTTGGCGCGCCTTCTTCCATTTAGCTTTTCTCCGACAAGACTTCCGAGTAAAAAGCATGATTATAACATGATATACTAATGTAAAATTAGATTATAAAACAATTACTACTGACTATATCAAAACCTATTAGTTTGACTAAAAAACTAATCATCTGGAGCGGTTTTCATAATTTGATGAAATTGATAAAGTTCAAGATCAGCTCTTATTATTTTCTTATTTTACTAAATTTTATCAGGTTGCTCTAGTAGTGATATACTTTGAAAGTATTAATTTAGCCTTGTGATACATCTCCCATTTAACAAATGACTGATGTACAAATTATTTTTTTCATTTAGAAAGCATGCGTTAAAATCCCGTGTTTTTAATATGGAAGGAGCTCTGACGTCCCAAGCACCAGCTTGCTGGAAAAAATGCCGAGGTCGTCAGAGCAATCTCGGACTATCCCATCGGTGGTTTCAGAAAAGAAGATGTTTGAAGAAAAGTTAACGGATGGACGAATGACGCTTAACGATGACAATAGCTCACCTGACCCTTCGGTTGTCTTTTAAATATTTTTTCGAATGCAAATTAGCATCCTCACTCCCCGCATGACCATATCAACTTTCTGAGAAATGTTTTAGACAATGGGTGTTTAAACTTTGGTGTTTACTTTCAACTCATTACCCAATGGGACATTAAATTCCACTTTTCAGACTAAAGATTAAATCTTCGATACTAATTTTCAAGTCCCGTGCGGGGCCCGGGTGGCGAATAAGCCCGCAGCAGAGCCTAGCTTGTCGTAAGAGGCGAGTAAGGGTCTTGGGATTCTGACGTCGGGTCAGTGCTCAGCCTACAGAGCGACCAAGTGTGTACCCTAGGTGGCTGAATAGGGTAGCCCTCGTCCGCGGGGGTTGTCAGGTCTATAATACGGAAACCCTGACCGCCGACCATAGTGGGCCAACGTGTGTGGAGAATGCCACGCTTCATGCACGTTAAAGACCCCTTTGTGAACCGCCAAGTAGTGCACCACATAGGCTAAATTTTCCGCCCTTACCCGCTTCTCCCCTTTTCCTGTGGTTCTTCAAAATTTGCCGTCCCTGTGTTTCCCACCCCATCCCATATTTCATATATCATCTTCATTTCATGTTCATTGTATCATCCTTTTCATGTTTATCGCCTGTAAATAACCTATATAGCGTTGCACGGGCGTAAAACACCAACTCACTCACTCACTAATTTTCAAATTTATTGGTTTTTAAGAAAATCAAAATGGCGGTTTCTTTTTTTCACCATTTTCAACCAATTTTCCATGATAAACCTCGGTAAGGGTACGTTTTTTGACAATAAACAAAGTAAATGTCAAAAAAAAACTTTTAATGTTTCTGATTGGCATTAGTTTTCGGGATGTAATGTTTCTTTTGTCTATGAGTATATATGCACACTAAAAAAAGATAACCATGTACAACAATGTCAAAAACAGAAAGGTTCTTACCATTGAGCAATAGTCTACAGCATTCTTATTTTTTGTGATGTTTACATTGTAAAACATCCAGAGGAAGCACGCCCTCTTCATATATACATGTATGCACACATTAATCGTGAAATGGCAGATTGATATGCTGACGGTCCTTTGAGAGTATACGATGAAAAATTTCGTCGGCTTAAAGAATCTATCAAATTTCCATGGGGAAAATGGTAGATGAGCTTTACACTAAGTCTGCAAATACAAATAACTGCAGGAAATCTATAAAGCTTCTTTGACACCAGTTCAACCATATCAAGCAAGGACTTACTTACCGCCAACATCTACCTACTTTAATCAATATACTAAATGGCCTCAGGCCCGGCTCTTTCGTAAGTCAGCAAACAATAAACAAAAATGTTTTTTGTTCTTTAACAGATGACAACCGTGTCAGCACAACCCTGTCCATACCTACACAGTTTCCACTGCCGGGATCGACACCCAAGATTTCAATGTACAGAGTACTTTGCAAACAACAAATTTAAGACCCAACAGCCAACCCAATTCCTCCTTTTTTCAAACTGAAAGTTCAAAAAGTTCCAACCCCAGTTAATGCCGAGGTGTTTGACTTAGAATTGCAAGGTTATGATACAACAGCCAATAAATTTCTTCTCGGATATAAAGGTTCCCCTAACAATTCCATTTGTGATAATCATAAGTCGGCTACTGACAATCTAGAATTATTAAGTCCCCCAAACAACGTTTGGGGACTTATTGTTTTTGCACCGTTTCTTATTATTATTATTCTTCCGATTCTTCCGCTTAGTCGTGAACTTGTCCGGAGATCCCAGAGAAAACGACTTCAAATATCAATATGAAACTTGGCAGGATAATAGATTGTAAAGAAAGGAAGCTTCGTTGACAATCGAAATTTTCAAAATGGCCGCCGTTTCCATGGAAACAGGAAAATGGACTAAATATTGGACATTGCAATATCTCGGTAATCTAGGTGCGCAGGGTTCTGAAATTTTGTAGGTTGATAGAGCAAAACATTCTCTTTAATAATATGAAAAAAAAATTTGAAGCGATATTTACGGTTTTCGAGATAAAAATAAAAATGTGATTTCAAGGGAGATAATCGGGTCAAAATTTCCAAAGTGCTCCGATTTACATGAAAATTGATATTTAGGGGTTTTTTGACATGCTGAAGAGAATAGTGGCAAATACGGGTCGTTTGGGGGACTTTGTGACTTGCTTGCAATCACAGTTAATACTTGTTATATTTAAAATTGGCTAAAGAATCACTTGTTGGTCAAATACAGTTTTTTTCAAATAACTCAAAAACGGTGACAGATATCAAAATTCTGGCAAAGGTTAAAAGTGATGAGCACCTCAAGATCTACCTGCCCTGAAATTTCAAGAAGATCCAACAACCGATGTAGGAGTTATTGCCCTTTTTTTTGGATTTTTTCAAAAATTTTGCACTTATTTAGCCCTATATCTTAAAAACTATACTAGATATTTTATAAAAATTCAAATTGCATTTGATTAAGCACATTAAGATCTACATTTCATGTAAAAAGGTCAAAGCTGTGGAACCATTTCTTTTAGGAGTTATGGCCCTTAAAGCGTCAAAATTTACCATTTTTCATTACTTTTTCCCTGAATTTGAAAGATTAACTTGCCTGACACCATACACCCAACTTCAACCAAACTTGGCACAGTTGTTAAATTGTATAAATGCTACAAGTTTGTCGTTCTGATTTTTGATTCGTCTTTCACACTGTGTCTAAGAGATGCAGGTCTATGATCTGGTGATGGAGTATTCAGGGGGTTAGTAAATCTTAGGGGGCTCAGCTCGATAGACGGTGTGGAAGCGGGTGGAGATGCGACTGGCATATATGTAGATGAGGTTTTCCTCTTGCATAAGTAGATACATATAACCAAAATGATGATTGTGGCTACAACACCCCATATTATAAATCCTGTAAAATAAAATTAAATGTCAAAATGCTGTTGAACGATAAACAAGATTATCTTTAACCGAATTTCTATAAGTTGTCTGAATCATTTTCTTTCTTTTTTATTTATTTAGAAATTGCTTACATATCACAAAACCAACAACTACAATATAAAAAGATGTACATATTTAAAATCCATAACTTATTTTGATTAAAACTGTTAATCCTGTATCAAAAGTAGAAAAATGTTTGGTTTTCATGCAACAAGAATTGCTATCAGTTGAAAAATTATATTTACCAATGTTCTCAGGTGAAGAGCTCTTCGTTGTCATTGGTTGTTCCGTGGTTAAGAGCTGTTCAGTTGACATGGGTTGTTCCGTGGTTAAGAGCTGTTCTGTTGTCATTGGTTTTTCCGTCCGTGGTCAAGAGCTGTTCGGTTGTCATTGGTTGTTCCGTGGATAAGAGCTGTTCGATTGTCATGGGTTGTTCCGTTATTAAGAGCTGTTCGGTTGTCATTGGTTCTTCCGTCGTTAAGAGTTGTTCTGTTGTCATCTGTTGTTCAGTGGTAAAGGGTTGTCAATGAAAGTACACTTACGTAAATGGCATCTTACGGGGCTAAATAATACAGGAACTCCGATTCCAACTGTTACATCTTTACTGTAGAATTAAAAAAAACGAAAAGGTTACAAAAAATAGGATGAACGGAAGATATCTGTCACGGTCCTCTCTTGTACCCAACGCTATATAAACTCAATTTTATTTAGAGAAAATGCGCACCACACCTCGGAAGCAGCTACAGCAGAAGTCATGTCAGCCAGAATTGTGAAAATGTAAGTGAACTATATGTATTACTTAAAAACTGAATTCAGTTTAATAATCAAAAAGTGTAGCTACAGTTTGAAATTTATTTCTTCAATATTAAATGAGTATACGATGCTTGATTTTTTTTTAAGTTTATGAAAAAAAAATATATTAATAATGAAAACGATTTCAGATCTCTATTACAAGCAAATCAAAGTCCTACAATGGGCAATTACCGATAATAATCATAATTGTAGAAAAAAAAATTAACAGAAACAAAATATTACAATTAATTTCTTAAAATAAACTAATCGATTTTTTTAATTATAAATTTAAGAGATTTAAAAATAGTAAATAATACAATGAAATGGGAAAGTTAAGAATTCGTTGAAGGTCAGTAGACAAAATATTTGTTGCGTTTACCAAAAATAATTTAATTTTATTTCTATAACATAGAAGACGAAAAATCTTGAACGAAGAGAATATTTTGAAACAGTTTTTATAAAATAAGTTCATAAGTAAATTCAATAAAAAATTGAACGATTCATAACCAAATGTAAAATGTATACTGCAAAGTTTTTGAAATTCACTGGACCTGCTGTATAAAAAATAAAACTATATCTGCAGAAAATTCAGTAATGTACATGTAAGATCCCCAAAAAAGATGGCATTCAAAGCATTGAATATAACAAAAGCCAAAATCTGTATTTCTAAGTATAGTATCGAAATATAATACGAGAATACGAGTGTTTTAAATGATCGAATAAAATTCAATGTATTAAATTATCCTTATTTCAGTGAAA
This sequence comes from Arcuatula senhousia, assembly GCA_963971305.1. Lineage (NCBI taxonomy): Eukaryota > Metazoa > Mollusca > Bivalvia > Mytilida > Mytilidae > Arcuatula > Arcuatula senhousia. Next base: position 3,663,187 of record OZ020310.1, read on the forward strand.
AGCGGGTAAAAGACCAAATTGCCAAATACTTAGAAAAGAAAGATAGTCCTGATCAGTCTAAGTCAAAGGGGTCAACACCTGAAGATTGCCCAAATACTGAGGGGTCGGAATTTATTGATCGTAAAAATAAAGAGGGGGTGAAGTAAGTTACCTCAATACTAATATTTCTTGAATTTTAAGAACCTTTAAATTAGATTTTTTTAATTTTTCACACTTACATTGTATATTACTAATAGAAAGTAAACGAAAATGGGTAATATGTTAAAAAGACAACGACACACCCATGAAAAAAAAAACAAAAAAAAAAAAAACACAACTGAAGACCGACACCTAATTGTGACGTAAAATTTATCGTAGAATGAGTATTAATATTTGAAACCTATATTTTGAAAATGCTGATCAGACAGAGATGATATTTTGTATGATACCGTATCATACAAAATATTACGATCGGCATATAAGATTGCGCCAACATATATAATCCTCCGTAACTGACGTTTGTTTTACTTCTAACTTACTACTCATTTTGGAATAAAGTCATATAAAATTGTTAAGTCGACATGTAGGTTGTGTCGCGTACACTTATTCCACATCTCATTTTCTTCTACTTCTATGTAAATAAAACATGCATCAATCTAATTCCAGATGTTAAATGTTAAGACGTCGGCCTGGCTGCCGCAGTGGAGAGCAACCACGTAAAAGAGATCAAGGGTAGGTACCAAAATGTTAAAATAAAACAATTTCTGATATATATGGTAAACATGTCTTACCTTAGCTTTATATCATATCCACACTATAGATCTAATAGCGAATTTCCCTGCAAACTAAATTAAATCCATAATTTAAAGAGCTGTTGTATGGAAATCATTGACGACAAGATTGAATGAAATATTTACGGTTGACTTACAAGTTCAATCACCCCTTTCACTAACCGAGTAGAACACAAAACATTTTGTCAACTTTTTAAGTGATGGAAAAGAGAACATATCACATTGAGTATACTCCTGTATTAATCTAGACTACAGTTACAGTTTACCGTTTTAGAATCAGTATTATTTTTATAATTTGTAATAAAATACACTCTCACACACACACATGCTATTAAAATTTGGTATCATTATTTTTGTTTACAGAACGTCCACAGAGACTGCACATATTTCGACTCTACCTTTGAGAGAACAAGAGCGCTTGCTCTTAAAGAACCTATTCAATGTATCCGTATCTAAGCTCTTAGGAATGGAAAGAGAGATTGACCTCCTTTCAGAAAGATCATCCCGAATGCAAAATGAACATTCAGAACAATCCAAATTTATCCAACACATCAGAACCATGTATAGAAAATTGAAAATTTAGTATATACAAATAATTTATTGTAAATCAAGATGTTTCTTTCGGACAATTTAAATCACATAATGTATTATAAATACTTACAATGATTGATTATAATTTAGATTGTGAATATTCAATGAAATATTAATTAAATGTTTGGAATTGCACATGCCTAAAAATATTGAGAATGTGTTCTTTTTGTACATTGTGTTATTTCATTAATTTAATTGGATATGGAAATCTTTTTTTGGGGGGGGATTTGGAAATGTATAGACTGTGAGATATTTTTTCATATGTATAACAATTTTTTTTTCGTACAATATAATATCAGTGCCTCAATGCTGTTTGTTCTCTTTTCAAATCTACAAGGAAGCAGAGGTACCAATGGGGTATCCGAATGTCAAAAGTCCGAAAGGGCAGAGACTAAACCAGTAAACACAAACAAGAACGGGACAAAAAAAAAACAGACAACACGTAAAACATGGAAACACGAAACAACTGAATATCAATCAACAACGCGAACTCCAGTCGAAACAAGAGTGAACTCAGGTGCTCCGGAAGAGTAAGCAGTTCCTGTTGCTATAGCACACCCGTCGCGTTGCCAATAGTCCATTCAGTGCGTCAAATCCAGTAAAGGAAGACAAAACAACACCCTATGACAAACTAACATCTGCACTCATCTGAGAGATCGAAATCCCATATTTGTCTATAAGAGACAAATATGGTGCAGGACTTTTAGTTAAGAAGGACTTTGTCATGCATGGCAAATTTTACTACATTGTGTGATTTTGAATAGATCTGCATGTCGGTACAAATACCGTTAATTTTGGTACTATTATTTTAAAAGCATATTTCTAAGAGTTATCCACCCTATTATTTTGATCACTGAGGTTGAAAAAAAAACGTCCTTTAAAAGTAATCTTCCTGAAAACGTTCATACATTTATAATTAATATATTGCGAACCTTATTTGACGAAAATGTGACCTCAGAATAAATTATGTAAATTTCAAACAAGAAAGGCTAGATAATGCTCTGGTGTTTGACAAGTTAAAGATGAATTTACAAACCTTGAAATCATTAGAGGTATGATAACACTTAATTAAACATGCATATTTGACAATTGTTTTAAACGCATGTATAAAAAGCAGTTATGAACTAAAATAACAGAACATTTGACAGACAAACCGTGATCTAGAACAGTAAAGTAAAGGTACGAAAAAAAAACCAAATCAAAAGTGCAATTCTGAAATCAAAAGACTAGAAAAAAGGAAGATAAATCCTGAAAACAGGACACAACAAAGCGTCACACAAAAAAAAAAACATACGAAACAAAACCACACTACAGGTACGTCCAAGTGCTTTGAAAACTGCCACTATATAGTCCTTCTCCGTGTTGCCTACCTTTAAAATCGATGAGAAGTGAAGCTCAATGGCTCTCGAAAAATATCCATCTCAGTTTCAGAAACATACTTTTCATATAAATAGAAAGATTAGCAAAACATTGGTATCGTACCTTAGTGTATTCAATTAATGGATTTAGTTGAAGGTGAATCAAACTTCTTTGCAGCTCAAAATCCAACATATCTTGCAACATAATGAAAAACAGACATTAACGAGCACTAAACACGAAAAATAAAAAATAAATACCCCTTTTTGCTGAATAGCTGTCCCCAAAAGAAAACCCTTTTCGAGATGCAATTAAGAATGTATTTCATAGTAAGCATGGTGTTTATTAAAGATCATCGCTCTATATACAGTCTTGGTTTTATCCCATAGCATATAAAATATCGTATTTCTTTAAAGATCATCGCTCTATATAGTCTTGGTTTTATCCCATAGCATATAAAATATCGTATTTCTTTAAAGATCATCGCTCTATATACAGTCTTGGTTTTATCCCATAGCATATAAAATATCGTGTTTCTTTAAAGATCGTCGCTCTGTTGTTTCCAGTATTAGGGATATGCATCAAGGTATGATTAAAATAATGAAAACATAAATTTTTTTTTGCCTTAATGGTTACCTTACTATTTCATCAACATGTCCGAAATCAGAGATATGTGGTTCTTGTTGAGTGACCTAATTGGGCTTGCACGTGTGTGGCCTAGAGACATTCGAATATTATTTTGGACACGAAATCTGAAATATTTTCAGAGGCTCAGAGTTGCCTCTTTTTTATATGTAAATGGGTGTAACCGGGAGATTTTCATGGAATGGGTGGACTTAATGAACCTTTGTAGGGACAGTGATGCAAGGCGGCGCTTTATAAATTTATTTAGGGACTTTGACAATGTCAATTGGAATGGGAGGAGAAGATATTATGCCTACCAAGTTTCTTTCAACAGATTAGAGTACATTGATGGTACGATTAGGAGAACATCTTAAGGTAAGAAATAGAATAAATACAAATTTTAAAGTGTCTGAATAACTTACAGTATATGTGTACATGTATATACAAGTCAAGTTTCAATAATATAAAATTCACAATGGTTGTAAGGAACAATATTTAGTAATTATTGGTAGAAAATATGTTAATAATTTTTAATTTATAATTTATAAATTAATTCATCTATTCTTTTCTTTGCAGATGCATCTACTCAAGAGCCTTAGAGTGTATGGCAGAGCACTTGGACCTGAAGAAGAAATTTCCTAATATAATAATAAATTATGAAATATTACGTATTTTTATTGTCATCCTTTCCGGATTTGACCAACACTTAATCGATCTTTGGCAACGTGGCGGGTGTGATATAGCAAGCTTACTCTTCCGGAGCACCCGAGTTCACTCTCGTTTCGACTTGAGTTCGCGTTGCTGAATGCGGTTTTGTTGTAATGTGTGTTTGTGTTTTATGTTGTTATGTGGTTTGTTTTATTGTGATGATTTTTGTCTGCCGGTTTTGTCTTTGTCTTTACGGTTTTATGATACTGATTACCCCTTTGGTACACCTTTGCTTCTTTAATTTATTCTTAATTCCGGAAATAAATCGGGACCGCACCGGAAGTTGGTTTTGTGCTTTATTGTATCTCTGACAAGCTTCTTAGTGATTGAGACTCAATGTATAGTAAATATTTAAATCTTGTAATTCTTTAAAATAATTTTGTCCCATATCCCATATGGGACAAAAGTCGGATATCGCCTTCAATGTGAACCTTATTTGACGAAAAATGTGACGTCAGAATAAATTATGTTAATTTCAAACAAGAAAGCGATATGATAAAAGCCACGATCCTAATGCACTAGGCTGCCATTCCGGCGAATAATTTAAGTATAAAATATTTTCACAACTTGAATTTTAAGAAGGCTTAACAAAATAAATCAGTCTACTAATTTGGTGAACACAAGATATTTGCATAGGGTTGCTCATTACCCGTTCAGCTATTTCCAATTTTAATCCTCACATAGAATATATTTAGCATGAGACCATATTTGACGAAAAATGTGACGTCAGTATAAATTATGATAATTTCAAACAAGAAGGCGACATGTTGTATTTGTTGGACAAGTTGAGTTTTCTATCTAGGAATCGACCTTGATGGAATATATTGGTGTTAATGTTTGATATTACCATAGATATAAAACCTTACGTTAAAAGGTCTACATCTTGTTAAGAAGGACTTTGTCATACATGGCAAATTTTACTAGATTGTGTGATTTTCAATAGATCAGCATGTCGGCACAAATACCGTAAATTTTGGTTCTATTATTTTAAAGTCATATTTCAAAGAGTTGTCCACCCTATTATTTTGATCACTGAGGTCGAAAAAACGACATTTAAAAGTAATCTTCCTGAAAACGTTCATACATTTATAATTAAGATATTGCGAACCTTATTTGACGAAAAATGTGACGTCAGAATAAATTATGTAAATTTCAAACAAGAAAGGCTAGATAATGCTCTGGTGTTGGACAATTTAAAGATGAATTTGCCAATACGGCGAATGCATAAAATATAATTTGTAATTTTAGCACATTTTTTAAAGATTTTAATTTATTTCCAATAATTAAATTTTCTAAATTCTTTGCTATTGCAGAGCTAGTGTATTGCAGCTCACATAAATGATGATTTTATTTATTTATTTTACATTTGATGCGCATTTCATTATCTTCCCTTTTATTAGCTCAGCTGTAAGGTCAATGTGAGCTGTTGTCATCACTGACCGTCCGTCCGTCGTCTGTCGTCCGTTAACAATTTGTTTTCATATATCTTCTCTGAAACTACTTAACAGAATTTAATGAACTTGGTATGAATGATTCCAAGGGTGTCCCGCATCAAACTTGTGTTTCGATTTTTGATCTGTCAAAAACATGGCCGCTTTTTCTAAACATAGACCAGGGGTTCAGACTACTATTTTTGGCGTGTAAATTTAAAATTAAAATGTTGCACAACCGTTGACGAAAGACTGGGCGTTACAAAAAGAACCAATCCAAAAAACAGAAAACAATATCCTCCAAATTGTTCTGTTGGATTGTATAGTTTTCAATACGCTTCTCCAAAACTATAATTTCCTGTCTCACATTCATTAAATGTCTTGATTGTCTTTCAATCATAGTCTATTCTTTCTGTCTCGTTGACTTGCACCTGTACTTCATCAGAGAATCTGAAAAAGAGATAAAACGTGCCAATCTTTCAATACGGTAAAAGATATGTGTAGCCCTGAAAAGGGCCGTTTTTAGACGGTAAATGAATTACCGTCTTGGACACTGCTGACCGGATAGGTCGTTTTCACGGCACCAGTATAGCTATCCGAGACCACTTGAAGTGTATAACACTCGAATCTCAACAGGCCGCCTCCTCAACGACAAACTCGTAATTTGGTTAGATAGTGGGACTTTCTGGCTTCTTTCTTTTCTTCCTCGGACACGTCCTCTAAATCGCGGTTAACTTTTTCTTTGATGGCAGCAAAGACAACATTGTATAGGGGACATAAACGACTAAAAGCATTGTCGCTGATGATGGTTAAATAGTCTAAAAACTGGTCTACCATGTCGTTGGTGTTTCCATCAGAGACGATCACCGGGGCTCTTGAAATCCGGGAACGTTGGAACAGACGGACACGCTCACTGGAACATGGGAACTGGTCCATTGTAGTTTGGCAGAGCGTTCCTTGTCGGTGGGTATCAACATGGCTTCGATATCGTAAGTGGCTCGGTAAGGATAAAAGTGTAGATGACTGGGGACGTCAATACCTTCGTCTGCTAGTTCTTTTAAAAACTGTGCGTTTGGTGTGGTATACGCCTCCAGGATAGTTAAATTTTGTGCCTCCAGTACATGTTCTTTCGTGACGATGGAGCTTTCCAGCGTGTTTCCAAAGTTTGTCGCAGTGACGACATTTAAAACTCTTACTATACATGTCCATGTTCATTACATAACTGAAGTGGATGGTGAAGAATTTATATGGTGAACGGCGGACCAGCTCAACATGGACATTGCCTTCTTCATATTGTTTTAGTTCGTAAACAAAAACATTGAGGTGGAATAAATTCTCCAGAAGAGGTAAGTCATCTAGGTAGACGCCGTTAAATTTATCAGAAGACAGGCCAACATGTTGTAAATAATTGAAGAAATATAGCTTCGCAGACGTTTCTACATTGATATGGGGCGCTCCTCTGTGGACTGCTAGGCAACGAAAGAAACAAAGATTGTCACTGTAACTGCCAAAGGATCCACCAATCATATTGTTGAGACCACGGTTGTTAGCAACGTATTCGGGAAGGTCGACAGCAGCTCCAATGGGGTGGTCTATTAATTTATTGACATAAAATGTCACGTTGGTCAGTAGGTGGACGGTCCATTTGGTATCCTCTCGCTGTTGTCGAATAAATTCAAGAAGATCGTGGCGAACCAATTCCTGTAAAAATCGCTCAAGATCTTCTTCATTCTGGATCAGGTGGGGAACATCGAAGAAACGGTGGTTGTTGAAACTGGAATGGAAATAGCGAAGTTCTCCAGTTTCAACATGCCGAAGCATGAATCCGAAAGACAAATTAATTTTGAACGCTGTATTTTGCTGCTGGAATATATGACGAACCATATCTCTTCCGGGGAAAAAAAATCGGATACGCCGTTATCACGGTTTGTGAATAACGGTCGTATACGACTCTTATACCATCCACTTCTTCCCTTTTCATCTGCCAATCACATTTGGACAGTCCGGTCAATAGACCGCACTGTCGCTCCAGGACCACTCTCCTGTCTGTGTCGTTGAAATTTCCTCCTTCATACCATTGGACCATATCTTCTATCATCCTAAAAACCCATGTCCATCCTTCGCCATCATCTTGGAAGAAGAGCCCTGCGGATGCATCGCTCTCGTCAATAAAACAATGACGATGCAAGATATGGACCTTCTTTATTTTCATTTTAATAAAAAATGATAGTATGTATATGGAAAGGGTTCAATTTATACCCAGGCATAAGAGGGGTTATTTCTTTGTTTGATTGTTTGGCCGGTTCAGGTGCCCCTGCATGTGTACGTTGCAACAAAGGTTTGGAAAGCTACTTTTTAAGGGTATATTATGCAGTTTAGATTATACATTCACCAAAGTGTTTGTTTAAAAATTTACATCTAATTTGATTGCTTTGTTCATATATGTATCAATACGTAATGGGACTTGTAGTAAAAAACAGCGGGCTTGCACCATCAATGTGTCTTTAAAGGTTAATGATCGTTGGACGCTCATTAAAATGCAAGATAACAATATATGATCCATTTCTTAATTATGCCCATTATGGTAACAGATTTTGGTTTGATGAAATAATCATGCCTTCTCTCTCTGAACACCTGCTTAATCGAATTTTCTGGAGAAACTATTAAAATTCCAATATTAAAAATATATATCAAATTGTATTATTAGGCATATACTTATACAGACCATCATCAATTTATAAAAACAGAAGAAAACAGTAATATGTGTTACGATAAATACGTGTACGCGATACAACAAACATAAACAAATCAGTAAAACAGCAAGCAGTCTTCAAAATGACAATATAATTAAATATGGAACATAACACCAGATTTACAAGTCATAAAAATACTAAGTTTATTAAAAATTAAATGATGCTTTAAAAAACATAATGAGCATTGTATTCTTGATAAAGATTTACCTATCCGATTACAAGATGAGGACCTAACGTTTGACTTAAGGTTAGTGAGGACACCTGTCATGTGACCAAAAACAGCTAAAAATGCAAAAAACAAGTGCAAATGTCACAAATACCTTGAAAATTGTGTTAAATAGTTTCATTTAATAAAACTTAATCAAAATAAATTAATTTTAATTCAAATAGAACAACCATTCCTTCAGAAATAAAATTTTTAAATAAAACAAGGGAGATAATCCACTTGAAAAATGACAAAAAAATTACAAAGATTTGTATTGTAGACAGAAAAGTAAGCTGGTGACCCCCAGTTTTTATTGTTTTATTTCAAAACATATTGTATTTCATTGGTTTTTATCAAATAAAAATAAAATTTAAATTCGTGGATTTTTTCTGCGACAAGATTTTATGCTAATTTTTTTGCCTTTCCTATATAATCTATAGTAATTTGGGAAAACTTTGAGCAAATATATTGGGAAAACAAGCCTGGAAAGGGGGTCCAATATTTTTACAGAAGATAAAGAATATACCTAATACTAATATATCAAAAAATTGGACATTTTAAATTCGGCATTATTTTTGGGGTCAGGTGTCCTCACTAACCTTAATAATTAAAATAAAATTACCAATTTATTTTTTTTTAGGAGCAATTAAAATATTATCATGTGGATACATTTAAATATATTAATTTTTGGGATATGAAATCCGCCCATCTGTTTCATCACGTGATACGTTTAAGATCAAAGGTTAGGCAAGAAGTGTGCCTTACAAGATTTTACGACATCGGGATAAAAGAGTTTTCATTCGATACTTTAAAACATGAATAATAAACATATCGACATACAATACGTTCCACGTGGAAGTGAAGGGCTCCGTATAAACGGTCATGGTTTTGATGAATGGAAATGACAAATCAATAAACATTCTTAAAATAGACGTATTTAAAAGTTCAACCCAGAACCTTATAAAGAAATATTGAGCTTTACAAGCTTTAACACATGACTTATTGATTAAGTGAAGATGTTTTAATGAGAATGCAACTACCCACCAACATGTGAATTAAATATTAGAATTAAATACAATACAGTTCTACGAACACTTAATATTGAATTGAAAATTCCCCGCTAGATAAACTCGGATTCCCTCAACTGTTTCATCGATTAGATAATGAGAAAACAGATACCCCCGAACATGAGTGGCGTCATCCTCGGAAACCCAGGGGCTCTTCTCTCGCTTACTCATTCATCACCCCTGGGACACAACGCATGAAATGGTTCGTTCCGAGTTCAGGATCTGATCTTCAACTTGATATTATCTATATATAGAAACATGTTTAAATCGCATGAGATAAATCTAAAGCGACCAATCAGAAAGCTCGATACAAAACTATCAAAAACGATGTATTTCAGGCGTAATGTCCCAGGGCATCCTCGGAAACCCAGGGACTCTTCTCTCGCTTACTCATTCATCACCCCTGGGACATTACGCCTGAAATACTTCGTTTTTGATAGTTTTGTATCGAGCTTTCTGATTGGTCGCTTTAGATTTATCTCATGCGATTTAAACATGTTTCTATATATAGATAATATCAAGTTGAAGATCAGATCCTGAACTCGGAACGAACCATTTCATGCGTTGTGTCCCAGGGTGATGAATGAGTAAGCGAGAGAAGAGCCCCTGGGTTTCCGAGGATGGTCCCAGGGGTGATGAATGAGTAAGCGAGAGAAGAGTCCCTGGGTTTCCGAGGATGGAGTGGCGTTAATTACTTCAAACATGAATTTTAATTAGCATCAACCACCCTTCTTACATACAGCTCTTTAAAAGGTACAATATAAAAATATTACCCTTCAGTGTATAAAATATTAGAATAATTATTTACTTTTTCATTTTCAAATTAAGAACAAAACCACCGAAGAAATCCTAAACATACTCACAGGATTAGCAGTTATGAGGTAGTATGTGGGGGATTTTCTTTCCCCATATATCCAACTACCTCCTTTTTTTTTGTTTACATACACGTCTTTAGTATTATATGTGTTACCATTCACTCCATTTAATATGGCGTCACTGAAAAAGAAATGTATATATTTTAGAATGCAATAACATTTTTTAAAACCTTTCACTTCAGCCAAAACATTTTACAAGGACTAAAAAAGAAATAAAGTGTAACACTAAGTTATGCTTAGCATATCCCCACTCTACCAATTACAACACAGGTAGTAAATGACCGTCTGACAAAACAAAAAAGGAGGCAATGTACGATACATGTTTAACAATTTTGAAATCAGTATCTTTAGTAAAAGTTGTGAAATTTGTTTCGAAAAATAACCCAGTGTTAACCGTTCAAATGTATTATCGGACCAAAAAAAAAAAACAAAAAAAAAACAGCAAGTTGTCGTCCGATTGACCTGCTATGGAGGAACGGTACAACCCATGATGAAGAAGCTGTTAAGCAAATTTGAAATAAAAATTACAACAAAGTTCCAGACAATAAATTCTGCTACACCTGGCGCGCGTTTCGTCTCCCGGATATAGCCGAAATCGTGCTGCTTGGGAGTAAACATCCTCGGAAACCCAGGGACTCTTCTCTCGCTTACTCATTCATCACCCCTGGGACATTACGCCTGAAATACTTCGTTTTTGATAGTTTTGTATCGAGCTTTCTGATTGGTCGCTTTAGATTTATCTCATGCGATTTAAGCATGTTTCTATATATAGATAATATCAAGTTGAAGATCAGATCCTGAACTCGGAACGAACCATTTCATGCGTTGTGTCCCAGGGGTGATGAATGAGTAAGCGAGAGAAGAGCCCCTGGGTTTCCGAGGATGGGGAGTAAAGCAATAACTAACTAACTAACTAACGTGTTCACATCTAAAGGAAGAACCCGGAGTGAGTTGGTGTTTTACGCCCGTGCAATGCTATATAGGTTATCTACAGGCGATGAACTTGAAAAGGTGATGAAATGAACATGAGATGATGATGATGATTAATGAAATATGGGGTGGGATGGGACACAAAGGACCAGTAAATTTTGAAAAACCACAGGAAAAGGGGAGAGACGGGTAGGGGCGAAAAATTTAGCCTATGTGGTGCACTACTTGGCGGTCCACAAAGGGATCTTTCACTTGCATGAAGCGTGACAATCTCCACACACGTTGGCCCACTATGGTCGGCGGTCATGGTTTCCGTAATTTATTAAAAAGTGCATATGCCAGAGATAGTCAATGGAGGGATCCTCATTGACTAACTGTCTCCAAATTGTATGGCAAACCATTTATAATCTAAAAAATCAAAATGGGCAAAATCGAATTAAATAAGAGCATATATTATTGTCTCTTTTGATAATGTAAATGAAGCAGTGGTGATGTCTGTATGTTAATCCCGTCCACCAAAATGTTTAAACTTTGAGAGCATAATAAGCAATAAAGTACATTGTAATTCCTAGTAATTCGAGAGAGAGAAAAAAAATAATATTGACATAAGGTAAATATATGTGGATACCTAACAAAATGATTATCCCCGTTGTAGGCACACGAAAAATACATATACCTAGAATATTCGAGATAAAAATCAAAGATGATTATCACCGGGAAATCTTGAAAAAAATCTAATAACAAGAGACAAGACAAGAACACAGGACAAGTTATGGTAGATTGGTTTAACCTGTAGTTCATTTACCTGTATTTCTCTTACATTTGCAAGATAAATATAAGAAACTTACTTTGCTTTTATAAACTGTAAAACAATTTCTTAGTTTTCCTGGCTTAAATCTCCTTGGGAAATCGTTGTTGTAGTCGCACAATTCAACAGTTATTGACTTTTCTACAAACATTTTCGCAGTGTATTCTTTAAAAGTATACAAGACTTAATAAACAAGAATTTGGATTTCCAGCCAAAGAAATGGTAAAAGTAAGTCAGCTCTCCCCGTATGCTTTATCACGGAGAGAGCGTTTTAGTTTTACGATTGAAAATATGTCTTGCACCATTTTACTCTGGGCAGTTCCATTTGACAAGTCCCTGGTGTCCACAATGCCAACATTTATGCTCGTACAAAGACTGATAAAAACAAAGATTTTTCATTTTACAACGTTTATGTGTACAAAACATACTATTATTTACAAAGTTTTCACTAACATTAAAACATGTTAGAAATGACTAAAATTATATACAAAAATTAAAACTAGAAGTATTGACAAAAAGTAGTTTTCTTTACTTCCGAAATTCACCGTCAAACCTGATCGCCTAGCCTCAGCAAAACGGTCTCGTTGCTATGGCACTTGATACCGGTCACGCTGGAACGTCTGATTTTGTCCTCTAGGCGCATCAAATGATCGAGATGGTTGTGGATCTCTGTATTGAACGCGTCGAATGTCGTTTGCAAAACGCGGACCTTTGAACGATCCATCCTAATAATTATTACGCCTAGCTTCATACCAATCATTTCGGGGCGGCTCCGCGAATTGAACAAAACGACGAGGTTGAGGATCGTTCGTCTCTGAGCGCTGCAAATTAAAGTTGCAGTTTACGATTTGACTGGGCCAACGGTTTGCGACCGTTGTTGAATAAACGCGTTGTGGTTGACCAGCGTTCGGACCAGCATCGATGCAACAATCGACATCTTCATCGTTCATTCTATCGTATACCCTTATTGCGCTTGGTTGAGACGTAAAGAAGTTACCCTACATTCAATTGTTTGGCCAGAGGTGGACTTTAGGTCTTTCCTTAACGATTGGACTTCGGAAATTATGGTATTGTACTTTTCATCAGAGGAGTTTACCGAAGAACATTTTTTAGCTAATTCAGCCGCATGACGAAAATGGTTCATATTTTTGGTTTCCTTTCCCATCACAAATTTTTTGAGTTCCCCCTTCAATCCATGCATGGCAATACCTAACGCTATGGGTTCAGGAATATTGTTATTTATTGTTAAAATACTTAACCTACCAAGATAATCACTAATTGATTCCTCTTCACCCTGCACACAATTGAAAATAGAAATATCTACAGTTTCCGATATCCTTCTGAACCTCTTTTGAAATGCCTCTCTTAACTGTGAGAAGTTGTTTTTTTTGTCTCTATTGGTAGAGCGTCATACCAAGTCTTAGCATTTTAAGGAGATAAAATGGGAATATATTTCCTTTTTGGTCATCCCTAAAATTATAAAATTTTGCCCATTTTTCAAACTCAGAGAACCATGAGAGAGCCTCATGACCTACCATATTCCCGTAAAACTTGATGGACGTGAACAGCACTGGCCATTGTAATAGAGCCTTCACAAGGGGATTTTTCCAAATCAAAAGGGAATTTATTAAAATTAGTCTGACACCCTGAGTCAGCTATATTTGGGGCTGTGGGGCTTAATAAGGGTCTGACGGGGGGGTGGGGGGGTGGGGGGTAAGTCAAACGCTATTCCCTTTGACTTGGAAGAAGGGACATTAAATGCATTATTATTAACAGAATTATCAACATTAGAATTTACAACATCAGTGTTTGTTTTGTCAAAAGTGTAAATTTATTCTGGCGTCTGGTCCTCCGGGGCTGATGTTTCTTCTATGTGAATGTTCGGATAAAGTCTCTTAGAATGTTCGTGAATAGAGTGTGTCGGAGGGAATGATTGATCTTCTGGCGTGTAAGGTGGTAGGTCCGTTTTCTCCTCGTCTAATTGTTGATTCGCAATAGGTGTCGACGTAATTTGTTCTGTTATTTTCAATGTCTAGGTGAAAATCTGGTTGTTGAAAGTTGCGAAGTTTGAGTTCGGTGTTGTGTTCGATGAGTCCTTCGATGCAGGTTTTAATAAACGTTTTAAAGTGTCAGTTTTTGGACGACGTAAGGGTGTAGGTAGCAGCTCGTCGATATCGCCCGAGGATTCTGGCGTTAGCGGACTGAAAGTGAGATTTGGCCTCCTCGAACTCTTAGTGTAGTTAGTTTCATTGAGAAATGCGTTTTTGGAACTTCTTGTGTTATAGTTGTGTCGAAAAATGTCTTTATAACTTTCTTAGGACCCATCGAACATGTTTGTCAGTATCAGATTAACATACTGACCTTCTAGGGTGTCTGCTCTTCTATTTGTTGCTTCTTCCTGTCCGGATTGATTCCACCATATGTTGGAGCGCTCCTTTGTGGGGGAAAACACTGGGGCCCGCAACGAATACTTTTGTCTTTTACTCGTGTGTTTTTGTTTTTTTTTCGTGTGCGTCTTAGGTGCCGTTGGATGTCAGGAAGGGAAGCTTATAAAAGAAAACAGACAACTGGTTAGAGTCAGCCAAATCTAGTAGTTTATTAAAGGAAAACTATAAAACAAAATATAAATCAAAGATCAAATTAACAAAGTTAACATTACAATAAATTAAAGAACATTATCGAAAATTAATTCAACTAGATAACATTTAACTTTAAAGCTATTTTTCAGTAAATGAATGATACGAGTTAAAGTATTTCTTATATAACAAAAAGAAATGAATAAAAAAATTTAAGTTGTGTCAAGTTGAACACAAGAAAATATAAGTTAAAAATATAAATACCTTATAAAAGAAAACAAACAACTGGTTCGAGTCAGCCAAATCTAGTCCTGGGCGTTTGGAAACTTTCCTTATAAAGGACCCCGATGCCCCTGTAGGACTAGGCTGACGTCGAACCAAGATGTCCAACAACCAATGAAATTTGGAGATGAAACCATTAGCGAAAAGAAGTTAACCTCAAGGTCAACAACCAAAATAATAAAATGCACTATGTTCCTCATATTGAAATCCCAAAATTTGGTAAGCCAAAAATCAATTACCCTTAATAAAATATACTCCAAGCAATGGTCCAGATGCAAAGCCAAATTAAGTTTATAATATTTCAATCAAAAGTTCAAAACTTTCGTTACATAACTAATCATGTATTAACATAAAGCTTCTATCGAATAATTATTATAATGAGTCAATACTCATCAGAAGATACCTGCCAAGTAAATAAAAAGTAATGATCTAAAATAAACCTGAGGACACCTCATTAACTTTCCGATCGTGACGATAAAAAAAAAGATTATTCTTTTCCTGGAGTTTGATGATGATTAATTTCCTATTCCAAAGAGACTTAATAACGTAAATTAAATCCATTTATTTTCATAAGGTCCGAAAATGTAATATAAAAACAACGTTGAGCTAAAAACCTAGTTTTGCAAATGAAATCGTGAACTTGGAGTACTTTACTATTTTAACACTAAATGTGCATATATTGCACTCTCTAACATTTGTCAAAGGCATTTAGACGCATATGGTCTCCGATGTCGTCTCTCGATATATTGGGTAAATGGTTTTATTTCTTATTGTGTTAATTTTAAATGATAATTTTATCTATTTATTTTCTAGTCATTCTTTTTATTTTATCTACGGTCTTCTGACTGTTTTATATTAACGTGTTATTTACATAACTATTTCAACTTGTTTATGTCCCGATGATGGCTGCAATATCGCCGACGGGACATTAAACAACTAACAATCAATCATTTTCCACCCGTGTGGTTAATAGGCCCGCATCAGCGCTAGGATTGTCGGTAAAAGTCCACTAAAGAGCGTTCAGAAACCCGACATCGGGCCAGGCCGCTTTGCCCACAAAGCGACTGGGATGTGTGCCCCAGATGGTTGAATGGGGCAGCCCCGACATCGAAAGATGCGGGGTCGTCAGGCGATAATGCGGAAAACCAGACTGCAAACCATAGTGGTGCACCGTGTTGGGAAAAATGTCACGTTCCTCGCACGTAAAAGAACCCTGCTGCAGGTCCCGGTGAGAGTAGGACCCGTAGGATCCCCATGCAGGAGGCTAAATTTCTCCTACCCGATTGGCCTTGTGTCCCCATTTCCTCTACTTCATCATCATTTCATGTTCATTTTATGACCAATAGTGGTGCACCGTGTTGGGCAAAATATCTAGTTCCTCGCACGTAAAAGAATCCTGCTGCAGGTCTCGGTGAGAGTAGGACCCGTAGGAGGCTAAACTCCCCGTCCCTACCCATCACTCCTTTTTCCAGTGGCAGTGAAAACTCTCCTACCCGATTGGCCTTGTGTCCCCATTTCCTCCACTTCACCATCATTTCATGTTCATTGTATCACCAATTTCATGTTCATCTCCCGGATATATCCGAAATCGTGCTGCTTAAGAGTAAAGCAATAACTAACTAACTAATCAATCAATTTCTCCAAACATGCTACCTATAAGGCTTTTTCGGGGTTGGCTCATTTCATCATTGCCAATGGCATATTGACGCATATGGTCTCCGATGTCGTCTCGCGATATATCGGTATTTTTGAAAATAGGAGGCATCTCAGAAAGTTGTGGTTTTAAATTATCAGTAACGTGAATGTCTACCTCCAGGGCTCCAAAAAGCTAAGAACGGCTTCTACGATCTGATCTTTTCGGCATGGTTTTCATCCAATCGCAGGGGCGTCGTTTCGACTTCATAAATTCTTGAAGTTTCTTGTTACGTTGATTTGTTCCCTCCATTCACAATCCAATACCTCTACAAAATTGTATCCTTATTCTATTTTTTTTTTTTTTTTTTTTTTTTTCATTTTTAGCCATGACATCATGATACGGTTTTCTGTTGACTGGGTTGACACCGTGGTGGTTTTCGGTTAATTTACATTGGTGACCATGCCAAATACATCCCTGCAATGCATAGACTATGTTTGTCTCTGTACAGAAGCCATCGACTGGCAGGCGATCTTTCCTTAATGTTTCCCTGGTGCCGTATCCTACGTCCAGAGTCAGAAGCTTCCATTCCAACCATTCAATAGCCAATTATTCTGATACCGTTTCGGGGTTTGGCGTTGAAAAACGTTCTCAGCTTTGCGTATTGAAAAGTGGCCGGTAGGCATGTCCTACATGATTGACCACAGGTACAAGGCATTGGCCCCCCGTGCGGGAACCGGGTGTGAAAAGAATAGTCCCGCAGCCGCCCGTAAAGCTTGTCGTATGAGGCGACTAAACGGGTCAACATGTTTGCCGTGTGTTGCGACCTGTGTCGGGGGAGGACGGGATCCTGGTCCACGTATGTGGGCTTTGGCCCTTACTTCTTCTAGACAGGCGGTCAGATTCGGCTCGGTCTGATCAATCGGCTGGTCACGCCAAGCCCTGTAGAGCACCATCTCATTGTATTTCCAACTTCCATTTTGTATGTATGAAATAATTAACTTAATGTCATTTATGTTCTACAGAAGGCGGTGGCTCATGGGTCAATCGTGTGGATGTCATTCTGGAGAGTTGTATCGCTAGGTAACCCCTGGCACGATGCTTGTCTCCATTAAAGAATACTCTGTGCGAGTATACTGTCCTTGTAACCCTGATGCGTTCAACTGGAGCCCCGTTGAGCAACCGCATCGCCCTTGTTGGCGCTCCGTGGTGGGCGGGGAGCAAGGCAGTGAATCTTTTTCTCTCATCATGGGTTCCCCAAAAAAACAATCAACAACAAGTTCAAGTGAAACGTTCAAAAGAAATATTTCTTGTAGTGATGATGACGACCAGGACGCACCAGCTTCATCTAAGCGTCAAAATACAACAAATGATAGTTGGCCAAAGTTTATTGTGCTTTCAAGCAAAGATGCAACTCGCCCTTTGACAAAAGTTTCACCTTTTGTCATTGCAAAAACAATCAAAGGCGTTACCGGAGGTGATGTTCCCAAGGTTACGAAACTCCGATCCGGTAACCTCCTAGTGGAGTGTGCAAAACAACAACAAGCCAAAAATATTTTGACAATATCGTTCATTTTAGAAATTCCAGTTTCCGCTGAAGCTCATCGATCACTGAATCGTTCGCAGGGTATCATTCGAGATAGGGATAGAAACCTTGCTGATTTATCAGAGCAAGAGATCTGCTCTGAACTGTTATCACAAGGTGTTACTCAAGTCAAAAGATTCACTAAAAGAGACGACAACAAAATTATTAAATTAAATACTTACCTGATTACTTTCAATACAGCTGTTCCACCAAGTCATTTAAATCTTGGCTATTTTAGAGTGTCTGTAGACATCTTTGTTCCAAATCCTCTTCGTTGTTTCAAATGTCAACGTTTTGGCCATGGAAAGGCTACATGCAACGGAAAAGAAAGGTGTGTAAAGTGTGCACAGGAAGGCCATTCGGATTTCAACTGTGCCAACGATCCAAAATGTGTTAACTGTAGCGCTGACCACCTTTCTTCATCCAAACAATGTCCCGTTCTTTTACATGAAAAACAAATTCAAAAACTTAAAGCTGAAAAAAATATTTCATATCAGGAAGCTCGTCGTCAAGTCTCTGTCTCGAATGATACAACACCATCAAGGTCGTACGCGGAGGCTGCTAAACCCTCTAGGACATTTGGTTACCAAACTATGTACACCTGGCCGGAGGGTGAAATAAAGCCCCGTACGTGCAATACCAATGGATGGATGTTTGGTGCCGACTGTTTTGATAAGGAAACCCAAAAGGGCTTTGTCAAATACTGTAAGAAACCATGGAAAGAGTTGGATGATTCTCATCCCCCTCCACGAAAGTCCTCAGCAGGTCCAAACAACGATTCAGTGGTCGATGAGACATTGTTTTATACACCACGTAAGTCATCTTGGGCCGGATTTGGAGCTCCCGCCAGAGTTTCCAATCCTCAGCCCTCTTCTTCTTCAAAGAAAAAACAGTCTTCCTCAAGGTCATCGTCTGCTTCTCAAACTTCAAATAGACAGCAGCGATCCTCACAGCCGGATAGACGACAGAACTCGTCACAACAGACATCACCATTAAAATCTCGATCCAAGAAAGCCGAACGAAATGCAATTTTTATGCATAATCGTTTTGGCTCTCTTGCTGATGACATGGAGTCGGATATGGATCTTTCGGAAACACCGATTGAGCGTTCACAGAGCCAGTCTCCACACAGACGTAGGCGATCTCTCGGTAGACTTTCCGATCCTAATCAGACTCCAAAATGAATACCATCATTCAATGGAATTGCCGAGGCCTCAAGGCCAATTTTCTTGAATTACACCTTTTAGTGCAGTCATTAGATCCAACTGTCTTTTGTCTTCAGGAAACTCACCTCAAGGAAACTGACACGATTTCCTTGAAGGGCTTCTCTATGTATAGCAAATTTTCTAATACAGAGCGAGCTGCCGGCGGATCTTCCATCTTAGTAAAGGATCGCATTCTCCATAGTTCGATTCCTTTAACTACCGATCTGCAAGCAGTTGCCGTGAGAGTTTCATTACATCAAACCATAACTCTATGTTCAGTTTATATACCACCAAATGATAATTTAACTTTAGCGCAACTTCAAAATTTAACAGATCAGCTTCCTGCTCCATACATGCTAATTGGGGACTTCAATGCCCACAATCCATTATGGGGCAGTGTTGCTTTAAATGATAAGGGTAAAAAGATTGAGGATTTTTTATCCAAAGAATCTCTTTGCATTTATAATGATGGTTCGTCTACATTTTTACATTCTGGCAATGGAACCTATTCATCAATTGATCTCTCAATTTGTGATCCTTCTCTTTTATTAGACTTCTCGTGGCAAGTCCATGACGATCTCTGTGGAAGTGATCACTTTCCTATAATTCTAAAAGATCTCTTTGGTGAACCTGAACAAAGAATTCCTCGCTACAAGTTAGAGAAGGCCGATTGGCAAACATTTTCTATACTTTGTTCGGAAAAATTAAGACCAGAACTTTTTGTTCATGACCAAGAACCAATAACAACATTTAATCAAACTCTTATCACTATAGCGGATGAAACCATTCCTAAGACCTCGGCAACTCCTAAAAAACTCAATAAACCTTGGTTCACAGACGAGTGTGACAAGGCTATCGACGATAGAAATAAAGCTCAAAAACGATTTGGCAAACAACAAACGAAAGAAAATTTAAGTAATTTAGAATTTTTCGGGCAAAAGCTAGACGAACTTGTCGACAATCCAGAAGAACATCCTGGAGAAGTTTTGTATCTGGTTTAACTTCACGAACTCCCATGAATAAAATTTGGAATTTCATACAAAAACTCAAAGGTAAAAACTCAAAATCCTCAGTTAAACATCTGAACGTTGGCAATTCCACTTTAACATCTGAAAAGGACATTGCCAACAAACTAGCTGAAACTTTTGCTAAACATTCATCTTCATCTAATTACAAACCTGACTTTCAAAAATTTAAACGAACAGCTGAAAAAACTAAATTGAACTTCAACTCTGACAATTCTGAGAGCTACAATTCTCCTTTCTCTTTAGATGAATTTAAAACTTCCTTAAGTAAAGCCCATGACACTGCATGTGGCCCTGATAGCATCCATTATCAACTTTTAAAACATCTCCCTGAAATATCGATGAAGACTCTTCTTGATTTAATGAATGATATATGGATAAACGGAAAATTGCCTGAAATATGGAAGCTTGCCACTGTTGTTCCTATTCCTAAGCCGGGGAAGGATCACACAGATGCTTCCAACTATCGTCCGATAGCCTTGACAAGCTGCGTCTGTAAGACTCTAGAACGCATGATCAACGATCGGCTTGTTTGGTTCCTCGAGTCCAATGGACTCATCTCGAATATCCAGTGTGGATTCCGCCAAGGTAGGAGCACGCTCGATCATTTGGTCCGTTTTGAGTCTTTTCTTCGAAACGCCTTTGCGAAGAACGAACATGTGGTGTCTATCTTTTTCGACCTCGAAAAAGCTTACGACACCACATGGAAGTATGGTATTTTAAAAGACATTTCTGATATGGGGTTGAAAGGCAGGTTACCAACATTCTTGGCCGACTTCCTTTCTGACAGACACTTCAATGTTAAAGTCAATAAAACCTTTTCTGAAGAGTATGACCAGGAAATGGGTGTTCCACAGGGTAGCATCCTTTCTGTCACTCTCTTTAGTATAAAAATAAATAGCATTGCCAAAGTCCTTCAAGACAATATTGAAGGTTCTTTATATGTTGATGACTTTTTAATATGCTACAGTGCAAAAAACATGAATACCATTGAAAGGCAGTTACAGCTGTGCCTCAAAAGGATCGAAAAATGGGCCTCTGAAAATGGTTTCAAATTTTCAGAGAGCAAAACTGTTGCTATGCATTTTTGTAAGAAACGAAAACTTCATCCCGATCCAGATCTCTTTTTATATGGCAAAAAAATTAAAATAGTTGAAGAATCCAAATTTCTTGGCGTTCTTTTTGATAGAAAGCTTACCTTTCTTCCCCATATCAAAATGTTGAAATCAAGATGCCTTAAGGCTCTTGACATTATTAAAGTTGTCTCCAGTACCGACTGGGGAGCTGATAAATCAGTTCTTTTAAATTTGTATAGATCTATTGTTAGATCAAAACTAGATTACGGTTCAATTATTTATGGGTCTGCGAAAAAGTCTTACTTACAAATTTTAGACGCTGTCCATCATCAGGGATTGCGACTCTGCCTCGGTGCATACAGAACCTCTCCCATTGAGAGCCTTTATGCGGAGGCAAATGAGCCATCTCTGAAACACCGCAGAATTAAGCTTGGTCTACAATATTCTACCAAGCTTAAAGCTTTTCCTGACAACCCTGCCCACGATTGTATTTTTAAACCACCTCTCAAAAGTATTTATGAAAAACACGAAAACAAAACTCCTCCTTTTGGTATTCGTATTGCTCCTCATCTGACAAATCTGAAGATTGATTTAGAAACTATAAAACATGTGAAGCCTTTAAGAGTTCCACCCTGGGAACTCTCCAAACCTAAATTTATTTTTGATCTCCGCAAACATAAAAAGTCTGAAACAAATCATCTCCTTATACAACAAGATTATTGTGAAATTAAATCTAAATATCCGGGTTTCTTGACAGTTTATACAGATGGCTCTAAAGATGGTGATAGCGTTGCTGCTGCAGCTGTCTCGGGGGATAGCACTTCTACACAACGTCTCCCATCTACTGCTTCCATTTTTACAGCTGAAGCGAGAGCCATTATTTTAGCGCTCAAATTGATTGATGCTTCTGAGCACGCTCAATTCTTTATCTGTTCCGATTCTCTTTCTTGTCTTTTGGCAATTCAGAACTGCAAATTAAAAAATCCATTAATCTCTAAAATTGTTTATATGGTACATCAATTGATCAGAGGTGGTTTAGAATTGATTTTCCTATGGGTACCCAGTCACACTGGTATTCATGGAAATTCAGTTGTGGACAGTGTTGCGAAGGAAGCCCTTCGCAAACCAGTTTCCAAATGTTTTATTCCTTACTCGGATTGTAGAAATACAATCCGATTATATGTTCAGGGCTTGTGGGATGAGGTTTGGGCTGCCGCTGAGCACAACAAACTTCATGAGCTTAAACCACAGCTTGGGAAAGTCATGCTTCATTTCGATGCCGTCGAGACCAGGTGGTCATCACTAGATGTCGTATAGGACATTCTAGAGTCACTCATGGCCACCTGATGACACAGGAGAAGGAGGCCCCAATGTGCATTCCTTGTGACTCGCGGTATTCTTTGAAGCATGTTTTTCTCGACTGTGTTGATGTTGCTCCGATAAGAATGAAGTATTTCACTTGTGCAACAATGCACGATTTGTTCAGCGGTATCCCAGCCGATGCAATTTTATCGTTTTTAAAGGAAACTGGATTATATGCAAAATTGTAGTTTATTTAAGTAACCTTTTGTAAGTATTGTGCTGTTTTACGTTATTTATTTATCTATGCCATCATAATTTGTTTAAATATTGTAGTTTGTTCTTTATCACTAGTTTTATGTTTTAATGTGCCCTTTTTAGTTGGTATTTTAATCTAGTCATACTTTTTTGTTTTATCGACGGTCTTTTGACTTTGTTTTATACTGAATTTTTAGTTAAATATCACAACTTGTTCATGTCCCGATTATGGCTGAAATATCGCCGACGGGACATTAAGCAAACAACAATCAATCAATCAAGGCATTGGCGTCAAATCCAATAATCTTCTTGCAGGGTTTGGGTTATCGTAATCATTAGGACGGATTGTTGTGACATCCTTCTCGGCGTAACGATGAAAAACTATTGATGGACCCCCGACGATATTTACTTTTTCCACTGAAATTTAGAAAAGTTAATATTAATTGAAATGTTAGGTGAAGTAAAACGAATCTCTTCAAGTGATTGTAAATATACAAATTTATCACAACAATTAAACATTTATGTACAATAAGTACAAATGGTAGACAAATGATTCTCATTATATCAGTATTGGGAAAGAAAAGTTATGAAAATGGGAACTTGAAGCGAAATATGGACATTTAGTATACAAATGACAACAAAGTTCCAGACAATAAATTTTGCTACGCCTGACGCGCGTTTCGTCTATTCAAGACTCATCAGAGGCGCTCTACCAAAAATATTGAAAATGCCAAACACTGTATAAATATAAAGAGCATAGAACAGTTTAACCAAAAATACCAAACTGGGGAACCAAATTATTACTAAGATAATCAACCTATGTCTGGGGTAGGAAGAACCTTAGGGTTTAGACAATTTTGAAATTTAGACGGATAATTTAAAGCTTTGATGTATTCTCCAACTCAAAAAGTGTTGGTGCCGGAGCGGGCTAACCTCGGGGAATTTACACTCCACCAGCAGTGCTAACCTTCACGTGTGTTCGAAATACAAATGACAACAAAGTTCCAGACAATAAATTTTGCTACGCCTGACGCGCGTTTCGTCTATTCAAGACTCATCAGAGGCGCTCTACCAAAAATATTGAAAATGCCAAACACTGTATAAATATAAAGAGCATAGAACAGTTTAACCAAAAATACCAAACTGGGGAACCAAATTATTACTAAGATAATCAACCTATGTCTGGGGTAGGAAGAACCTTAGGGTTTAGACAATTTTGAAATTTAGACGGATAATTTAAAGCTTTGATGTATTCTCCAACTCAAAAAGTGTTGGTGCCGGAGCGGGCTAACCTCGGGGAATTTACACTCCACCAGCAGTGCTAACCTTCACGTGTGTTCGAAATACAAATGACAACAAAGTTCCAGACAATAAATTTTGCTACGCCTGACGCGCGTTTCGTCTATTCAAGACTCATCAGAGGCGCTCTACCAAAAATATTGAAAATGCCAAACACTGTATAAATATAAAGAGCATAGAACAGTTTAACCAAAAATACCAAACTGGGGAACCAAATTATTACTAAGATAATCAACCTATGTCTGGGGTAGGAAGAACCTTAGGGTTTAGACAATTTTGAAATTTAGACGGATAATTTAAAGCTTTGATGTATTCTCCAACTCAAAAAGTGTTGGTGCCGGAGCGGGCTAACCTCGGGGAATTTACACTCCACCAGCAGTGCTAACCTTCACGTGTGTTCGAAATACAAATGACAACAAAGTTCCAGACAATAAATTTTGCTACGCCTGACGCGCGTTTCGTCTATTCAAGACTCATCAGAGGCGCTCTACCAAAAATATTGAAAATGCCAAACACTGTATAAATATAAAGAGCATAGAACAGTTTAACCAAAAATACCAAACTGGGGAACCAAATTATTACTAAGATAATCAACCTATGTCTGGGGTAGGAAGAACCTTAGGGTTTAGACAATTTTGAAATTTAGACGGATAATTTAAAGCTTTGATGTATTCTCCAACTCAAAAAGTGTTGGTGCCGGAGCGGGCTAACCTCGGGGAATTTACACTCCACCAGCAGTGCTAACCTTCACGTGTGTTCGAAATACAAATGACAACAAAGTTCCAGACAATAAATTTTGCTACGCCTGACGCGCGTTTCGTCTATTCAAGACTCATCAGAGGCGCTCTACCAAAAATATTGAAAATGCCAAACACTGTATAAATATAAAGAGCATAGAACAGTTTAACCAAAAATACCAAACTGGGGAACCAAATTATTACTAAGATAATCAACCTATGTCTGGGGTAGGAAGAACCTTATATGATTAGGCCACAAGATCGGCAGGTGCAAAATGCCGGGCGTTTCCTCTCTTTCTTTTTGCCAAAAAAATAGACGGTAGAATTGCCCGCTGAAGGTATATATCTATGTTAAAATCGTCAATGGAGTCGCTACGAAAGATATTTCTAACACATGTTTAGTAATATAAATTACTACAAAGTTCCAGACAAATAAATTTTGCTACCCCTGACGCGCGTTTCGTCTATTCAAGACTCATCAGAGGCACTCTACCAATAATTTGAAATGCCAAACTATTCATGAATATGAAGAGCATAGAACAATTATACCATAAAATGTCGAAAACTAGAACCAAACTATGACTAAGACCAACATATGTCTGGGGTAGGATGAAACTTAGGGTTTTGACAATTTTAAAATTTAAACGAATAATTTATAGATTTGGTGTATTCGTCAACACAAAAGTGTTGATGCCGGAGCTGGCTAACCTCGGGGAATTAAAACTCCATCAGCAGCGCTAACCATCACGGATGTTAGAAATATAAATTACAACAAAGTTCCAGACAAATAAATTTTGCTACGCCTGACGCGCGTTTCGTCTATTCAAGACTCATCAGAGGCGCTCTACCAATAATTTGAAATGCCAAACAATTTATGAATATGAAGAGCATAGAACAATTATACCACAAAATGTCGAAAACTAGAACAAAATTATATGCTCTTGTCGACAGAACAACCGCCCAGAACGTGCTTTTTGGGGTGTGTTCAACACCGCCGGGATAGATAAAATGATCTGTTCCCATTGGATCCATTAGAAAGTTTGGGTTCTCTTTTATGTAGAACGGCTTCGGATCTACGATGATGAGTTTAGAAGGTTTAAATGGTATCTTCTGTCTCTTGAACTTCTCCCGACTGACTTGTGTCTGTCTTATAATTGGTTCCCCTTCTTTGATCTTTTCCTTGATTAGGTGTTCCCTTTTGGTCTTCTGTCCACATACGTTGTTGCATATGTCGTCTAAAGCTGTGTTGGGGTTTGGTTGAACTAACGGATACGGTCTGACGAATTGTTTTCCTGTTTTCCTAAAAGCTCCATTACTTCTGTTTCGTTCCGTACTAGCCAAAAATATCATTCTTGAATTTCCATGTTCCATGTATATTTTAGTCGCTCTGTGTCGAAATGGTGAAGTATCTTTCTTCAAAGGTCCATCTTGTTGCAGTTGTGAAATTATTTATATTTTAGGAAAGGAATGGTTACAGCAAAATAACTGTCATTCAGGTTTCGTCGTCCTATGGTTTTGTTGAAAGGGTTTATCATTGAGGTTGCCATCTGAAATATAAGGTTCCGGTATTCAAATGCTGAATGCTAAATGTTATGCCGTTTTGGTCTGTTGGTCGGGTTCTTATGTACTTCATTGCCTAACGTAAATGTTCTCAAGCAAGCGTCATATTATCGGCATTGAGTACGAAGCTTGGTGATAGGAACTCTGGAATCGGATAATCCAGCGTGATATCCATGTCTCTGAATGCCTCTGCCAGATCTGTCCTAATGCTTCATAGCCGTTGATACTACTCATCAGGGGTTTCCTATAATATCCCTGTGTCTCGGCAATTCGATGATGCCTTTTAATTTCATTTTTCACAAGTTCCAGTAGTTTCTGAAAGTCATCATGTATGGGTACCTCTTGTCCCCTTCACACTCCTGGTAAGTGTGGTCCTTGTACCGGACTAGTAAAAAGGGTTCTTAAAACAATTACGTCATGAACAGATTAAATGTTGCTTGTTTGACAATATTGACACGAATAATTCCATGGCGATCATTAGATCTGAAAATAAATAATGTGTTTTCATATATGAACTTTAAAAAAGAATTGTGCGCCTTTGACAAAAACGCTTTTGGACATCAAATGTAAAAAAATATTCCTATGGACATTATAAAATAACAAAAATAACTTACGGATTATATGCCACCCCCTCCCCCTTTCCCACTTTTATAATTTTGTCACACACACACACACCCTTATTATACACGTTTCACATAAAAAAATATTAAAATGTCTCAAATGTTTCCATTTCATTTAAATCAAAGATGAAGTGATCACTTTCTTCTATTTTATTGTCTGTTAATGGAATCAAACATCTCCTTTTCGGAGCTTGCTCACACTCTTCAATCTCGTCATTATGTGGTGAACGAGCATGTATTAGAAAGCGATGTAGTATAATCTACTTAATTATGAAGGGTGCCCTTGAGTGCGCTCTATATTTCCAAAGCACAAATGTGCATTGAAAAAAGGCAAAATCTAAAGATTTTCAATATTTTTTGCAAAATGCCGAAGATTGTGACGTCACTGCAATGTAGTTATGTCACAAATCAAACTTTCAAATGCATATGTCTTACATATATCCATAGTACTATATCTACAACAAATATGACATGATTATCTAACACTTGAAATTTGAGGGCCAAATATGAAGGTTTGTGAACCTACCCCTTTTAGATATTAGGTATAAGCCCAGGATAATAATTTATAATTTAGTAGTAGCTAAATCTTTTGACCAATGAGAAAGCACGTTTTTTGGCTCTCGTCTGCAAGTTGTTCATGTAGTGAGTTGTAAAATTGTGAAATTAGAGAATAAATGTGAATTCAATCGTAACGAAGTCGTTCTATTAGTTCCCCAAATAATAAGAACGTCACATACGAATCATGCGACGTCAGTGTAAACTAAGTTATAATAGTGTCAGAACTTGATTTTTAAGAAGGCTTAAATTAAATCAGTCTACAAAGTTGGTGAACATTGCATTGTGTTGTTCATTACTCGTACAGATATTTCCAACTTAGAATATATTAAGCACGGACCATATTTGACGAAAAATGTGACGTCAGTATAAATTATGATAATTTCAAACAAGAAGGCGACGCGTCGTATTTGTTGGACGAGTTGAGTTTTCTATCTAAGAATCGACCTTGATGGAATATATTGGTGATTATGTTTGATATTACCATAGATATAAAACCTTACGTTAAAAAGTCTACATATTGTTAAGAAAGACTTTGTCATTTTACAATAGATTTGCATGTCGGTACAAATACCGTTAATTTTGGTACTATAACTTTAAAAACATATTTCAAAGAGTTATCCTTCCTAGTATTTTGATCACTGAAGCTCTAAAAAACTACACTAAAAGCAAAATAAAAGTAACCTTCATGAAAACGTTCATACATTTATAATTAATACATTGCTAACCTTATTTGACGATAAATGTGACGTCAGAATAAATTATGTAAATTTCAAACAAGAAAGGCTAGACAATGCACCGGTGTTGGACAAGTTTAAGATGAATTTGCCATTACGGCAAATGCATTAAATATAATTTGTATCGCCATTATCTTTTCTATGTTTTGTTTTACTTGCGAACTCACAAATTTTAAGATTTTAATCTTTTTCCAATGATTAAATTCTCTATTATGCCCGCGTACTCTGCCATAGCAAAGATGTCTAAGAGCTAGTGCATTGCAGCTCTCATTTGACCACATTTCATTATCTTCCCTTTCATTAGCTCAGCAGGAAGGTTAATGTGAGCTGTTGTCATCACGTACAGGCCGCCGTCGTCTGTCGTCCGTTAACATTTTTTTTCTAAAATCTTCTCCTCTGAAACTACTTAACAGAATTTAATTAAACTTGGTATGAATAATTCTTAGGGTGTCCTGCACCAAACTTGTGTTTCGATTTTTGATCCGTCAGAAACATGGCCACCGTTTCTAAACATAGACCAGGGGGTCAGACTACTGTTTTTTTGGCTTGTAAATCTAAACGTTCAGGAGATAAATGAAATCTGATGCCATCCTACTGGTTTTCTGTAGCTGTTTGGTTTGAATGTTGCCGTTCCACATGTTTATCCAATATTAGAAGGGGAATCCCTTGATAGCTCACCTGGCCGACGGCCAAAGAAAGCTTATGCCACCACTATGCGTCCATAATTGTCGTCCTTAAACAATTTAAAACAATCTTCTCTAAAATTGAATGATTTACGTAATGTCAGCTAAAAACGATCCTCCTTAAAGAATCCTTTAATCTGGAGGAATTTCCGGTAGACTGTCGACTTTCCTTGATTCCTAACGTTATCAAAGCCCCCATCCTTCAACGGTGTCCTTATGTAGTTGAATAATCAAATCTCATTGAATTTAAACTGTCCGGCATCCGGAGATGCATTCTTCTTTACAAAATGGCGATCTCTAATATGTTTCTTAACCTTTTCGGTTATTACCATTTTGTGGTATGAGGGGTATTTCCACAGATGTAAGGTTTTTATAATAGAATTGCCAAAAAAGTGCACCAATCGGAAACGGTCATGCCTCTTCCATAAATGTTTACGCACTGATTCCTCTTCACACTGTACGCAATTAAAAGAAATGTCTATAGTTTCTGATATCCGTCTAAATCTCTTATGGAAGGCATGTGTTAACGGTGAAAAATCATTTTTGGGGATTCTATTGGTGTAGCATTATACTAAGTCTTACCATTTTTAAGACTATAAAATGGGAATATAGTTTTACTTAAAATTATACAATTTAGCCCATTTTTCAAACTCCGAGAACCATGAGAGAGCCTCATGACCTACCACACTCCCGTTAAACTTATCAAGGTGAACGTGAATAGAACTTGCCATTGTAAAAAAAGCCCTCGAGTGGGAATTTTTCAAATCAAAAGAGAATTGATTATAATTAGTCTGAGACCCAGAGTCAGCTATATTTGGGGCTGTGGGGCTTAACAACGGTCGGTAGAGAGGTAAGTCAAACGCTTGTATTATAGTTGTGCCGAAAAAATGTTTTTATAACTTTCCTAGGGCCAACCGAACATGTTTGATCAGTATAAAATTAATGAGCAAAAAGAAGTTAACCTCAAGGTCAACAACCAAAATAAAAAGATGCACGATGTTCCTCATATTGAAATCCTAGAATTTGGTGAGCAACAATCAATTACCCCAAATAAAATAAACTTCAAGCAATAGTCCAGATGCAAAGCAAAATAGTTAAAAATAAAAGTAACAATCGTTTGGTACATAACTAATCATTCATTAACATAAAGCTTCTACCGAAAATTATTATAATGAGTCAAGACAGACGAGAATCGTTTTCTCTCGTTGAAGCACTAGTCAAACGAAACACAGACGAAGAGTCTATAAAGAAGCTGTACAAATCCTTGTAACGGCATCAAATCAGACCATGTAACCCTGTGCTCGGCGTGACCGCTGGTCTGCGAATAGTGGCTAGTATTTCGTAGTAAAGAGTTAATGTGAATACACCTTTATTAACGATGATATGTAACAGCAGTTAGTGGCACAATATACGGTAAACAATAGAAGTTAAAATACGCTAGCCGATTCAATCAAGTATTGAGTCCAAACCGAAAACAACTACTATTGCAAAAGATTTCCCAAAACCAATGGAAAATAACATAGTCCGAGAGCGAGAATTGATCGAAAAGTGTCGACTTATATAGTATCGTACCCTGTAATAAACCAAACCTTAATTATATTGTCAGTAATCTCTTATCTCAATGGTAATAATTTTTAGGCAAGAGTGAATGGACTAACATAATAAAATTACACACAAAATAAAAACAATTACATAGGACCATCTCTAATATTGTGGTCACTTATCAATTCTTGATCATACTGTCACTAGGAGTTTTTATTCCTACTCAACTTTTTCTTTTCCATACGTCAGGAACAGATTACACCGACAAAATCCATTATTTAGTTAACATTATTTCTCTTCGGTCTATAAGAGGATGATAAACATTTCTTTTATATTTCTTTTATAGTCAGGTAATCATTGTAATATTTGTTTTGCTCATCTCAGCAAACCAATTTTTTTCTATTGACTGTCTTTTACAGAAGCTGAAACAGAAATTGGCATCCTTATTCCATTTAAAAAAATGAATTTTGTCATTATGTAATGGAAGGGTGCTAAAGCAATGATTAATACAAAAAATTGTGAAAAATAAATACAAATTATGCCAAGTCATGAATCAAGGAAGTACGTCGCACCGATTGAGATATAAATTAATTTGGAAAAAAGTTAGATACTTTTGTATCACTCAGTGATCTGGAAGAAAAAAAATGAAGAAAAGGGTAAACGAATTAATCCCAGCATTCGGGTTCGTAAGGCTGATGGTTCGGATCAGGGAGAATCTCAGCACGGCCATGTTTACGATCACATTCCAGACATCGGTAATAGTGACAAAAATCAGGATACGAGTACTCATCGTGAATGTCTCTCTGTAAAAATGCATAATTTCGAAGATTGCTAGAATTTCTGACACGCTGTTTGAAATTTGAATACGAAAGAGATCTTGAAGTTGGAATTTCGGATTCCTGGAACGGAATATCCACACACCGTATACAGATGTATGCCTTGTTCTCGAAACATTCCAAAATTAAAGTATGCAAAATAGGGATGGTGTCTCTAATAGACAGTTGATCATTATAAAATTTGGGAAAAACCATGCCGAAGTTCCCCTCGGAAACGTTGAGGTAAGATGCCAATTTTGTTACTTTAAGCAAAAGTTCCTTAACGACAGGAAGAGGGCATCCACGTAAGAAACAATTGTTCGATATTTAAAAAATCATTAGAATTAAAAATCGAAAAGTCTGCCTTCACTATTCAAGAGCTTCTCCTCATTTATGACGCAATCTGCGAATAAAAGATTGAATTTCGCCTGAAATATATAAAATAGATGCCTATTAGAAAATTAAAAATAGAAAACATATCAAACCATAAATGGAAATCAGATAGGAGTAGTGGTACAGTGTTTTAAATCCCTTTTCAACCCTTTTCTGGGTCATAATTATGTTCTCCCTAATGAGGGAGGAAGGGTCTGTAATTATCGGGGTCTATAATTAATAGGGGGTTTATAATATTGGCTTTCCCCATCTTAGTCCATCTATTTGGAAATGTGACATATGTAGGCCTTATACGTAGCACACTCTGTAACCTCATGGGTTTATACTCCTCGACCTTACCAGTGGTCTGATTCACCCTTAGTACACTCTGTAACCTCATGTGATTATACTCCTCAATAATACCAGAGGTCTGATTCACCCATGACAGAAAAAGGAGTGTACATATTGTAAAGCGTCACCTTATCGCCCACGTTAGCACCTGTAGCCTATCCCAAGAAATACCTCCTACACATATTCCCATAAAAAAGAAGGGTATAAAAAGAGCGTGAAACCATTACAAGGCAACAATTGGGAAGATACAGAAAAAAGTAAGTACATGTTTTTTTTTTAAAGAATTATGATTTTTTTTTCAGTTTACAAGTACCGGGAGTTATGCATTGACATTAAAAATCACAAACAAACAAACAAAAAACAAATCATTTACTTCATTTGATGTTGATATGGTTTAATATGAAAGTTTTGTGAACAGAAACACTTTCATTAAGTAACTTTCAAACATAACCATACCTTTCATCAAATTTCAGAAAATGAATTTAAGACTAGCTAAGAAAAATCTAATAGCTATATTTCTCGAGAAGAACCCTCCTTGGTTTTAGTTTTTGAAGGTTCTCGATGGATTTGGTAGTTTTTTTTACTATTTCTTTAGCCCCATCTCTTATCTCCTCCAGATTTTGAATCTGGATGGCTGTGTCCCCCAGCCGACCACACATCTCTTCTCCGCGGCCTCGTTTAGCTGCTTCCTGAAAAAAAATATTGAGCAATGGGTGAAAAACTGTGTGAAAAGAGAGATAACTCTGAACACGTTGAGTCTTTGTTGATTTTTAAATGTATCTTACAGTTATTCCACATTTTTTTCTTATTTTAGAAAGAGTGTTTATGAGGAGGGGTGGTTTATCATGAAAAAAATTCTTTATACAACATTAGGTATCAAGTAAACAGTTATGAATGCACCTTTTATATTCTTGAATACAAAAATTGATCACAATTAAAATTTCACCCGTTATGTTTGTTAATCAGATACAAGAAAATAAAAAAATAAAAAATATTAGTGTTCAAAATCATTAAAGGAGACTTACATTTTTGCTTCACACAATAGGTCGACGTTGGCTGCTGTTTTTTTTTTTCAACCTTTTCGAACTGAAATATATAAAAAAAGAAAAATGTGAATAATATAAATAATGATTTAAACAATAAGAATTTGCCCTTTTTTAGGAGCAGATGATATATTTAGTGATATGGTAATATTTTTTAATCTGTTAAAACTTCCAGTCTGCAGATAAAAAAGTATAATTGAAAAGGTAGGCTCATCACATTGTGTGATGAAAACGGAGTCATGGCTCCAGTCCTCCTCCTCGTACACTCTTTTCATACTCCTATAAAATAATGATAATTTCAAAATATGACATTGATTTTGATCAAATAAGTGTATCATTTTAAAGGTAGCTTACATGTTTTACTTAAAGAAATTTAATCAGTTTATCGATTGATAAAACACACACAAAATAGAGAGAACATATTGAAAAGACGTCCAGTCTTTCAAATATTGGTGGAAGTTGTTGATCGTCCTTGTTACTAGTGTTTGTCTGAAATAGGGTACTCTATATAATGATAATTAAAAAAAGATTCCTCTTTTCTCTAAACATGGCGTTTTAAGATGTTAATTAATTTGAAGTTAATATAAAACGAAACTCATAACAGATTTAAAACTTACATATTTTGCAGACCACTTGGTCCTGCCACGGGACTTCCTGATGGGGCTTCCTGGTCAGTGCTATAGGAAATAAATAATTTGTTAAAAAAAAAAACAACCCAAAAATACCCAAACAAATCCCCAAAATTGAATAAAAAAGTTTTCCTACTCATTGACGTGAAACAATTATAAAGTATCAATAAATAAAAGTTTTTTACTCATTTACCTTAAAAATATATATATAAACTTACTTTTCATTTTCTTGATCCTCCTGATTCCAAAACTGTTTATTGAAACAAAACAACTACTAGTTGCAACATTTACCATGTCACACCAAATTGATATTAAATATCAATGACCTATAGTTCAGCACATTCTACATCTGGGTATATACAATTTCAACAAAAAAGGTTTTTGTTTGAATAGGCTTCAATGCATCACTCTACCATTGAACAAATGCATAAAAAATACACTATTGACATTGATACAATGATTTCAGTAACTTTAAGACTGAAATAGGTTATACCTTTGAAAAGTTCTCAATGTGCTCATTTTGGCATGATCGTTAAGGTGCTTGATTTTCCTGGTCAGATTTCAGATGCAACTCTAGTGTCTGTTCGATTTGTTCCTGACACGATTTTAGAGAGTTCATCCCAAGGTTAAACACAACATGCAGATTTTCTAGGAATGTTTGACCACTTAGGTTCCATCCTTTTGATGCGTCGTGAATGCTTGCTGCAGCAAGAAGGGAAGGTGGTGTCATAATGAATGCACAATCTTTTAAACACATATCTATTAAAACTCGGGAGTGCTTATACAGTTTATCTTTGATTGATTTGTCTAAATTAGCACTAGGAAGTACTTGCTCTACAAAGTTGTTTGGTGTAACAACAGACAGATTCTATTTCAGTGTATCTAAAACCAGTAGCTCCATAGTTTTAAGTTCATCTAGTGAATATGTATTATCTGTCAAAATGATTAGCTTTTCTGCTAAAATATGAGAGGTTTCCGAAAATTTTAATGCAAGAAAAAGTGCAACAGCTCCTAACAGTTGTAATCGCGATCTTTGAAGGTCAAATGTGGTCAAAAAACGATCAACATAGTTCATAGACAAAGCGAATACGTTTTCGGCACATTTTAAATCATCGCATACTTCCACATCCATTGTCCAAGGATCTCTCTCAAGGACCTGGCTATCTTAAAAAAATACTCAAAATAATCAACATAAAATATAATGACTAGGTAACTGTGTGAAGTTCAGGTCTTCCCTAAAGGCCAGTTCCGTCACGCACTCGAAAAATAGAGTATCTTCTTTAAATGGGAAGAATCCCGAACTCACTAAAAAATGCATTCCTCATAGATAGTGAATGGAGGAGTCTCCATTTACTAACTTCTCCCAGATAGTTTGAAAATCAATTGGTAATCTTAAAAACGAAAAATATATAATAATAAATAAAAAAAAACATATCAAGGTCTTTTTTGGTGATGTGACGAAGGAATGATGATATATGAATGTTGATCCCGTTGACCAGTTTACATATAATTCAACAGTCGTGACAGTATATGAATTAAAATAACCTCACGTATTTGTTAACAGATAGATATAATTAAAGTGAATACATGTGTATATCTAAACAAGTGATTAACACCGTTGTCGGAAAACAAGAAATACAATTACCCAGAATTTTCGAATTTCGACGTATTCTTAAAATGGTAAAAAGTTATTGACAAGAGAGATCAATGATGATTATCATCGAGAGATCTTTGAAAACCTACCAAAATAATACTTGAAAGTATTGGCACAGCATTTTAGGCCCCTTTGAACCCCTCTCCTGAGTCATAATTATGTCCTCTCTGATGAGGGGGGGGTCTATAATTATCGGGGGTATATAATTGTCGGGGGTCTATAATTATCAGGGGTCTATTATTCATCGGGGGTTTACAATTTTGAATTTCTCATCTTAGTTTGCTGATGACGCGTACGTAGGCACTTTGTAACCTCATAAGTTTAAACTCCTCGACCTTATGTTAGCCTTCCGGGATCCTCCAAGCTGCTTCCAGAACTGCTTTATCAACTTATAACTACTTGAATTTTCTATCTTTAATTTAGACTTGTTAACAACAACGACTTCTCTCTCTCTCTCTTATTAACTATCATAATATATATACTATTTGTATATGTAATGTACATCATTTAACAACATTTAATCCCTTTCAAAATTTTCTATTACATATGTTAACATTATATATACTACAGATCTTTAATTTATGGACGTTGTTTAATAGTCACGAAGTTCATGTTAATTTAATGATATTTACCTTTGTAAGATACTTTTTTAACATAAAAGTTCTACATTCCTCCCCCACTTTAAAATATTTATCTACAAGATGAATATTACTAACACTGTTGCATTTTTATCAATTAATGTCTTATACTCATATATACATGTATAACGAATAATAATGTTAATTTTAGTTCATATGTACATATATAAAAATGTCTATGTCGAGTCTCTAGATTCAAATAATGTCCTGTCTATCCACCAGTTGTTTCACCGTCTACACCTTCTCCTGATCCACCAGTTGTATCACCGTCTACACCTTCTCCTGATCCACTAATTGATACACCGTCTTCACCGTCTCCTGATCCACCAGTTGTATCACCGACTATATTTCGGGGTATAGCAAGAGCCAGATCCTCAACGTCACAAATATAATTGAAACATTCGCTTATGTTTCTTATTTGTCGATGACAACATTCTTTTCGGTCTCCTTCCGCCCCCGCTATCTGGATCCACTTAATCGGGACCTCCCAGATCGTATAGTAGTTCCTTAACCTGTGAAAAAGCTTTGCCAATTTTTTTTCTTCCCCCCTTAATACCCCGGGTAGGAAGGGACCCGTAACATATAGGGAGGAGGCCTCTATGTATTCTTCACTGGACCGGGAATCTCAAAAATTCAATAGTAATATCCCTGGCCCAAGAGTCATCTTCGGGAACTTCTGGTAGTATTTCCCACTCCATTAACAGGTTAAGACAGGTTTTCAAGGGGTTCATATTCACTCAATTTCATCTTACAGTAGAAATTACTTCCCTTAGAATTTGTTGAATAGAGTACACGAAGAGACAACTGTGCATGTATGAAAAATACATATTCTCCAGTTCCCCCTTGAAATATTTTAACGGTGATTGGGTTAACTATGACTATATCTCGGGGTATAGCAAGAGCCAGAGCCTCAACGTCGCAAATATAATTGAAACATTCGCTTATGTTTCTTATTTGTCGATGACAACGTTCTTTTCGGTCTCCTTCCGCCCCCGCTATCCGGATCCACTTGATCAGGACCTCCCAGATCGTATAGTAGTTCCTTAACCCAGGGATCGCGCTGGGCTTCGCCAATGTCGCAAATTGCGATATTTTTTTTCTTGCTGGCGACAAAAACGGCTGCTGGCGATTTTTCTGGCGCCTAAGTAAGTTTTATCATTTTCGACCAAAAATTGAATACACATCGCCAGTATTGATCAATATGTCAACAGGTAAGTTATCCTGTGTGACCACGCGTCGCCACGGATGAGCAGGAAGATAATTGAATAGGTAAACGGTAGATCACAGCAGGTTGAAGAAAAGGATTAACGACTAATTAGAAATTAGGCTCACATCTTATGATAATGCAATAAAGGTGTCAAAACAGTGATCAGGAACAAATTTCTAATGTACGCCTGAATGACTTTAATTGTCCAAGCCAATTTGACAAAGTATCGTGTGTTGATTGCACACATGGCCTCATATATGTCAGCCAAGGTGACAAAACAATTTATTGCCGGTAAATCAAAATTATATCCAGCTTGGGATGAGTTTTTATTCACAAAACAATGAGAGAATAGTAATCTGTACTTATTAAGTTCCTCAAATAATCACAAGATGTAAACAAACCATTCTATTTTTAGAACAATTCAAATGAGGTTACTGAAGGATATACACAATAATGATTTCAGAAAGCAAACAAAGAAAGGGAAGATTAGTAAATCAAAATAAAACTAATTTTATTATTCTTATTTAAAAAAAAAGAAACTGAAATGAAGTTGTTTTTAGGAACAGAAATATCTTTACCAAACTATTACCATCAGCTGTTTTTTTTTTCAAAATGAAATAAATAAACAAACACATAACAATACTGGATTAAGAAGTTTTTATTTGAGAAAATCAAGATAATTTTTATTAAAACATTCTAATAATTTACAGGATTCAATAGAAACCACATGAGTCATGATTAATGAATCTTTATAATGTGTCCACGGTGACTGTCAAACATTGATCTTTTGCAATCTCTGTTGGTCATGAAAATGTGATGGATTCTACAAAATTTTATCTTTACTTTCCTAAATAATACTTTTTTCATAGTGGTCATTTAGTGCTTTCAGCGATCTTTATTCTCTAGGTTGAGTATTCATTCATATGGTGCTGGGTTTTTTGTGTATTGTTATGTTTATTGTATTGTTATTATTTAATTTCTATATGGCAATAAACATGATAAATAAAAATAAATCAGATAAATAATATATCAAACAAGAAAGGCTCCACCTTCATCATTTATTATCTAAAAAGTATTTCAATGAGAATAAACCATCCTTCTATATGCACCTGAAAAAATAACTGAAAACAATATTTTGAACATTTACATCTAAACATACATTACACAAGCATGACCCCTCAATGAAAATGGTACTGGCTACACTTTATAAACAACTGGTGACTTAATTTAAAATCTGGCGATTTTTCTGGCGACAAAGATTTTGAGGCCAGAGCAGCCCCTGCTTAACCTGTGAAAAAGTTTTGCCAACTTTGTTTCTTCCCCCCTTAATACCCCGGGTAGTAAGGGACCCGTAACATATAGATTCTTCACTGGTCATGATGTCTCCCTTTAAAGTCTGTATATCTTTTTTCCTAGTTGTCGTAACAAGGTTCGTTGTAGAGTTTAACTGAACGGATCCTGGTCACGGCACCAAATCAGACCATGTAACCCTGTACTCGGCGTGACCACTGGTCTGCGAATAGTGGCTAGTACTTCGTAGTAAATTAATGAGAATACACCTTTATTAACGATTATTGTTTTATGTAAGTTATTGGCACAATATACGGTAAACAATAGAAGTTAAAATACGCTAGCCGATTCAATCAAGTATTTAGTCCAAACCGAAAACCGAATTACTAATGCAAAAGAATTCCAAAAACCAAAGGAAAAGAACAAAGACCGAGAGAGAGAATTTATCGAAAAGTGCCAACTTAAATAGTATCGTTCCCTGTAATTAACCAAACCTAAATTATATTGTTAGTAATTTCTTATCTCAATGGTAATTATTAGAGGCAAGAGTGAATGGACTAACAGCATAAATTTACCCACAAAAAAACCAAACAAACAATTATATAGGACCATCTCTATCAGTGTGGTCACTTATCAATTCTTGATCATACTGTCATATATAAATAAATATGTTTAAACAATTAAAATACTTTAACCCTTTAAATAAACAATATACAAATTAAATAATAAAACCGTTTATTACATATCTTTTAAAATTGTCCCTTTTTAAACTAATAATATCTGGAACTGAACCCGGCCACCGTAGCATGGCAAAGCACATTTAATTAAAGTTTGTTTTTGCCTACAAAAACGATGTCTCCCCCCGTTTCCCCAAAAACGTCCAAGTTAAAAGGGCCATAACTCCCACAAAAATTTGAGGATCAAAATTTCCTGGTAATATGCACAACTACATATGGTGTCCTTCCTATATACCAAGTTTCGTTGAATTCGGTTCAGTAGTTTCAGAGGAGTTGCGCTGACAAGATGATAAATGAGGATTTTCAGCAAATTTCTAAGTTCAAAGGGCCATAACTCCCACAAAAATTTGAGGATCAAAATTTCCTGGTAATATGCACAACTACATATGGTGTCCTTCCTATATACCAAGTTTCGTTTAATTCGGTTCAGTAGTTTCAGAGGAGTTGCGCTGACAAGATGATAAATGAGGATTTTCAGCAAATTTCTAAGTTCAAAGGGCCATAACTCCCACAAAAATTTGAGGATCAAAATTTCCTGGTAATATGCACAACTACATATGGTGTCCTTCCTATATACCAAGTTTCGTTTAATTCGGTTCAGTAGTTTCAGAGGAGTTGCGCTGACAAGATGATAAATGAGGATTTTCAGCAAATTTCTAAGTTCAAAGGGCCATAACTCCCACAAAAATTTGAGGATCAAAATTTCCTGGTAATATGCACAACTACATATGGTGTCCTTCCTATATACCAAGTTTCGTTGAATTCGGTTCAGTAGTTTCAGAGGAGTTGCGCTGACAAACTTTGTGACGGACAGACGGACGGACGGACAGACGGACGGACGGACACGACAAAAACAATATGTCTCCCCACAAAAGTGGGGGGAGACATAATTAATCTCTTGCAATTCTTTGATGTACTTTGTCCTTAACATGTGTTGAAATTTTATCTCAGCAGTAAGTTCTGTCTTTGTCTTCCTTTGCTTTTCTTTTAATTCTTGTATGTTTTCTTCCATTTTATTGTACTGTTTTACGGGTGATGAAAAAAACACACGGTATGCTCTTTTCCTTATCTCTTTATCCGATGAAAAATATACAATGTCGGTGTTGGTCCTGTAAAGACAAATAAACTTAATATTTACATTCATCTATTTGTAGAAGCATTCATTTGTATAGATTTACTTCTACATAAACATTGTTTTTGCAATTTGTTATATTTGTAACGTCATACTGGCTTCTTTGTAAAACATGGAGGGTCCGAGTATTTTCATTTAATTTTTTAGTTCCTTGTGGTTTCATAAGATGTGATTTTAGTACATTGTATACATTGTGTAGTTTGATTTTGTTAACAGTTTTTAATATGTAAATAGCTATCAATTTTGTGTGCCCTTTTTGATTTAGGTCATTCCATTATCTCATGGATACATCATTTGCATCTTAATGAAATAGAAGCACATTTACAAAATGAAATGAAAATATGACCAGCTTTTATTAAATATACAAAATAAATATTAGTTTACCCAGTGTTTAAATATACAATTACCAAAACGGGTATAAAACAGTTGATTTGGTTATGCTGTATATTGATATTTTTAGGAGTAACCTATTATCAGCAGCATTTGAATCAAAACATTGGAAAGTCAAAATCCAAAAGTAGGGGCATAACCATTTGTACATGTAATGTTTAAGTCAGTTTGTCCGTCCGTCCGACAGATTGTCCCAAATATTGCAATATGGGGCATAATGTCTTTAGGACATATTCTTGATTTTAATTTAACTAGCTGCAAACATATTTTTGTCCTTAAAATAAGATTTAAAATACATGTATTCTAAGGAAAAACCAAGCCTTTCATGCAGTTAAATGATCAGTATTAAGAAGTGAGTCTTACCTGTTTTATACATTATTCTTGCCACTTCATAAAAGCTGTATGTGTTGTCAGGCTCTTCCTTGGTTCTCACCGCTCTTTCAATTCTACTAGCTAGTTTATATGTAGGCCACAGACATTTGTCCCCACCTCTCATCCAAGACCTTGGGACTATAGCCACCTCATGTTCATCTTTGAATTCCACACAAGGTCTTAAAATACAATGTCATTATGTGTGTAATGTTTAAGAAGTATCTGATATACAAATGTACAGTTTGTATACAAAGCAGCAGTTGAACTTCTACCATGAGATATCAGTAAATGGCATGGCAACATAGTCATGTCTAAAAGGAAGCAAGATGTATTTCGCTTGAATGTCATCATTTTTTTAACATAAAGTCGGTCACTTAAATCCTTGGCTTTGAATATACCCAGTAAATCCGAGTTGAGCGGAGAGTCAAAAAAATGTTTGACAAACTTAGAATATTTTGTATATTATAAATCAGCAGTATATTTTCTAACTGACCGATGGCATTGTCAACACGCAAAAATATGTCACTCTGACGCAAACTATGTTCAAATTTTCCAATTCTAATAGATTTAAATTGCTTGCAATTTGACACATTAAAACCATCAACAAGGGGTCCAGCTGAATGTTCTTGTCTTGGTTCATGTTCTATATCATTTTTGTCACTCTGATAAATTCTTTTTTTCAGAAAGCCTACGTATTACTTGTTGTAATGGAAAGGTTGGCTTTCTCACCATTTTTTTTTTATTTTCATTAAAATATTTTCAAATGGAAAGGAAGAAATGTAGTCCAAAGTTCCATATTTCTCTGCATCTTTAGCTAAGTGAAGGAGCCCATGTATATTAAATACCATATTTTCTTTTCCATATAAGTTCATATAATGTTGAACAAATGTTTTTAGCAATTCATATGCATATTCACTGTAATTTTTAACAAGGTAGGAATTGAGCAAAATATGCATTGCGACTAATGAAATCATAAAATTCTTATAAATCACTTCATCTAGAAACTGTCCTAATACAACTGGTCCAGTATAAAGTAAAAACTGGCGAAATTCAGTTGCTTTCCATCTCTCAATGTCTGAAAATCCTCTTGGTTTTCTTGCAAATTCAACTGGAATATAGGATCTAAAACTAAATAAGGTTTCAGATATCTGTTTACTGACTGAACCACTTATTCTCATAGTCAAATTTCCTTTCAACCAAGAGAGTATAAGGCGCTTAACTACCCCAAGACACACAAGATGCATATAATCTAGAGGGAACTGAGAAACCATTCCTACAGTACCCTCTAATGGAGATGGACCCTTGTGATGGTCTTCGTCAACTCTATTTAAAAAACTTTCATCTGAACTCAAAGGAGAATTTATTTGTGGATATGTCATTTTTCCTTGCGAAAATCC
This sequence comes from Arcuatula senhousia, assembly GCA_963971305.1. Classification (NCBI taxonomy): domain Eukaryota; kingdom Metazoa; phylum Mollusca; class Bivalvia; order Mytilida; family Mytilidae; genus Arcuatula; species Arcuatula senhousia. The sequence continues at coordinate 3,706,003 of OZ020310.1, forward strand.
ACTTTGAGTGCATTTATCACAGCCATGATAACCAGAATACTATTTTTAACAAAAGCTATTGCTGGTGAGTCACAAATAATAGAAGTTATTACAATATGAAATATATTATCCATGAATGTTAAACCATTTGTTGTAAGATTGGTTAATTCTTCTATTAAAGATCTCAAATACACCGATACATCAGACGGTTTAGAAGTACCATAATATAAATCAATTATAAATGGTTCATTATTTTCAATTCTTCCAAGAATAGGCCAAAATTGTCTACTAGAACTTTTAAATAATGGGAAACCATCTATACTCATTTGCACATTGATACTTTTATCAAGAAGTAAAACGTCGGTTTGTATCATTAAATATTTAAAATTCCAGTGGCTAACCCAAAATGATAATATAATCCTCCACAAATATTATTTAAATCATAGGTCAATTTAGTTTGCAATAATATTCTTGCGTCACTGGGAAGATCTTTAGTATGAGGTTTTACAAATCTGTTACGGAACATATTCCTCCTTACTTCAAAGATAAAAGCGTTCCAATTATCTCTTACTCCTACACTTCCACCATTGCACCTAAGGGTTTCAACTATAAACAAGTGTTGCGGGATTTCCAAATCAATGACCTCAAAGCAAAACCTCCAGACTGTACCTGTGAAAAGTCCCCATTCAAATATGGTCCCTCTGGCCACGTTATCACTGGTGACCTCAACATCGTGGAAAATGACTTACTTCGCGATGTTTTGGCTAAAGAACCTAAATATCGTGAGCCAAGACGAATCAACTGGAGCTATAATTTCAAAACAATTGTGGATTCAGTTGAGGACTATGCCAGAAAATGGGCCAAAAAAGAACAGGAGAAAGAATGTGACGTTTTGTCAGAATGGGTAAAAGCTGTGAGGTCATTGGTTTTGAAAAGAATCAATTCTTTGAAAGGCTCAATGAGCACTAAGGCAACATCCATTTTCAGCAACGATGATGTTGCCAAAACACTGTCCACCTTACATGACAAATATGTTGTTGTACCTGCAGACAAAGCACCTAATAACATCATTTTTGTGTGCAAGAAACACTATATTGACTGTTTGACAGCTGAATCGGGGGTTGGTTGTACCAGCAATAGTACCACATACACGGCTACAACACTGTCTAAGGAGGAAATCATTGACAATCACAAATTTGTCATTTCCTCCTTCGGCCTTTCTGTTGGTGGCAGTAATGATGACATTCCATCCCTGTATTGAATTCCTAAATTACATAAAAATCCATACAAACAGCGCTTCATTGCAGGGTCATCCAAATGTACAACTAAGCCTCTTTCAGCTCTGTTGACTTCAATACTTACGGCAATAAAATCCGGCCTCCAGAAATATTACGATTGTTGTTATTCTAGAAATGGTGTCAATCAAATGTGGATCCTGAAGAATTCGAAAGAACTGATGGAGATTCTTACCTCTAAATCAGTTTCATCTTGCGACAGCATCAAAACATTCGATTTCTCCACACTTTACACTTCTATTCCACATGAATAACTGAAATCGCGATTGGCACAGCTGATTAAACGCAGCTTTTTCAAAAAGAATGGAAAACGCAGGTACAAATTTCTTGTAGTCGATTATACCAAGACTTACTTTGTCATCAATGAGTCTGAGTCTAAGAAAAAGAACAAATTTACAGAGCACCAAATAATCGACATGCTCAACTTTCTTATTGACAACATTATTTGTTCAGTTTGGTGGACGTGTTTTTCAGCAAACAAAAGGGATTCCAATGGGCACTAATTGTGCACCTTTGCTTGCTGATTTGTTTCTTCATTCATATGAAGCAGACTTCTTACAATCTCTTCTTGACAAAAAGACCGTAGACTAGCTCTCTCTTTCAACCTCACGTTCCGTTATATTGATGATGTCCTTTCACTAAACAATTCTCGATTTGGTGACTTTCTCCATCTCATATATCCCCAGGAGCTTGAGATAAAGGACACAACGGATTCTAGGAAGTCTGCTTCATATTTAGATCTACATCTAGAAATTGACTCACAAGGAAGACTTTCAACAAGGCTCTATGACAAACGTGATGACTTCAACTTTCCAATCGTCAACTTTCCCTTCTTGTGTAGCAACATTCCGTCCGCTCCAGCTTATGGAGTTTACGTATCTCAATTGATTCGTTACTCCAGAGCGTGCGGGACTTACATCGATTTCCTTAGCAGAGCTGCATGTCTGACGCAAAAATTGCTCACACAGGGTTATGTTGCTCCATGGTTGCTGTCTTCACTCAAGAAATTTTACGGAAGACATCATGCACTTTTAGACAAATATGGAATTTCGATCTCTCAGATGAGTGCAGATGTTGGTTTGTCATAGGGTGTTGTTTTGTCTTCCTTTACCGGATTTGACACGCTGAATGGACTATTGGCAACGCGACGGGTGTGCTATAGCAAGCAGGAACTGCTTAATCTTCCGGAGCACCTGAGTTCACTCTTGTTTCGACTGGAGTTCGCGTTGTTGATTGATATTCAGTAATTTTGTGTTTCCATGTTTTACATGTTGTCTGTTTTTGTCCCGTTCCTGTTGGTGTTCACTGGTTTTGTCTCTGTCCTTTCGGACTTTTGATATTCGGATACCCCATTGGTACCTCTGCTTCTTTTAAAATTGACAAAAGCTTTCCTATAGATTCATTAGTTGCTCTTTTACCCCTATATGTATTTCATCTTCTTTGTCTGAATCAGAATCGGAATCACTTGAAATTGCATTTACATAATAAGATTCTTCCTCAAAATCGAAGGAGTCATGAACATTTGAACAGGCTTGGTCACTTAACAAATCTTCTTCGACAATATTCAAGACTGGTATTTGTGGATGTGCGTTATGCTCATGGATAGGAAAAATATCCTCATTATCAAAGTTATTTGGCTCATTGATATCTGTGTCAGAATGAAAAGAACAAGTTAATGTTTCTGACTGTTGTGATAATGCACCCTCAATTTCATCAATATGCTTCTGAACATTCTTTTTAACCTTTCTTCGCTTTGTCCAGTAAGACATTTTTTTTTTCAGCTAAACCAATGCATGGGGAACCAGGCTCCAAGAAAATGATTCTGAAGAGAAAATAATTATTATTTAACTTTTAAATTATTTAAGCTAAGTATCCCACACATTTTATTCCCAAAAAAATAATATTTAAAAAAAAGAATTGGAGAAGAATTAATTACTTTAATCGTTTCAGCTGAGAATTTAAAATAAAAACGGGTTAGTTTTCTCGTCTCTAGGTTTCGAACTCATCAGAATCATGAATTCAATATTTCGTATTTAAGTTCACAGATATCAGTTTCAGTTAAACACTTACTTCTAATTACATGTATAATAAGTCCTTTAAAAATATTCTATGATCCTTAATTATAAATATGTCCGCAATTTTAAGATCACATGACTTCTTGTCACATGGTCATCGAACGATAAATTTAGAACAGTTTTCGCGGCTTTTTAATGGCCGACTTTAAAAAAAAAATTTAAAAATGCATTAATCACAAGCCGAAACTGAAATCAGATATATTCGGGTCGGATATATTCTCGTGTTTCTCCAGAGTTTAAAGCATAAATATAATGAACTCTCCACTATCCACTAATGTAGCTTCATATAAAAGCGTGGAAAATATGACAAAATCATGATAGATAATTAAAATTTAGGTTTGTGATTCCTGCATGGTCATCCCTGTTATTTTTTTTTACTCACGTGAATAAAGTGAAAATAAATATATCTGATTTAAGCATTTCCGCATGTTGGAATATATTTATCATATTGAGATACAAATCATCAAGTGCACTAATTTTTGTGTAGGTCATTCAAAAGAAGACTCTAAAAAGCCATATAACTAAAGCAAGTACATTTACATTATACAGTTTATTAAACAACCTAGAAAAGGAATACTTACATTTTACTTACACTAAAAACTTGATTCGCCAACAAAAATCCTGATCACTAGTGAATGCAATATGGCGGACGCGCATGTTGAAATAGCGTGGTCTTGTGGAAATCTGATACTTTAGATTCCCGTAGAGATTATCTTGATTTACATGTTATGATAAACACGTGTGTTTTTAATTAAAAAGGATCAAGAGTTTCTATGCATATCAACTGATTATTGATTAGTTTTATCCGCTTTATATTACTCTATTTGTCCCGTGCGGGGCCCGGGAGGCGAATAGGCCCGCAGCAGCGCTAAGCTTGTCGGTAAAAGTCCACTAAAGAGCGCTCAGAAACCTGACATCGGGGTCAGGCCGCTTAGCCCATAAAGCGACTGGGATGTGTGCTCCAGTTGGTAGAATGGGGCAGCCCTGTCATAATGAATGCCGGGGTCGTCAGGCTATAATGCGAAAAACCTGACCGCAAACCATAGTGGGCCAACGTGTGTGGAGAGGGCCACGCTTCATGCACGTAAAAGATCCCTTTGTGGACCGCCAAATAGTGCACCACACAGGCTAAATTTTCTGCCCCTACCCATCACTCCCCTTTTCCAGTGGTCTTCAAAATTTACAGTTCCTTTGTTCCCACCCCACCCCCACGTTTCTCTTTCAGTGTGTGTAGGTCCAATCAGGATTCATCATTGTATTTTCGACAGATAAGGGTTGATTATGTGAAATCGGGTAAGGGTTGGCTATATTCCACTTAGGTAAGTGTTCTAACTAGTATGACCTCATTTCAGGTAAGTGTTCTTCAATGTTGGTCACCAAAGGTAAGGGTTCCAGATTGTGTGAAGTTTTTGGGGAGAGATTTCATCGCCTTCTGGGTACATTGGCCTATGGTGCGTTGAGGATACATTGGCCTGTCTTGTGAGTTGGTTCGTTTTCCTTCTGATTTGTGGTAGTACATTGGCCCTTTTTCGCATGACATGCATGGGTGCTGTCTCCTGGGTGGGTCTACACAATTCAATTTGTTTTTTCAATAAGTTCTTGTCCTGATTATGACTGAAATATTGTTGACTGGACATAAAACAAACAACAAACAAACAAACAAATTACTCTATTTTATTGACCGGGTTGGTCACGGGTCAAATATTTCGGAATTCTTCGTTTAAATCTTACCTAAAAAGACTGAGAAATTTAAGCTCCGCCCATCCTTGTGAATAAAATAGAGTAATATTCTAAATCTAATTATTTCTACATTAAATGGATAATCGTGCATACATGGAGATAATATTCTCCATGATACATGTAATAGAATATGATGTGTGATTGTCATCTTATTAAATGTAAGCATATGTATATACTCTATTTTATAATTAAACTTAATATTAAACAAATTACTTTGTATGTTAAAAAATAGGTTGGGTGCATGAAATCGGTATGACGTCGGGCCGATGGCTTCTGACCAACCGTTGGTATTCCTACTTCGGCCCAATATTGGGCCAATGTGTTCGAACCGATACGTTGGGTGATAGACATTGAGCCAATATCGGCCCAACGTTATTCAGCCAACAGTTCTTGTCATTGACTGCTGTCTCCAAAGCCAAGTCCTGGGCAACCTCCCGAATTATGGGTTCCACCTCCAATGTCTACAGGAGTTCCCGCTGGTCCTGGAACAAGAAATTCAACAATTTACGGGTCTCAGACTGAGTCGTGTTGGGGGGGGGGATCCACCCTGCCACCTGGCACGGGTCTCTCACTCCTCTTCTGTCTTTTTGTGCTTGTGTGCACAACCCACTAATTGCTACTCGCGGCAGGAGAAACTCCTACATCTCAAGGATAGTGCCTTGATCCCCAAGAATCATCTTGGATAGTCTGTTTAGTACCGCCAGCTGCCTCATTTGATGTAACCCTGACGTGCCTCCTGATAGTTTTATCCCTTTTGTCACATCATTCATCAGGGCAGGGAGACTTGGTGGGGAGGAACATACCATGGCGCTCAACCCATCTAACCGGCAGTGCATCCTCAGGAGTTTCTGACACTCCAAACAACTCCTCTAAGGAAGGTCTCTCCTCATCCCGCTTCAGCAGTATGCGACCCCTCAGGTCATCTGGGGCAAAGGCCAGCATGCCTCTCCCCCAGCCAGAGGAACGGTTTTTCTTCTCCCTCCAACTTCTTTTCTCATCACCCTCTGCCATACTGTCTACTTCTTTTCTCATCACCCTCTGCCATACTGTCTACTTTTACTTTACTTTCTAGATACACTGAAATATTATTAATTTGTTAGTTAGTCAGTTATTGCCTTACTCCCAAGCAGCACGATTTCGGCTATATCCGGGAGATGAACATGAAAGTGGTGATACAATGAACATGAAATCGTGATGATGATCGTGATGAAGATGGTGAATATTGTTGTGTTGTGCACAACAGCAGTGGTTTGCTTTAATGACAAGACATGCCAGGAGAAGTCTAACCTTTGTCGTAGAGTAGCTGTTATGCCCTTTTAGCGGAGTAGGGAGCTATAAATTGGTTACTGTAAACACAATTCGACGACTAATCATGGACCGACTCATTTTCCGCTCCTACCCACCTCTCCCCCTTTTCCTGTGGTTCTTCTAAATATACTGTTCCTTTGTGTCCCACCCCACCCCATTCCATATTTCATATATTATCATCATTTCATGTTCATTTTATCACCCTTTTCATGTTCATCGCCTTTAAATAAGCTATTTAGCGTTGCACGGGCGTAAAACACCAACTCACTCACTCACCCGACTCACCGACAGCGTTTTAAATGCAAAGGGTGTAGATGAAGTTGTCATTCAGCAAGATGGAAGTTGTTAACACATTGGCAGCGATACTCCCAAGCGCTACAATCAGGAGGACTATCGCGCATTTCCTCCAGAAACGCTTATCTTTTGCGTTTGGTTTTCATGTCCATCCTTGTTATTCCTAAACGACTTACTAGTTCTCTGTGATTGCGATTAAAACAATCGATTTCTCTTAGTGGAGCCATTGCGATTTGGATAGACATAATATATTAGCTTAGAGTGAATAAGGTTTTGAATATTACTATTTCAACGTGATTTTCATATTATTTATTTTTGGAATACTAAAAATAGAAGCAGAAAAACTCCCAAATAATTGAAAAAATCCATTTACTGAATTAAACAAAACAAACAAGACTACATACATACATAAATACATACAATCATATTGTTACATTTTTTTTCAAATGAACATATTTTTTAGGTGTTTATTTCTTATAATTTTTTACACATGTATTTTTTTACAAATTATTTATTTTCTTTATTTATCGACAACTATTCTTCATGTTTGATCTGGTTATTTCTAGCAAAGGACTGCAGTTAGTGCAACATATGTTGAAACACAACACCCCCGTACGGGAACCGGGTGTGAAAAGAATAGTCCCGCAGCCGCCCGTAAAGCTTGTCGTAAGAAGCGACTACACGGGTCAACATGTTTGCCGTGTGTTGCGACCTGTGACGGGGGAGGACGGGATCCTGGTCCACGCATGTGGGCTTTGGCCCTTACTTCTCCTAGACAGGCGGTCAGATTTGGCTCGGTCTGATCAAGCCAAGCCCTGTAGAGCACCATCTCATTGTATTTATAACTTTAATATTGTAAGTTCTGAAATTATTTACTTAATGTCATTTATGTTCTACAGAAGGCGGTGGCTCATGGGTCAATCGTGTGGATGATATTCTGGCTGGAGAGTTGTATCGCCAGGTAACCCCTGGCACGATGCTTGTCTCCCTTAAGGAATACTCTGTGCGAGAATACTGTCCTTGTAGCCCTGGTGCTTTCAACAGGAGACCCGTTGTACAACAGCATCGCCCTTGTTGGCGCTCCGTGGCGGGCGGGGAGCAAGGCAGTGAAATTCTTTTCTATCATCATGGAATCCCCCAAAAAACAAAAAGCAACAAGTTCATATGAAAATCTTAAACGAAATATTTCTTTGAGTGACAATGAAGACCAAGACGCATCAACTTCATCCAAACGGCAAAATACAACTAATGATAGCTGGCCTCCCCCTTGCGGGAACCGGGTGTGAAAAGAATAGTCCCGCAGCCGCCCGTAAAGCTTGTCGTAAGAAGCGACTAAACGGGTCAACATGTTTGCCGTGTGTTGCGACCTGTGTCGGGGGAGGACGGGATCCTGGTCCACGTATGTGGGCTTTGGCCCTTACTTCTCCTAGACAGGCGGTCAGATTTGGCTCGGTCTGATCAATCGGCTGGTCACGCCAAGCCCTGTAAAACACCTTCTCATTTATTTCAAACTTTCTTGCCGTAATATTTGAATTTATTACTTGATGTCAGTTATGCTTTACAGAAAGCGGTGGCTCATGGGTCAATCGTGTGGATGTTGTTCTGGAAGGGTTGTATCGCCGGGTAACCCTTGGCACGATGCTTGTCTTCTTTAAGGAATACTCTGTGCGAGTATGCTGTCCTTGTAACCCTGGTGCTTTCAACAGGAGACCCGTTGTACGACAGCATCGCCCCTGTTGGCGCTCCATGGCGGGCGGGGAGCAAGGCAGTGAAATTATTTACATTCACCATGGGAACCCCAAATAACAAAAAAAAAAACAACAAGTTCATGTGATAATTTAAAAAGAAACATTTCTTTAAGTGATAGTGAAGATCAAGATGCATCAGGCTCTTTCAAGCGACAAAATACAAATAATGATAGTTGGCCAAAATTTATTGTTCTTTCTAGTAAAGATGCCACTCGACCTTTGACAAAGGTTTCACCCTTTGTCATTGCGAAAAAAATCAAAAGCGTTACCGGAGTTGATATTCCAAAGGTCACCAAGCTTCGCTCCGGTAACCTTCTAGTCGAGTGTGCTAAACAACAACAAGCCAAAACATATTGACAATTTCATCTATTTTGGAAATACCAGTATCAGCTGAAGCTCATCGATCCCTGAATCGTTCACAGGGTATCATTCGAGGTAGTGATCGAAACCTTGCTGATTTATCAGAGCAAGAGATCTGCTCTGAACTTGAATCACAAGGTGTCATCCAAGTCAAAAGATTTTCACTAAAAGAGACGACAACAAAGTTATTAAATTACTTACTTAATTACTTTTAATGCAGCTGTTCCACCAAGTCATTTAAATCTAGGCTATTTTAGAGTGTCTGTAAACATCTTTGTTCCAAATCCTCTTCGCTGTTTCAAATGTCAACGTTTTGGCCATGGAAAGGCTACATGCAACGGAAAAGAAAGGTGTGTAAAGTATGCACAGGAAGGCCATTCGGATTTCAACTGTGCCAATGATCCAAAATGTGTTAACTGTAGCGCTGACCACCTTTCTTCATCCAAACAATGTCCCGTTCTTTTAAATGAAAAACAAATTCAAAAACTTAAAGCTGAAAAAAACATTTCATATCAGGAAGCTCGTCGTCAAGTCTCTATCTCGAATGATACAACACCATCAAGGTCGTACGCGGAGGCTGCTTAACCCTCTAGGACATTTGGTTACCAACCTATGTACACTTGGCCGGAGGGTGAAATAAAGCCCCGTACATGCAATACCAATGGATGGATGTTTGGTGCCGACTGTTTTGATAAAGAAACCCAAAAAGGTTTTGTCAAATACAGTAAGAAACCATGGGAAGAGTTGGATGATTCTCATCCTCCTCCACGAAAGTCTACAGCAGGTCCAAATAACGATTCAGTGGTCGATGAGACATTGTTTTATACACCACGTAAGTCATCTTAGGCCGGATTTGGTGCTCCTGCTAGAGCTTCCAATCCTCAGCCCTCTTCTTCTTCAACTTCTTCATCAAAGAAAAAACAGTCTTCCTCAAGGTCATCGTCTACTTCTCAAACTTCAAATAGACAGCAGCGATCCTCACAGCCGGATAGACGACAGAACTCATCACAACAGACGTCACCATTAAAATCTCGATCCAAGAAAGCCGAACGAAATGCAATTTTAATGCATAATCGTTTTGGCTCTCTTGCTGACGACATGGAGTCGGATATGGATCTTTCGGAAAAACCGATCGAGCGTTCACAGAGCCAGTCTCCACACAGACGTAGGCGATCTCTCGGTAGACTTTCCGATCCTAATCAGACTCCAAAATGAGTACCATCATTCAATGGAATTGCCGAGGCCTCAAGGCCAATTTTCTTGAATTACATCTTTTAGTGCAGTCATTAGATCCAACTGTCTTTTGTCTTCAGGAAACTCACCTCAAGGAAACTGACACGATTTCCTTAAAGAGCTTCTCTATGTATAGCATTTTTTCTAATACTGAGCGAGCTGCCGGCGGATCTTCCATCTTAGTAAAGGATCGCATTCTCCATAGTTCAATTCCTTTAACTAGTTTCCGTGAGAGTTTCATTACATCAAACAATAACTCTATGTTCAGTTTATATACCACCAAATGATAATTTAACTTTAGCGCAACTTCAAAATTTAACAGATCAGCTTCCTGCTCCATACATGCTAATTGGGGATTTCAATGCCCACAATCCATTATGGGGCAGTGTTGCTTTAAATGATAAGGGTAAAAAGATTGAGGATTTTTTTTTATCAAAAAGCACCCGTGCGGGGCCCGGGTGGCGAATAGGCCCGCAGCAGAGCCTAGCTTGTCGTAAGAGGCGACTAAGGGTCTTGGGATTGTGACGTCGGGTCAGTGCTTAGCCCACAGAGCGACCAAGTGTGTACCCTAGGTGGCTGAATAGGGTAGCCCTCGTCCGCGGGGGTTGTCAGGTCTATAATACGGAAACCCTGACCGCCGACCATAGTGGGCCAACGTGTGTGGAGAATGCCACGCTTCATGCACGTAAAAGACCCCTTTGTGGACCGCCCAGTAGTGCACCACATAGGCTAAATTTTCCGACCCTACCCACCTCTCCCCTTTTTCCTGTGGTTCTTCAAAATTTACCGGTCCTTTGTTTCCCACCCCATCCCCATATTTCATTTATCATCATCATTTCATGTTCATTTTATCATCCTTTTCATGTTCATCGCCTGTAAATACCCTATGTAGCGTTGCACGGGCGTAAAACACCAACTCACTCACTCATTTTTTATCAAAAGGATGATGGTTCATCTACATTTTTACATTCTGGCAATGGAACCTATTCATCAATTGATCTCTCTATTTGTGATCCTTCTCTTTTATTAGACTTCTCGTGGCAAGTCCATGACGATCTCTGTGGAAGTGGTCACTTTTCTATAATTTTAAAAGATCTCTTATTCCCTTATTCTCTTTCCCCTTACATGTTACATAGGTTTTTCAAACAGAATTGAAATTAGAAAATACTTTCATTTGATTTATATAATTCAAAATTAGCTTATCTATCTTAGACTCAACATGACATGGAAGAATGTATAAAATTTATCAACCAGACACCAACAAAAACAGGGTAAGGGGAAACCAACAGTTATTTTTTTAGCCTTTATAAGAAACTTACATTTGAATTTAATAGTTTATTCGGGCAAACTTAGCTAGAAGGCCTTCTTGGCCACCAAACGATATTTTTCTACGAATGATAAAAATGATAGATATGACAAATAATTATTTTTTATCAATGACACTGGTAAACCAATATGATTTTGGCAAATAAAATACTATATACACATATTAGTGTAATTTGAAAGAGTTCTAATAAATAAAAATGAGATGAGGAATAAGTGTACACGACACAGCCAACAATCAAGCTTTCTTTTCTTTTTACATTATGATTATTCTTATCTGCCATTTAGATACTCTGTTTCAACACCAGTCTCAGTAACTACATTCCTGCTGTGAAGAATAGATATATGTATCCATGAACTGACAAAAAATAATCATCAATTTACTCACTCTTCTTCTTCTTTTGGTTCTTCTGTTGCTGATTCAATTTATTCTATTTTTTTTTCTAAAAAAAATAAAAATAAATGTTATGTTGTAGGAAGAACTTGATTCATGGGTAACCCGAATTTTCTATAGCCTCAATTCGGTTTGAAAGGGATTCAAGTTTATCCCTGTTTTGTTTTTGTTCCTCTCTGATAGATTTAAGGGCACCCATAATTTCATTGTGCATTACATTGTCAGAGTTAGATGATGTAGAAGGCTGTGGGTCAGGTTCATTTTCTGTAAGGGGTTTTCTTGAACCTTTACGACTTGATTTACCACTCGAGTTTTGAGGCTTGCTGGGTTTTACATTACCAGCAGAATATTTCTCAGCCTTTCTTTTACGGCTACGCCGGTTGTCTTTCTTTCTGACTCATCAATGTCATTTACATCTTCTAGAAGAAGCTTATCTTCTTCATTTTTTGAAAGCGACCTCACCATGCGTTCCGCCATTTTTACGACAATGCCGATTTACGACTAAAGAGCCAATTTACGGTAAAATGTCACAAAAGGTCGTAAAATTGTAAACTATAAAAGTAAACAATCGATATTCACAATAAACAACAATGACTTATATTAATTTGTTGCTTAGATAATTTAAAAACCAACAACGTTGGTTAAATCAGTAATTTTATTTCAATATGTAAACCAACTACGTTGGCACTAGCAAAATAAATGACTGAAGGAGCAATGCAGAAACGCGTCCACACCACTCGAAAAACGCAGTCACACTGAAGTTCTGACATGCGCATCACAATCTCATTTGATTCCGGAAGTGTTACAACGAAATAAAATACGCTACATTTCATCACTCACAAGGCAAAATGTCGAAGGGTAACTGTGTTCCATTTGTACATCAGCCTGACCCCTCAACTATTGTGGTAGCATATCGTAAATATTTCTCTTCTATCCGTAGTTCTTCTTATAAGAGGATTAACGTGGTTTATAAGTAACCAAATTATATTAACAGCTACTATTGAATATATTGAGAAATATGTACCAATAAATGTAGTGCATGGCAAGACTACAATTCCTTATCGTAGCTTCACTACAACACAGAAGTCTATAATTCGTGAAGGTATTATAAAGCACGATAAGGCTCCTTGGGAAATCAGGAGAGCTAATATCAAAGGAGGTCATCACGACTTCATCGTCAAAGCCACCCAGTATGATTTTATATGATGATTCACAAATGACTTCACTCATGTCTGCGATTGCAGCTTGTACATTTACTGGCATTGACAGAACTTTTAATATAAGTTCGTGCTATTTTGCTCATATCTGCTTCCAAAATTCAATTTGGTTACAATGTAGACGGGTACGTAACCTGTCATGTTAGGCCCAATGCTCATGCACTGGGACTCCAAATACAAGTTTACATCTCATCTACAGGCGAAGTTAGCCGACATCGACAAACGAATTTGCTTTTCGGGTCTGATGAGGAGTATGCTGCTGTGAGGACCAATTTACTTTTGACGATATTCGTCGAGTAATTGTCACTGCTTTTCCATACATGTTGTATTTACAGGACAGGCTATTTCCTAACTTGGTCCAATTCGTTTATCAGCCCAGACTGAAGCACCAATATCTACCTCGTGTGTGGATTAACAACGAAAACGAGTCTCACAATAATGTGATTAGGCGAATCACTGATAAGATAGTTCAAAAGGTGTCTGCCTTAATCACAAAATGTTTGAAATCGAATAGGACCAGGCACGAGCTGTATGGTGTGATTTATCATACAGTGGCAAACGTTCCGTATGAGACTTGCACACAATTGACACCAGGCCAGAGGTCGAGACGTCTCTTGAAATTAGCCAATTTTAAGCAGAAGATGTCTTGACGTTTTCTTCTTAATTGACTCCCAAAGGAAACTTTCAGCAAAGCTCTATGACAAACGTGATGACTTAAACTTTCGAATCGTCAACTTCCCCAACTTCCCCTAAAGGCCAATCGGGTAGGAGAGTTTTAAATGCCACCGGAAAAAGAAGTGATGGGAAGGGATGGGAAATTTAGCCTCCTGCATGGGGATCCTACGGGTCCTACTCTTACCGAAACCTGCAGCAGGGTTCTTTAACGTGCAAGGAACGTAACATTTTTCTCAACACGGTGCACCACTATGGTTTGCGGTCAGGTTTTCCGCATTATCACCTGACGACCCCGCGTCTCTTGATGACAGTGCCCCATTCAACCACCTAGGGCACACATCCCAGTCGCTTTGTGGGCAAAGCGGCCTGACACGATGCCGGGATTTTTAGCGCTTTTTAGTGGACTTTTACCGACAAGCTTAATAGCGCTGCTATGGGCCTATTCGCCACCCGGAACCCGCACGGGTCATCATCGCAGGAAAGCCATCTTATCCCTTTGATCTTATCCGCCTGATCACTTGATACCTATGATGACATGGTGTTATGGTTAGATAAAACAGAGTATATAATTTGTTCTTAAAGTTATACATGTATATACCAGGATAAGCCTTAAACGGTACAATTTATACTTAAACGGAACAGTTTATACTTTGTTTCTTTAATTAGCTTGTCTTATATGTATTAATACAATTTTCAGAATACAAGATACCCAAACAGTGCTCTGAACCATCTTCTGCTTCTCCCGCACGGTCTTCTGCTTTAACAGAAAGTAATTATTTAGTTGAAGACAGTCACAGCTCTTCTGGAAGTGAGTTTAGTGAGGAATACCCAATACTTAAAAAGGCTAAAAAAACATCATATGACAAAAGATTTAGAAAAGGATCATTTCTTACTTCTGATGAAATAGAGACTGATAATAACTTACCAGATGTGTATGTCCGAAAGATACTTTCTTCGAATGTGTCTAAATTTGGTAAATTAAAAAAACACTCCAGTGTTTGGAACCAAGCCCAAGCTTGCAAATATTGTAATAAAGATTGCTTATTTACAACAAACGTCGAGCTGGGGAAATTGAATGCATTAGGTAAGGATTATTAAAATGAATTCAAAGGTATCCAGGTAAGAGGGATTTATCATGTTTATAACATTATCAACCACCAACAGGAAATTTGAGATATGTTTTTGACCAATAACCAACAGGACAAATAAAACTTGCCTTCCTACCATGATACCTGTTTTCTTATCTTGAGTTTTGAGTACTTTTTATTTTCCATAGTTTTAGTTGATGACCTTCCAATATTTTGACGCGAATGCTGCTAATGGGAGGTTACTCCTTGAAATATTGATATCATAACAAAATTAACCGCTTGCACCTGTTTTGGTATTTGTATTCTGAAGTGAAAGGCAGAAATTATGCTTAGAATATAGTGATTTGCTCCCCCAAAATTAACTACATAACATGTATATATCAAAAAGAGGATGACCTAGTATGAGAAAATGATTGTGAATGAAATGACCAAAAAAGTTGTTTACTTCTTCTTCGTCAGATACAACTCTACTGATTCATGATTGATAAAAAATATGTCCCCAATTTTGAAATAGAAATACATTTTGTGTTTTGTCAGTTCTTCTCATGGTTGGTCTGGACATAAGATTTATTTTATACCTACCTGATAACATGGTTATCTGTAAGTTTAATAGCAGCAGGTTAAACCTAAAAAGTACCAGGGTAACAGCAGACCTTTAAAGCAGATTTTATGTGATGAATTCACTTGCAGTGAATTAACAGCCATTGCTCAGCTTCTTTCTGTACACATATATTTGACAAAACATGCATGTATGACTTTGTCTGTTTAGCATTCTAAACTTAATTTATTTCTCTTTTAGAATTTTTGACCATTTTTTAGCTCACCTGGACCGAAGGTCCATGTGAGCTATTACCATCACTTGGCGTCCGTCGTCGTCGTCTGTCGTCTGTCGTCGTCTGTCGTCGTCGTCGTCTGTTAACAATTTTTCAAAAATCTTCTCCTCTGAAACTACCAAACAGAATTTAATGAAACTTGGTATGAATGATCCTTAGGGTGTCCTGCACCAAACTTGTGTTTTGATTTTTAATCCGTTAAAAAACATGGCCGCCGTTACTAAAAATAGACTAGGGGGGTCAGACTACTGTTTTTGGCTTATAAATCAAAAAGTATAAGAGATAGAGGAAATCTGAGGCCACGCTACTGATTCAGCATCAAAAGCTCTACAAAAGTCTCCATTTGGTCAAAGTTGTCAGATGACCCCTTA
This sequence comes from Arcuatula senhousia, assembly GCA_963971305.1. Classification (NCBI taxonomy): domain Eukaryota; kingdom Metazoa; phylum Mollusca; class Bivalvia; order Mytilida; family Mytilidae; genus Arcuatula; species Arcuatula senhousia. The sequence continues at coordinate 3,721,936 of OZ020310.1, forward strand.
TAGGGGTTACGGCCCCTTAAAGGTGAAAAATAGCATTTTTTCATGTTTTTGGCCTACAGAATGAAAACTATTGCAGATAAAGATTAGCTGTTGCTTGCTTAAATGTTCAGCTCATTTAACTCTACAAAAGTCTCCATAGGGTCGAAGTTGTCAGATGACCCCTTATAGGGGTTACGGCCCCTTAAAGGTGAAAAATAGCCATTTTTCATGTTTTTGGCCTACAGAATGAAAACTATTGCAGATAGAGATTAGCTGTTGCTTGCTTAAATGTTTAGCTCATTTAGCTCTACGAAAGTCTCCATAGGATCGAAGTTGTCCGATAACCCCTTATAGGGGTTACGGCCCCTGATTAATGGCATTTTTTCATGTTTTTGGCCTACAGAATGAAAACTATTGCACATAGAGATTAGCTGTTGCTTGCTTAAATGTTCAGCTCATTGAGCTCTACAAAATTCTCCATAGGGTCGAAGTTGTCAGATGACCCCTTATAGGGGTTACGGCCCCTGAAAAATAGCGATTTTTCATGTTTTTGTCCTACAGAATGAAAACTATTGCAGATAGACATTAGCTGTTGCTTGCTTAAATGTTCAGCTCATTTAGCTTTACAAAATTCTCCATAGGGTCGAAGTTGGCAGATGACCCCTTATAGGGGTTACGGCCCCTGAAAAATAGCGATTTTTCATGTTTTTGGCCTACAGAATGAAAACTATTGCAGATAGAGATTAGCTGTTGCTTGCTTAAATGTTCAGCTCATTTAGCTTTACAAAATTCTCCATAGGGTTGAAGTTGTCAGATGACCCCTTATAGGGGTTATGGCCCCTGAAAAATAGCCATTTTTCATGTTTTTGGCCTACAGAATGAAAACTATTGCAGATAGAGATTAGCTGTTGGTTGCTTTAATGTTCAGCTCATTTAGCTCTACAAAAGTCTTCATAGGGTCGAAGTTGTCAGATGACTCCTTATAGGGGTTATGGCCCCTTATAGGTGAAAAATGGTGTTTTTGGCCTATAGAATGAAAACTATTGCAGGTAGAGAAAAGCTGTTGCTTGCTTAAATGCTCATTTAGCTCGACAAAAGTATAGGGTCAACATCAAGACCAGGTGAGCGATTCAGGCTCCTGGGAGCCTCTTGTTTAGTGTCCAACAGTATGTTAAACGCATGAGAGGTGTTTCAAGTTTAGACAAGGCTATGCGATCTGATCTGACGGAGCTAGAGATGAAATTGTTGGAAACCCAGGAAGTTCTGGAAACTCGTGGAAAAGTAAGTTTTTATTTGGCCCAAAGGTGTATATAGAAACTAACTTTTATACATAGAAATATGATTATACATGTAAGTTAATTACAATCCTGACCATTATTGCATCTTTATGGTATGAATCCAAGCATCAACAACATTACTTTTTTAATTCTATTTTGAAAAATGAAACTTAAAAAACATACTCATGATAATACTCTTTCGTATAATTTCGTCTTGTCTTTGTTGTACCAAAGGATGATTTACTAATTTGTTTTCGGTAGACCATTTTTAAGGTGGTCTAATGTTTCTATTGAGTTTAAAATATCTCTCAGATATGGTACTTTTCTTGTGTCATCCATTATCTATAATTAAAAGATTTTTATTTATTTTTTTAAATCAACGTAATATATAACGTTTCGTTTGAAACATGTCCATTAAAAATTTAAATCAACTTATATACTACTGTAATGCTTCGATTGAATCTATATTAATGGTTTTTTTTAACCTCAAATAACTTCGCAAATGATTGAGGGTATCACCTGTGTTATTCAATCCGTACTGAGGGGTTACCCACTAAACAAACGTATATATGCAAGTCATTGAGGAATTTATTTGTATACCCTTACCTATGAAACCCTCAAATTAAATAATGAATCACCACAACACAGAAACATATTTCTATAATGTGTTAAGTGTTTCTTATAAGTGTTAAGATTCATAAAGCAAAAATGGATCAACACGATAAACAAATCTTCCAAGATTATAGAGCCGACTTTGTAAAAAAGATGAAAACAGACACGGTTATACATCACCTCAGAAATAAGGGAGTATTGTCTGGAGAGATTGAAGAAGAATTGCTTAGCATTTCTTCTGAAAGGAACAAGGCAGATCGACTTCTTGATCACTTGGTCGATGCCCCTGTTTCATATGTTCAACAATGTAAGATAGCTCTAATAAAAGGTGGTCACACAGATCTCGCAAAACACTTCAAAATACAGAAACCAACTAATAACGAGAACATGTGTATGCTTCATTTGGGTGGTGATACCTATGTTTTCGCAAAACATTTTCAAAAAAAAGGAAATACTCCTACATATTCGAAATTATGAAGAAAAGGGTGGTAAGAGATATCCTACAAAACAGGGTGTCACGCTTAATTTATCCAGATGGTTAATGCTAGAAATGAAATTAGACGAAATTGATGCACTGTACCAAGAACTCATGGCAGGAAACCTAGACAAAGACGATGAAACTCTGTTTCATTTAGGTGGCGGAGTTTACGTGACTACCTGCGAAAAGTTTCCAACCGTCGACATTAGACATTTCTGGAAACCTCCCGAGTCCAACATACCCGTAGCCACCAGAAATAGTGTCGCCTTGACGATAGAAAAATGGGAAAAACTCAAACATGTGACAGAAGTCATACATGATTTCGTACCTGATTTGAATTCGGCTATCATATGTGAGTATTTGCTTCAGTGTTTGTTCATACTCCTTTTCCTTTTTTATTCTGTCTAATTTATTTTGGAGTATCACCTGGTGATATTCTGCCGCCGCATTCATGTCTATCATTCTTTTGTTCACTATTTTTAAATTTTCCCTTATAAGATTAAGTTCGTACTGATCCGTTGTAATAGCTGTTACTGTTACTCTAAAAAATTAAAAGAAACTACTATAAATATTTCTCAATTTCGACACAAATCATATTGATATTTGTTTTTATTATGTACTCAAGTTTCAGTATAAACCGTATTGCTATACAACGATCGATAACTCAAACATTCTCATTTACTCAAAATTCTTTCAGATCTCAAAGTGAAGTAGAATTTTATGTTAGTCGATTTTTTGTTTAATAATTGGTTTATGTCCAGAGGGGTCTTTAATTAGTGATGCTAAGATAGGTCTTTTTATTTTTTACCAACGCCTGCGAACTTTTAAGACTGCTGGTTAGCTTCCGTTGAGGATTCAAAAGATACCTATCACGTACACTGAAACGTTGCGTGTTGTCTCATCTACTCAAATGCTTTCAGAATTCAAAGTTTCATACAATGAAATTTCTCCATCTCAAAAAAAAAAGATATCACTCCGAATAGTCAAACATTGTTCCGGTTCTGATTTCTGTTCTTCTTTTTTCTGGTTTCTGAAATTACAAAATAAAATAAATCAACAAAACGAGTAAAACAGGAATCAAATTTTGGAAAAAAAGTTAACGTATTCATCACTGCAGAACGGTGGCAACATTCACATTTCTTGATTTGCGGAACTTATCTATTGAATGTTCTTATCCAAATTTCAAAATCCTCAACATCTCCATAGAATTAAGACGGTTTAACAAAAGATTTAGAATCACCAGCATCTCGATTTACTCTCAGCATTACCGGTGACACATTACGCACACGGCGAGATCTTTCCATTTCTATGTCAGGTGATGGACTGCGTTGTCTTCCTTTTCTTGATTTTCCAGGCATATTGAATTTAACTTACTTCAACAGAATCTATCCACACGCACTTTCGATCTTTCCTTTTGATAAATATAATATTCCACTGAATTAATTTACCACTGGCGCATGATTTTTTTTTAATATCCCACTTCTGACACCAAAAATGCCATGGCGGTCGAGTTTGGCCAAGGCTCCAGGCTATTATTTGTGACAACAGAATGCTTAGCTTTGCTCACACTTCATTATCTGTTCGTGGGTTCTTTGATGGTAATAAGATTCTCGAAGCTTTCTAGTTCTACAGTTTATTATATACATTTAATAGCGGCATTCACAAACATATTTTACAATGAGGTTAAACAAAGTACAGGATGAATTTGAATTAATCTGTAAAATCTTTAAGTTCACAAAACATATGTCACTGCTTCTGTTTATAAAAATTATGAATAAAATAACTATTACGACTAAAGGAAAGAGGAAAGGAAGAGGTGTAAGAGAAAGGGGTAGAGGTGAAAGAGGAAGGGGAGGAAGAGGAAGGGCCATTGGTGGCAGGGAGGAAGAGGAAGGGCCATTGGTGGCAGAGATATAGTGAGTGAGTGAGTGATTTGGTGTTTAGCGCCCGTGCAACGCTCTATAGGTTATTTAAAGGCGATGAACATGAAAAGGGTGATAAAATGAACATGAAATGATGATAAATGAAATATGGGGGTGGAGTGGGATACAAAAGCCCCACACTGCTGAAAAGTCTCAAGAACTCCCAAACCCTCAAATTACATCCAGATCAAAATAAATTAGCACCATATAAGGAATGATCATATGTGTGGATAAAAAACACAGTTTTATAAAGTTTTCAAAATCTATTCATCATAGCTAATAATTATGTTCTTTAAAGTTAAAATTTGTCGTTTTGGGTTTACGGAATCAAAATGATCATGAACTATCTAAAGGACTAGAGCCACGAACCCCCATATTTGGCCCTGTTAATACTCAAATATCAAAATTGGTTTGTTTTACACCAAAATTTGTGTATGTATAGCTGGATGTCTGTGTTAAAAGAGAAAAGATTTGGTTATGGTGTATAAATTAATTTTCAAGTACCCTAACCCTTCAAAAATAGCCTTAATCAGTGATTTTTCACTTTTTGGCCAAAATGACTTCTTTTTTAAGTCACAATTTTGTGATTTTCTATGTGGCGCCACCCCTCGCCCATCGAAATTTTTGTTGAAATATGAAGAAAGTAATGTATTTATAAAATTTAAGCAAAAATATTTATGGACGAGGGGTGGCGCCCATGTCATTTTCACCAAAAACCAGGTGGAATATTGTGGAATTTAGCTGAAATTAGCATATTTTCAATTTTAGCGTCACTTTATAACGTCATTTCAACGTCACAAGTACAGAAAACTTTAAAATTGATTTTGTTTTGTAACAAGTAATCATTCTAGACTACTTGGCCACAAAACTTTTATCTAACAAATGAATTTTAAAAAATGGCCCGATTTAGGGCCAAATATGAGGCTTCGTGGCTTTAGTCCTTTAGTGAAATACTATAAAAGCAAATTTGAACCCAATTTGTGCTAGAAAATTGTACTCGAAAACTGAATTAAAACAAAACTAAATGTTTAACAAATAAAGTATTAAACACAATCATAAATTAGATAATACAAGAATGATATGTGTAGCCATTGTCCCCTTGCACTAAAGTAACAATGGGCAAAAATTCCGATAAAAATTGTCTGAACAAAATGACAGTATATGACCATATATAATATATAGATAAAGTTAGCAGTTTATAAACAGTTTCATTTCATAAGACTGTGTCAGATGCCTGGACAAGACCATCAAAACGTAAGTCACTCTGTGGCGGTGGCAGTGAATCAAAAAAAATTTTTCTTTTGAGTTATTTATGAAAATGAGCGTATGTAAAGCTTTAATCGGTCTCTCATCTTTTGTCTTATCTCAAGTTTCTTAACTCCAAAATGAGTACCAAGCAGCACTGAAAAATAAATAATAAAATCAGATAGTAAACTCATATATCTTATTCAAACCCACATAGAAGTATCATCACAAATTCACAGTAACATAGAAAATAAATTCATTTTTAAGAATGTCTTCTAAAAAACTGTTAAAAGTTTTCAAATCAAAATAAAAGTTGAATATTATACTCAACTTCCATTGTTTTCTAAAAGCACTGGGTCGGAATAAGCATTAAAAATTAGTCCAAAGCTCAGGTAAAGTTTGCTGTTCCAAAATTTGGTTCCACCCATAGTGGAGAACACATTTTTCCCTGAATTACCAAATCCAAACTATTAAAATGGCCCAGGGTACTTTTTAATTCCTGCTGCACCACTTGTTAAGTTAATAAATCTGTCAAAGTCAAAAATGGTTGATGATTGATTGACTGTTGTCTGTTTACTGTCCCATCAAAAATGGCCCGATTTCGTTAAACAGGAAGTAGTTGAACAACAGACGACCTGAAATAGAATCCCACATTATTGGACTCTACTCTGATGCTGTATATCAAATATTAAATGGCTGTTATAAGTAGTTACTGTAGAAAACTGTAACGCAAATTTCTTCCCCACCCACGCATTTACCATTTTATATTGCACCCTGATTTTGCACTCCATGATATCTGATCAATAAAATCAAATTATGTTTGAAATTTTCTTACTCTCAATAAATCCTCTTTTGGCTTCATCAAGGCCCATCTTGTTTTCTGCTTTTTTGTTCTTTGTCCCCATCACAGACGAGTTGACTAACTAATCTGTGGTGAACAACTCCTTGAGTAGTATTTTCACTGCATCTGTCAGTGTGTTTGGCTTTACCAAAGAGTCCCATTCATTCTGTAAAAAATTTACATGTAAAATTAATTCTGAATTAAAATCATACATACACGTAGATGATATTAATAAGATGTAGAATAAGTGACAGCGAGTGTATGCCACACAACCTAGATAATCTATCGGTAAATTTAAAACAATGATAACAGGTCACTGCTCGCAGTCTTTCATTGCCCCAAGACTAAATATACAATACACAAATCTCAAACTATTACTGAAGGACCGATTTCTAGACATGGAACAAAACATAGAAACACAAAGAAAAACAAAAGCTATGACTGGGATTCCTGGCTTAGGACTTAAATTCCAAGCTTTATGTTGTCAAAGGATCACTGCTTTAAAGATGCAATGGAGGTTAAGGTGTTGAATTGCTGAATAATATCTTTGAACGGTTTCACTCTCTTTTTCTTTTCTTTTTTTTTGGGTGAACACGGTGAAGGCGTTTTCGTTAATACTGATTTTTTATATAAATGATATGGTTCACCTATTCTAAGAAATACTTACGGTGGTCTTTCCAAATACTTTATCTTCTTTTTTTTTCTATATCTGTGATGCTGTTTTCCATTGAGGATTTCTGTAATAATAAATTCAATAAATCTTAAGAAACAAAACTACTGAACTTGAATGATCAATCTCAACTGTACATAAAAAACGACAAATCTAAGCAGTCAAACCAGAGAAATGGAGAATTGCAATGGTCCTGACACGGTACAGGCATTTCAAATGAAATGGTGGGTTAAACCTGGTTTTATGGTGACAAACCTCCCACTTCCATTGCGATCTTGAAATCCAGTAATGACATAAGACACAACATAGCTGTGAGATAGCACATTAATATTTCTTATTGTGTGTAATTTATTTTTAGTTGTGATTGCTGTAAATATCTCTTAAGACATGGAATGCATTTCACCCAATGTTTATAAACATTGTATTTTAAATTGGTATAGAATTTCAGAAAAGTTGACCATCTTTTTATACTGTTCTATGCTCTTCATATTCATACAGTGTTTGGCATTTTCAATATTTTTGGTAGAGCGCCTCTGATGAGTCTTGAATAGACGAAACGCGCGTCAGGCGTAGCAAAATTTATTGTCTGGAACTTGTATTGTCATTTGTTTTTAGTAGGCATTGTTTTTCACAAGATTGAAGAAATGAGTAGAAAATGTGAAGATATTTCATAAATTTAAATCCCATATGGTTAAGCACAATAATATCTACAAATATATGTATCTGTGTAGTTCAGGTGAGCGATTCAGGCTCTTGGGAGCCTCTTGTTCAAAAATAAAGATATGTTTTTCTAAGACTTAGTTATTGTTAAATTACTGTTTTATTATTACTTGCTTTGTTTTTGTTATTGTTTCCTTATGATTAGTTTTATATTTAAGTTTGTCCATTTTTAATGTTTGCTTTTTATCAATTTATCTTTTCATTTGTTTTATCTACGGTCTTTTGACTCCGTTTTATTTCTAATTTTATATAACATGTTGATGTCGCGATTATGGCTGAAATATCGCCGACGGGACAATAAGCAATCAAGTAAACTCTCCTACCCGATTGGCCTTGTATCCCCATTTCCCCCATTTCATCATCGTTTCATGTTCATTGTATCTCCACTTTCATGTTCATCTCCCGGATATAGCCGAAATCGTTTCTAACTAACCAACTCAAACGCAGCTTACAGATGGTTCGAAATAAACAATAACACTTTGATTAAAATTTTTGGCTGAAAATTATAGGGAACTAATTATTTTCAAAATTCTGATTCTGAACTTCATTATAAATAAATATCATGGCCCCAGATCTCGAAGCGGCGAAAAATAAATTTTCTGACCCGGACAATATTGAAAATAAATATTCTTGCTCGACCTAAACTGCCAGCCCCCCCCCTCAGAATCAAATGGTTGTCCCCTAAATGTCGGATAATTTAAACTGAATTCATCTTTTAAATATTTTTAATACCAAATTTCACGTCTTTTTGATTGAATTGCGCCCGGTGTGATTTCACTTTCGGCGTTTCTCCGTTACGAGTAATGGGACCGCATTGTAGCTGTGCCTAATCAAAGATGTCATGCTTCATGCACTTAAAAGACCCCTATTGGCTAAATTTTCCGCCCCTACCCACCTCTCCACTTTTTTTCTGTGGTTCTTCAAAATTTACCGGTCCTTTGTTTCGCACCCCATCCCACATTTCATTTATCATCATCATTTCATGTTAAATTCGTCATGCTTTTCATGTTCATCGCCTGTAAATAACATATAAAGCGTTGCACGGGCGTTTGACACCAACTGATAAAATAAACCGTTTTGTTTCGTGTTGTCTTGTTCGTATTTACGTCCCGTGCGGGGCCCGGGTGGCGAATAGGCCCGCAGCAGAGCCTAGCTTGTCGTAAGAGGCGACTAAGGGTCTTGGGATTCTGACGTCGGGTCAGTGCTCAGCCCACAGAGCGACCAAGTGTGTACCCTAGGTGGCTGAATAGGGTAGCCCTCGTCCGCGGGGGTTGTCAGGTCTATAATACGGAAACCCTGACCGCCGACCTTAGTGGGCCAACGTGTGTGAAGAATGCCACGCTTCATGCACGTAAAAGACCCCTTTGTGGACCGCCAAGTAGTGCACCACATAGGCTAAATTTTTCGCCCCTACCCACCTCTCCCCTTTTCCTGTGGTTGTTCAAAATTTACCGGTCCTTTGTGTCCCACCCCATTCGCATATTTCATTTATCATCATCATTTCATGTTCATTTTATCATCCTTTTCATGTTCATCGCCTGTAAATAACCTATATAGCGTTGCACGGGCGTAAAACACCAACTCACTCACTCACTCGTATTTACCGTTTTCGTCGATCCCGTGCGGGGCCCGGGAGGCGAATAGGCCCGCAGCAGCGCTAAGCATGTCGGTAAAAGTCCACTAAAGAGCGCTCAGAGACCTGACATCGGAGTCAGGCCGCTTTGCCCACAGAGCGACTAGGATGTGTGCCCCAGGTGGTTGAATGGGGCAGCCCTGACATCGAGAGATGCGGGGTCGTCAGGCGATAATGCGGAAAACCTGACCACAAACAATAGTGGTGCACCGTGTTGGGAAAAATGTCACGTTCCTCGGACGTTAAAGAACCCTGCTGCAGGTCTCGGTAAGAGAAGGACCCGTAGGATCCCCGTGCAGGAGGCTAAATTTCCCGTCCCTACCCATCATTCCTTTTTCCAGTGGCAGTCAAAACTATCCTACCTGATTGGCCTCGTGTCCCTGTCCCCATTTCCTCCACTTCATCTTTTCATGTTCATAGTGTCACCATTTTCATGTTCATCTCCCGGATATAGCCGAAATCGTGCTGCTTGGGAGTAAAGCAATAACTAACTAACTAACTAACCGTTTTCGTCGTTGCCTTTTCGGTCTTGTGACACTCGAATGTCCCATTGGGTAATATTTTAAAGTTTTCTGCAGACTTTTCCTGAACCTTTAAATGGACTGATTCCTCATCCCAATCATGAATAGACCTATAGAAAAGGATTGGGGACTCACTAGCTCTTCCTTCCTGCTTTGAATCGACACTGGCATTATGCAGCACCTCCCGTCTTTCCTGATTTTCTTTTCTTTAATGTTGTTTTTTGGTCCAAATAATAAAACCAATAATTGGCACAGTCTGACCGCCATGGCAGTCTTGGTGGTCTTTTCATCCTCAGAGTCAGAAACACTGACCTCCTCGCTCATCTCTGATGAAATAAAGTTGTTGTTTGATTGAAAACAACTTTGTCTTCATATTATGGTTTCATTCTAATAAATCCATTGGATGTGCAGGATAAGGATCATTATATGAAGAAGCCTAGGGCTTCGAGGGTTAATAATTGAATCTTTTATTTTGTACCAAGTCGCACGCCTTTTTTCACAGCTCAGTGATTTTTAAATCACCAGGTGTAGTGACGTTGGTGGTATATAAGAGATACACACCTGTGGAACGACCTCTTTTCAAAGCCATACAAATATAATTGATAACTTATTTCGCATTTATTTTCTAGAAGAAACCAAGTGGAGGGTAATCTTAAATAAATAGAGCTTCATACCAAGTATATTATGGGAGGGTACTTATTAACCCTCGAAGCCCTAGGCTTCTTCATATAATGATCCTTATCCTGCACATCCAATGGATGCTTGGATAAGGTTCCATTATATTTCATAATCCTGGGCTATTCTCCGGTTAATAATTGAATCTTTAAAGCCCAAATAAATGCGAATGAGACACACAAAAAAAACTCCACCAAAAAGAACCTTAACTTGCAAAATATGATCTTGATACCAAGTTTCATATAAAGACAAACAATGCTGTCTTAATACATAAATTCCAGTTTTGCAACTGTAAAGAAAAAACAATATTCAGTACAACATTTATTAATAATCAAAAAAGTTCTGTGATCAACTGTCCTCCTCATCAACTTCGTCATGGTCCTCATCTACAACTTCTGAAAAAGAATTCAATACTGATTCAGTAAAACTCAGACCTTGTGCAGTTTGTATATGTTTATAATAAAACCTATAATATGTTTTAGCAGAACTCCAATTTGCAGTCTTCAAAATATTCTTTAAAGACATACCAGCATTACTGGCTGCAGAAGTAGAAGCACTCCTAAAAGAATGAGCAGTGAACTGTGTTGTATCTATGCCAGAATTTGTTAATACAACCTTAAGCCATCTTGCTATAGTTGAACTAGTAATTTCATTCAAAGTTTTAAAAGAAACAAATAATCTAGTTGATTTTCTAAGTGACTTTGTTCTCTGAATATAACACTGCAACGTTAGAACTGGACAAATTTGATGGGTTTTATAACTATGCAATTCAACAGTATTATTCATATTTTTTAGGCCTAGTAGTTTTTAACAAACAACCAACTTTAAAAACTACACTTTTATCACTGTAATATATCCATTTTAAATCCAGAGCAGCTAAAGTTTGTGATCTTTGAGCTGTAGTTAAAGCTATAAGAGCAACACATTTGAAAGTTAATTCTTTCAGTGGAAGACCCTCTAAGGGATAAAGAGATGCAAGATATTTTAGAACCTTACTAACATCCCAAGTAAAAGAGTATTTACATAAAGGAGGCCTAAGATTAAAGATCCCTTTCATAAATCTTTTCAAATTCAAATCTTCAATTTCTAAATCAAAAAATGTCAGAGTCTGACATACAGCAGATTTATGTAAACAAATTGTACTCAGTCTATGAAATAAGCTAGATGGATGCTAGATTTCTTATCTCTGATCACTTAAAGTTAGTTATAAATTTGTCAACACCCAGTTGAAGTCCCTGACCACAAACCCTATGGTGCTCATATCATGTTACAGAATTTTCTTCACTAAAATGAAATTTTTTCACATGATTTCAAACATCACTTTGAAGTTGACAGTGTACAAGTAAATAAAACCAATTTCCACCACTGTCTTTATGACTATCATGCTGTGAGGTTACTGATTTAGCTGATGAAGATTGAGATAAGGGGGCTGATGAAAATCATCAGCTTTTCTTAGCTTGTTTCATAGACTGTACTATATGATTTTCCCTGATTAAACATATCGGTCAATTATTGAATAATTTGCTCTACAGTTGGTTCAACTGCACTAATTTCCCCTGAATCACACCACAATACCAAATTTCTCCAAGCATACTCATATTGTGAGTTAGTTGACTTTCGCCAAGAGCTAGAGATGATATCGGTAGCCTGTCTTGAAAAACCTTTATTTTGGAGATGTCTCCTGATTATGACACAGGCGATCAGAAAAAGTTTTCTTTTGTTCATTGGGTGTTTTTGACCACTGTGAACGAGTGTTAACAGGTTTGAGCACTGAGGCAATTTTACAGGAATACTTATTAAAGATGCTAATAACTTTGGAAACCACAATTGAGTCGTCCAAAGCGGAACTACTAGTAATGCTCTCCTTACCTTGTCCTCTTCTATTTTCTGCAGGACAGCAGACACGTGGCTGAAAGGAGGAAATATATAAGGTGTTAAATTATGCCAAGAAATAGAAAAAGTATTACTATCAACAGCATGAGGATCTGGATACCAACTTACAAAACTATCTAATTGAGTGTTTAATCTAGATGCAAATAAATCTACATCAGGTTTAAAGAAATGTTTTACAATTCTTTTAAAAACTTTTGGCTGAAGCATCCATTCAGAAGAGTCATTAAAACACCTTGACAAATTATCAGGGATAATGTTTTCAACACCTGGTATATGCACACAAGACAGAAAAATAGTTCTGTCCTCACAAAACTTCCAAATACTCTTTGACAACAAGAGAAGACTCAAGACTGATCCCCCTTGATTATTCACATAATTCACAGCAACAGAGCTGTCTGTTTTCACACAAATATGAGTGTCATGCAAATCATTGCAAAAAGACAGTAACCCAAAATATATTGCTTTCAACTCTAAAATATTAATATGACAGGTCTGCTCTTCTAAATTCCATCTGCCCTGTGTTGATTTATCACAAAAAACAATACCAAAACCAGACATAGAAGCATCAGTTCTTAAAAAATGTTCTGGCGGATCTTGTCTTATAGGTTTTCCATTAACCTTTTTTAAATTTTTCAACCACCATGAAATTTCATCTCTACTATCCTGAGAAATCTTAATTCTAACATTAAAATCATTATTAGCTCTAGCTAATGCCTTAGTAGCTCAATATCTAGAAATCTATGATACAAATGTGCATACTGTACAGCAAAATGGGCAGAAGAATAAAGGCCGATTAACCTGGCTAGGCTACGTATAGAAACATATTCTGCATTGAAAATAGACATGCTTTTTTCTAAAATCTTTTGTACTTTTTCTTCTGGAAGAAAAACTTTAAATAACACAGAATCAATAATGTAGCCCAAGAAAACTATTCTTTGGGAAGGAACAAACGATGACTTCTCTAAATTGACTAAAAATCCCAATGATTCTATAAAATGTCTTACTGCTATAGTATTTTCATAATCTTTTTGGTATAGACTGTCTTGAAAAATGGAATCATCAATGTAGAAAAAAGAGCTAATTCCTAAACTTCTAATTTGGGAAAATACAACTTTCATAATCTTTGTAAAATCCCTGGGTGCAGACGACAGCCCAAAAGGTAAACACTGAAACTCATAAATTTTCCCATTCCAGAAAAACTTCAAAAATTTCTTACAATCTGGATGTAAAGGGACTGAAAAATATGCATCTGATAAATCGATGCTGGTAAAATAAAATTTCTTCCAATAGATTTTAATATATAATCTAAAGTCTCTTGTTTGAAATGATAATATTCCACAAATGCATTCAGATTTTTCAAATTTATTACCGGTCTGAATTTCCCATTTTTCTTTTTAACCAAGAAAATGTTAGAATAAAAATCCCCACTCTCATGCTTAGAAGGTTTAATTGCACCCTTGCTTAACATTTCATTAATTTCCGCCTGTATCAATTCCTTTTCTGAGGCATTAAAATTCTGAGTTTTAGGCAAAGATATTTGAACTGGGTTTTCATAAAATTCAATTTGATAACCCGAAATAACATTAAGGATCCATTCATCCTGAGTAAGCCTTTCCCAAGCATTGTAAAAATTCATCAAATTCCCAGCTGTAATTACAGTTTTGTTCACCTCTAGAACTTCCTCTTGTTCAGCATATTGCCTGCCTGCTGATGACAGCTCTTTGGCAACTGATACCCTCCTCTGCGGGTCTGAAACTGAGGTCTGTAGCTTCGTCTGTCCCATTGTCTCGGTTGTCGATAGTTCGACCCTCTGCCTCGGTAGTTTTTTGACATACTTGAGTTTGACAAATTCTTATTTAGCTTGTAGACCTCACTTATATCTTTAAGCCTCTTGCTAGCATCATCTCCGAATAGCTGAGCACCAACTGGTTCGCTTCTATTGCAGAGTTGGTGATATTTACGATCTATGTGGGGTTTTAAACTCATGCGTCTCTTAACTGAAAGCTCGAAATGTGCATTGCACAATATGGAGATAGATTTACTGACTAAATCACGAAGCAATTTCTAGTCTGGCTTCTTTGACTTAAGGGTTTCAGTTATCTTGATGATAGGAATAAGTCCGGCGCCTAACAACTTTTGAATTGATTGTAAGTGTAAATCATCACCTCTTGCCTTCCTTTCCAAAAATTGCCAAATTTCAGGATTAGCTTGAGGGGAAGCTAGAGCCCTACAATTTCCTGGGATTTTTAACTCCTTAGTCAGATTGGAAACATCCGACTTTTTACGGCAAATAGAATTAATAGCATTAGCGATTGACTCGTTTACATTTTCACCAAACTTTTCATCTTCATCAAAAAATTTTGGCATTTCAAACTCATAGTCAGACATTTCATCAACATTGTCATTATCACAATTTTCTTCATTTTCTGATTCAGAGCCAAATAAATTTCTAATTGCATCATAATTGTCATTATCAGGACTTACAACACCTGGATCAACCTGATTAACATTAGCATTACCAGAATTATCAGCTTGGGGTTTAGATTTCAAATTAATGGCTTTCATAATATTCTCGGACAAATCTTTGAATAAAGCTTGTAAGACTTTGTCTTTTTTAACACTAGAACTAGCAGAATTGTCATTGTTAGTACCTGCCGTTTTACGGCGCTTAGGCAAAGGGCTGAGCTCATAACTGCACGACGGTTCGTCGTCTTTATTAGCATTGCTGCGTTTTCTAGAAGTTTTGGGGGCTGGAGCTTTCCCTTTCTTATTCTTACCGGGTCCTTTTCCCGGACCTTTACCCTTCGAATTGTTGTTGTTCTCGTCCACGTGTATATTATTTGGACACGATGCCGGTTCTTCCGGTTCCGAAAATTTTCATAAATTCTGTTTCATGTTCAGATTCTGACTCTGACGTGCTGTCAGATAGGCGAGAACGAGACATTATCTCAAGATATTCCACAATAAACTTTGTTTCAAAGTTATTTTAATCCACGTGTAATAAAATTTAAGCAACAGATTCTGCTGCTAATCGGAACGTATTACTAGGCGTGCGGCCTTTAAAATAAAAGAGGTCGTTCCACAGGTGTGTATCTCTTTTATACCACCTACGTCACTACACCTGGTGATTTAAAAATCACTGAGCTGTGAAAAAGGTGTGCGACTTGGTACAAAATAAAAGATTCAATTATTAACCGGAGAATAGCCCAGGATTATGAAATATAATAGCACAATGTCTGACCCTAGCCTAAAATGATAATAAAGCAAAAAAAATGAATAAGTAAGTTCATAAAAAGTCTGTTCATTATTACAAGTATAAGGAATTATAATTTTGTTTTCTTTTCTTACTGTTAAGTATTATTGGATGTATTAGAAATTTGCTATACAATGTTATATACATTTCTTACCGTGCGTTACTTTTCTGACAGATATAATTATATCACTTTTATTCAGAAATGGACTCCAGGAACAAACCATTCAATTGAATGGGCAGTCAGGGCGCAGAAATACATGTAAAACCTGGACCACTAACCATTCTGTGCCTTTTCTACATTTACATCTATTAGTCATACAACCAGTTTTATATCCACAATCCTAGGTATACCACCTTTCTTAAAAATTAAGTTGTCCCAAGCATATAGTAACTTTTTAGAATAAATTTCCTACAAAAATCTGAAAATGCCAAACTAAATATTATTTTGCTTGCTCAGTTTCCAGTAGTTAAAACCTAACAAAAACGCTTAAAATTTAGCTTGTGGATTTTGCATCATCTCAACTTCTGTAACATTGCGGTCCAACTGCTTTTCTGTAACTTCTGTTTGAAAAGAGATACGTTTAAGAAACTTACATTATTCAGATATCGAGCTTCATGACTAGAAAAATGACTAAAATGATGTGCAGTGCTTGCTAAAATAATAAAAACCAACCAATCTGTAATACGACAAATAAGCTTGCGAGATAACATCAATCAAGCCTTTATTGGGAATAATGAAAGATGATTAGTTTCTGGAAATATTAAATAATGACTTTCTCCTAAACCTCTGAGTACGATACAAAATCACAGACACTGAAAATATATACTGACAATCGAGTTGTGTACTGCTATCACGGTGTTCAGTCATGGTATGTGACCGTATGTCTCTTGGTGTACTGAACATATATTGCAATTCATATGTGCATAAGTGGCGGTAGTGTCACTTGCACCATGTACATTTATTCCACATGTTTATAAATGTACATGTACTATAGAAGCTTCATCACTTCGTTAATTATATCTGATTTAGAGTTTAAAATAACTTTGTAACACATATATATTTAGGTCCAAAATATAACATTACCATTATAACAATTTATCAATATTGTGAACTTACAAGATCTGTTTGTTTTTTTTCTGATTTGAGACTGTTTGTTCCCCTCTCTAAGGAAGATGATGATGCTTTCCGTTTTTCACAATGGTCAGAATCTTTTTAACAACATTAACTTTCCCCGGCAAAATCAGGAACATGTCACTGTCTTTGATGTTAAATAAGGTAAATCCATCCACTTCACTTGCTGAAGGAAATAAAACGTTCGTGTAATTCTACAGTCACCCTTAGTGTATACTGCATATTCCGGGTACATGCTTAGGGTTTTAACTCCATGCCAAATCTCCCGTGCGGGGCCCGGGTGGCGAATAGACCCGCAGCAGAGCCTAGCTTGTCGTAAGAGGCGACTAAGGGTCTTGGGATTCTGACGTCGGGTCAGTGCTCAGCCCACAGAGCGACCAAGTGTGTACCCTAGGTGGCTGAATAGGGTAGCCCTCGTCCGCGGGGGTTGTCAGGTCTATAATACGGAAACCCTGACCGCCGACCATAGTGGGCCAACGTGTGTGAAGAGTGCCACGCTTCATGCACGTAAAAGACCCCTTTGTGGACCGCCAAGTAGTGCACCACATAGGCTAAATTTTTCCGCCCCTACCCACCTCTCCCCTTTTCCTGTGGTTCTTCAAAATTTACCGGTCCTTTGTGTCCCACTCCATATTTCATATATCATCATCATTTCATGTTCATTTTATCATCCTTTTCATGTTCATCGCCTGTAAATAACCTATATAGTGTTGCACGGGCATAAAACACCAACTCACTAACTCACTCACCATGCCAAATCAACATTCTGTAGTTGCCCATCAACAAAATTGCAATTTTGGGGCAAACTATAAGGTCGTGTCTTTGTGGAAATGGCAGTAAAGTTGTCCGATTGCTCACAGGCACAACTGTTGAAGTGACTTATATACTGTGAGTGAGTGAGTGAGTGAGTTGGTGTTTAACGCCCGTGCAACGCTATATAGGTTATTTACAGGCGATGAACATGAAATATACTGAAAGATATTCATATCCTGTAATCTAAAATATATAGCTTCATTGACAACATAGATAGCGACTATAACACCAAATTTGAGATTAAATAGTGAATATTCCAGGACAAGGATTGATCTTTTTCTGTCAGTAATATACTTAATGTTCACACATGGTGTCATTAAAATGTCCCATCGAGAGCATTTTCATTCCACCAGTACTAGTATACAGTTTCTATCATCATTAGATATGACTTGGCATGATATTTGACAAATGACAAAAATACCAATTAAAATACGTTTTTGACTTTTCAAAATAATGAGAGTGAGTGAGTTGGTGTTTTACGCCCGTGCAACGCTGTATAGGTTATTTACGAAAAGGATGATAAAATGAACATGAAATGATGATGATAAATGAAATATGGGGATGGGGTGGGACACAAAGGAACGGTTAATTTTGAAGACCCACAGGAAAAGGGGAGAGATGGGTAGGGGCGGAAAATTTAGTCTATGTGGTGCACCACTTGGTGGTCCACAATGGGGTCTTTTACGTGCATGAAGCGTGGCACTCTCCACACACGTTGGCCCACTATGGTATTATAGACCCGACAACCCCCACGGACGAGGGTTACCCTATTCAGCGACCTAGGGTACACACTTGTGGGCTGAGCACTGACCCGACGTCAGAATCCCAAGACCCTTACTCGTCTGCTGCGGGCCTATTCGCCACCCGGGCCCAAAATAACGTGAGTGTGAGTGAGTGAGTTGGTGTTTTACGCCCGTGCAACGCTATATAGGTTATTTACAGGCGATGAACATGAAAAGGATGATACAATGAACATGAAATGATGATGATAAATGAAATATAGGGATGGGTTGGGACACAAAGGACCGGTTAATTTTGAAGAACCACAGGAAAAGGGGAGAAGTGGGTAGGGGCGGAAAATTTAGCCTATGTGGTGCACGACTTGGCGGTCCACAAAGGGGTCTTTTACGTGCATGAAGCGTGGCACTCTCCACACACGTTGGCCCACTATGGTCGGCGGTCAGGGTTTCCGTATTATAGACCTGACAACCCCCGCGGACGAGGGCCCCCCTTTTCAGCCACCTAGGGTACACACTTGGTCGCTCTGTGGGCGGAGCACTGACCCGACGTCAGAATCCCAAGACCCTTAGTCGCCTCTTACAACAAGCTAGGCTCTGCTGCGGGCCTATTCGCCACCCGGGCCCCGCACGGGACCCCAAAATAACGAGAAGAGCGCCTTTGATGAGTCTTTAATATACATGCACAGACAAAGGTTGTTGTTTGGAATTTTGTTTACATTGCTGTTTCTAAAATTTGATGCACAGCACCATCTCATTCACTCAAGGACGATTTTGACGATTTTTCCGTGTTTCAATTTGGTCAATTTTGTCTGACGCAAAAAAAAATGTACCGAATATCAATAAAGTGTTTAAACTATAAGAAGGGCAGCTCGCATTAAACTAATAAAAGAATGTTTATGTCCCAACCAATAGGTCTTTTCTGAAGGTGTTGCACTCTTTTTCTCAAAACTGGACCCAATAGCTCTTAATTCTGGCAAACAGCATACACTCTTCTTGTGTGTTTGTGTAGCGAGTAGTGGTTAACCTCGACAAAAAGTCCACCATCTAACATCTGGACAGTATAGGAGTTTCTTTTTACTACTCGAATACACAGCTTCGAGTGAGTGAGTTGGTGTTGTACGCCCGTAAAGCTACCTAGGTTATTTACAGGCGATAAACATGAAACAGACGATAAAATGAACATGAAATAATGATGATAAATGAAATATGGGGATGGGATTGGAAACAAAGGACTGGTAAATGTTTAGGAACCACAGAAAAAAGAGGAGAGATGGGTAGGCACTCTCCACACATGTTGGTCCATTATGGTCAGCGGTCAGGGTTTCCGTATTATAGCCTTGAAAACCCCACAGACGAGGGCCCCCTATGCAGCCATCTAGGGTACACACTTGGTTGCTCTGTGGGCTGAGCACTG
The DNA here is from genome assembly GCA_963971305.1 of Arcuatula senhousia. Classification (NCBI taxonomy): domain Eukaryota; kingdom Metazoa; phylum Mollusca; class Bivalvia; order Mytilida; family Mytilidae; genus Arcuatula; species Arcuatula senhousia. The sequence goes on from OZ020310.1 coordinate 3,741,754, forward strand.
ACCCATGGTCATTTGAAAGTTGTTGGTTTCTAGATTCCCTGGACATAGTTGACGAAGTTTGGCCTGTACTGGACACACTTTTGTAAAATCTCGTTAGCTGATCATCTTCGCAAGACAGGGCCATGACTTCAACTTTCTTCTCGCATTGAAGGGACCAAAAGATCTGGCGACATGCGTTCCCAGTTCTATGGACAGTTTTTTTACCATTAAAGGACACGGAGACAAAGCATGACCATGCCTATAATGGTCCCGATTTTCGACACACCCGGTCAGATGTCTCTAACATCTTGCATGGAAGCGGGAGTTTACCGTATTGGATGCGATGCTCAGAGGAGGACAGGTGAAAAATGATTGGAGGGAACGGTTGATGGAGAAAGAGAGGAAACACCAGGAGGAGACTGACAAGTTTGCAGATTATGTATCCAGGATGAAGAGGAGGTTAAAGATTATGGAAAATATGTTGATGGAACGGGACCAGCAGGTGGAGGATTTGAAAGTTCAGATGAGGAGGAGGGACCCTTTCGTTCGTGGATTCGAGGAGATGAAGGAGAATACACCACCAAGAAAGAAGATGAGTGAATGAGTGAGTTGGTGTTTTACGCCCGTGCAACGCTATATAGGTTATTTACAAGCGATGAACATGAAAAGGATGATAAATTGAACATGAAATGATGATGATAAATGAAATATGGGGGTGGGGTGGGAAACAAAGGACCGGAAAATTAAGAAGAACGACTTTATATCACAACAGTGAAGCCCTGATATGCCATCAACTTCTCAGAACTATATATCCCAACAGTCAAGCCTTGATATGCCATCAACTTCTCACAATTGCATAACACAGCAGTCAAGCCCTGGTATGCCATCAACACTTGTGTACACGCAGGAACTCCCAAATGTAAGGAAAAATCAAGCCAAGAGATATTGAGAAGCTGGATGTCTGCTTGGACCGAAAGACTAATATTTTTACCCTTAAAATTGGTCAGGTGCTTTCAATTTTTTAGCTATCACTTAAGTTGATTTCAATTGGTAGTTGTTTAATGGCGTCCATCTCGAAGTCTTATTCCAATTTTTACTGCCAAACTAGTTGACTGTTGTTTAAATACTGTGTAAGTGTTAACCTCTTCACGGTTCTGTAATAATATTTGGCCGTTGTAGCCTTCAACCCCTGTGTTTTCGCTGTAGAATACACCACAAATGGAACACCTTCCATTTCTGAGCTTTTTTAAATAGCAATTCTTGTTCATGCAAGATCTAAAAGCAGGTTTATAAATCATTAAATTCATATTCACTTTTTTTGAATGGGGGGGGGGGGGGCAGGTAATAAGTTTTGTGTCGTTTCAATGGAATAGGATCAGTTTGTTGATTCAAAAATTTGTTGTTCTGAAGTTTGCAGCATACAGATCAATGTTCTAATATTTGTTGGGTATCAGATGAAAGTCATGAAAATTTATACCCTTAGCATAAAAATGAAGCAACAAAGGTGATAAACTGGTGGCTTGATGTTGCAAATGTATGAACATGAGGCAAGACAGTGAGCAGCGATGTCTGGTCATGTTGAAGACTGCTGGCTGTTTTCAATTGTGATTTTTTAAAATTCCTGTTTCCTTATGACGTTGGTTGCGTTGAATATACTCAACATATCGTGGGTTTGGAGCAAAAAGGTTCTATGTGCATTTTTTGTTGAAATTGAGTTAGATATGCAGCGATGTACATATTGGATGGGTACATATCATCCCTTAATATCTAAGCAATATCATTCATAATAACATAGAAAATGCATTGTGTAGTATGGTTCTATGTGCAAACGTGTAATTTAATTAGTGCAGGAAGGTTCTATGTACAAAGTTGTTGAGCAGTAAGGTTCTATGTGCCATATAGAACCTTACTGCTGAACTGAATTTTGAACACATTGCAGATACACCCTTACTGATTAGTGTATATGTTATCACATTTCAATCATGGAAAGCACATTGTTTTTATAACCTTATCTCTGGAATGTTAACCAGTTGCAGCACCAGTACACACATGTTACAATCTACAGACAAAGGAGATTATAATAAAAAAACTATAAAGTAAGTTTATTTTAATTATTTAATGTTTTATATTTATTATTGGTTTAATTAAATAAACTACAAGAATCATTAATTGCTTTGTCCATAATCATTAATTTTGATTTAAAACAAAAGTTTTTTTGTTAAAAATGAGGGTCTTTATGAGTGGGTTAAAAATACAAAATATGATTTAACTAATATAAAATAAACTCAGCCGTTATTTTTAACATTTTTAAACACATATTTTAGCAGCAAACATAAAAACAAACTGTACATCATGATGTGTAATTAAAGTAAAAAAATAAGACATTTTACAAATGTGAGGGTTAAGAGGAGTGGGTAAAATATCTTATTTTATGCATTTTAGTTAAATAATTTTCTTAGACTGAAATAACTTCTGTTTCAGATGGATTCTGATGTTAATTGGTCAGACTGGTCTGAAACTGAGATTGTTGAGTTGGAGAAAGAAATGATAGACATTGCAACTAATAAAACAAATGAGGACTCTGCTGACCCACCTGAAAATCCAGGCTCCCAATCAAATCATTCACCTGGAGATGGAATAGATCCTTGTATTGCAAGAAGTCAATCTAATACTGATAACAGCACAGAACTGCCAAGAGATCCTGAAACCATAACAATTTTGCCAACTCCTTCACATTCTTCACAAATAATGTCATCTGCTGTGATTTCCAACATTCACGAACGCCCTACCAATATACCTGATCAGTCAGATTCCGATGATGATACACCTTTGATTTGTGTGACCCAAAACCAGCACCGGTTAAAGAAACAACATTTGATGTCTGAGAAATTGTCAAAAGATAAACGGTGCTATCAGTATAGAAATCTTCAAAACATGAGAGTCATGGCTCAAGATGAAATAGATGACGAAATTCCACTACTAAATGTCACAAAAAACAAAAAGCTGCTGGCAAAACAACATCTAAGGAAGCTCTCAGAAAAATTAAAAAAGAGTGCAGTTAAAAGATTACAGGCAGGAAAAATGACACCAGCACCATTTAGGAAAACACAAACCACCGTTTTGACATCTACAAAAAAGTACTCATTCAGAGACAGAAAGGAAGCTAAAAAGAAAATGATTGACTATTCTGATATAACAGATGACTCTGATGCTGACGAGGAATACATACCAGGAAAGGAGGATATGGATTCCCCTGAATCAAGTGAATGCAGCAGTGACACTGAGTCAATTCAGGAAATACATTTAGTGAAAACAAAAAGAAGAAAAAACAGAGATAAGAATTGGAAGCGAAAAGGGAAAACCATGAAACACAGCAACCCAAAGAAAAGAAGGATTGTATCATTAAAACCAAAAAGCAGGTCAGGCCCATGGAAACTGCAGGAAAAACAACCTACCTCAAAACAACAAGAAACATCTCAAAAAAGGTCAAGTGACGTCATAAAAATGAGCAGAAGGGAAGCAGAAAATAGGAGAATCGTTTTACAGTATCACTCCATACGATTAGACAATCTTCTTTTAAGCAATAATCTTAAGAGAGTATCAATACCTGCTGATGTCAACTGCTTTTTTAATGCCATTTTGTTTGAGTTAAAACAACAAGACTAAGATTTAAATGTTAGGAGCCTAAGGGAGAAAGTAATTGAACATTTGAGATCAGAAAAGTTTCACTATATGAATTTCCTTAGCTTTGATGATATGACATCCGATCTTGAAAAACTTACCAAATATGACAACTACCTTGATGATCTTAGTCTGGATGGTCACTGGAATACAGATTTAGCAGATATGATACCCTTATCTGTGGCAAATGTCTTCAGAAAACCAATCAGAATGTACTCAAGCAATGTCGCAAATGCTGTGTATGATGTTTTGCCTGATCTTGAAGAAGTAAACCACCATAATGCCTTTTTCAATGTTGCAGTTACATCTGTACATGGAAATGAACATTATGATGCAGTTAAAAAGTTGGATAGCTTTAATGGATTTGATACAAACGAAAGCGAAACACCAGAATGTGAAGCCACAATAGCAACACCAGGAAGGCAAGAAACAATATTAACACCAAGAAGAGAAGCACAAACTACTCCTGCAAGAATTGTTACACCCAGAAGAAGGGCACAATATAAAAGTCCTGTAAAGAAACAACTTTTTCGAAAGAGAAAAAGCAATCCTCAGACCTGGAATAGAAATAAAAGAAAACATAATAAAATACATGGACTACCTTATACAACAGGTTCAGGGAAAGAGAGTAATCCAAAGTCTATGAAATATAGAGACTGCTCCAGTTGCCGCTTTAAATGTTCTAGTAAAATATCAACAGAGGATGCTACTAAGATATTTCAAACTTATTATCAGATGGCGTCGTATGAACAGCAGAGAACATTTATCTGTATGCATGTAGATCAGATCAAGGCACAGAGAATAAAAACCAACAGAAAAGAGTACTCAAAGCAATATTACCTAACAGTTAATGGAAAGAGAGAACGTATTTGTAAAGCCTTTTTTTCTCGCACCACCAATAAGTACAGTAGTCTGAAATTTGTACAATATTTTGCTGATCTTGAACTTCATGAAATTGAAAAAGTTCAAGATCAGCTCTATTTTTTTTCTCCTTTTACTGAATTTTGTCAGGTAGTTCCTAGTAGTGATTTCTTTATAAGATTAATTTAGTCTTGTTTTACATCTCCCATTTTACAAATGACTGATGTAAGAGTTATTTAGACATTTTGAAAGCATTCGTTAAAATCCCGTGTATTTTATATGGAAGGAGCTCTGACGTCCCACGGCACCAGCTTGCTGGTAAAATGCCGAGGACGTCAGAGCAATCTCGGACTATCTCCGGTATTAGTCATTTTCTCTGGACAATGAGATTGATCAATCAAGTTCGGTAGTTTTGTTATTACCTTTATTTTCTATCCAAGAATCTTAGATGTAAAACCTTGCGTTTAAAGGTCTACATCTTGTCATGCATGGTCAATTTTACAAGATATTTTTTTTTTGTGATTTTCAATAGATCTGCATGTCGGTACAAATACCGTTAATTCTGGTTCTATTACTTTAAAAGCAAATTTCAATGAAATATCTTCCCTAGTATTTTGATCACTGAAGCCCTTAAAAAACTACACTAGAAGCAAAATTAAAAGAAATCTTCCTGAAAACGTTCATACATTTATAATTTATACATCGCGAACCTTATTTTACACAAAAATGTGACGTTAGAATAAATTGTGTAAATTTCAAACTAGAAAGGCTTAGTGTTGGACAAGTTGAAGACGAGTTTGCCATTACGGCGAATGCATTAAATATAATTTGTATCGCCATTATCTTTTCTATGCTTTGTTGTACTATCGAACTCACAAATTTAAAGAACTTAATCTATTTTCAATGATAGATTTCTCTAATATGCTCGCTTACTCTGCCATAGCAAAGGTTTCAAAGAGCTAGTGCATTGCAGCTCACTTAAATGATGGTTTTATTTCTTGATTTTTCACTTGTTCCACATTTCATTATCTCCCCTTTTATTACCTCAGCTGCAAGGTCAATGTAAGCTGTTGTCATCTCTTACCGTCCGCCGTCGTCTGTCGTCCGTTAACATTTTTTTCTAAAATCTTCTGAAACTACTTAACAGAATTTAACGAAACTTGGTATGAAAATTCTTAGGGTGTCCCGCACCAAACTTGTGTTTCGATTTTTGATCCGTCATAAACATGGCCACCTTTTCTAGATCAGGGGCTCAGACTACTGTTTTTGACTTGTAAATCTAAAAGTATAAGAGATTATGAAATCTGATGGCACCCTACTGCTTTTCTGTAGCTGTTTGGTTTGCTTGTATGATTGTCACCGTTCCACATGTCTATCCAATCTTAGAAGGGGAATCCCTTGATAGCTCTGCCACCACTATGCGTCCGTCATTGTCGTCCGTGAACAATTAAAAAAAATCTCCTCTAAAATTGAATGATATGCATAATGTCAGCTATCAACGATCCTCCTTTGCAGAATTTCGGTCAAATACTTATCTAAAAAGAATTATGTCAAAAATGCTTTCACTTGGTCTTAATACGTTTTCGTTTCCGCAGACAAAGCTGTCAATAATGTCATTGTATGACGAAAATATTAAATGGTGTGCACCGGTCTTAGATTAATTAAATTATAGCCTAATTATGTTTTAATTTTGAAAATCTAAAATTCTTATTAATAAGATATTTAAATTAGAATCTAAAGGTTACAAACATATGCGCAAAAAGATGTTGCACAACATCTAATACTGTGACTCTTTCATTATGTTAATAAACTATTCAGGTTTTATGTAAGGTCAGATTAGGATAAACATGTTTAAAAATCATATTAATAAGATATTTGAATTTGAATCTTCAGACCAAGGGTTAAAACACCTGCACAATAAGATGTTGCACAACCGTTGACGACTGAGTGGGCGTTACAAAAAGAACCAATAAAAAAAGAGAAAACTATCTACGTAAATTCCAAACAAGAGGCTCCCAGGAGCCTTAATCGCTCACCTGGTCTTGATGTCAACCCTATAAAGAACTTTGTAGAGCTAAATAAGCTGAACATTTAAGCAAACAATAGCTTTTCTCTTTCAGCAATAGTTTTCATTCTGTAGGCCAAAAACCTGCAAAATGTTATTTGAAGGGCCATCTGAACACTTTTAAGACTTTTGTTAAGAGCTTAATGAACTGACATTTAAGCAAGCAACAACTTTTCTTTCATTATATAAGCCAAAAACATGAACACACTTTAATTTAGAGGCTGTAATCCCTACAAGGGGTCATCTGACAACTTCAACCCTATGAATGCTTTTGTAGAGCTAAATGAGCTGAACATTTAAGCAAGCAACAGCTTATCCCTATCTGCAATAGTTTTCATTCTATAGGCCAAAAACACTATCTTTCACCTTTAAGGTACTGTAACCCCTATAAGGGGTCATCTGACAACTTTGACCCTAAGGAGACTTTTGTAGAGCTAAATGGGCTGAACATTAAAGCAAGCAACGGCTTTTCTCTAGCTGCAATACTTTTCATTCTATAGGCTAAAAACACTTTTTTTCGCCTTTAAGGGGCTGTAACCCCTATAAGGGGTCATCTGACAACTTTGACCAAATGGAGACTTGTGTAGAGCTAAATGAGCTGAACATTTAAGCAAGCACAGCTTTTCTCTTTCTGCAATAGTTTTCATTCTATAAGCCAAAAACACTATTTTTCGCCTTTAAGGGGCTGTAACCCCTATAAGGGGTCATCTGACAACTTAGACCAAATGGAGACTTTTGTAGAGCTAAATGAGCTGAACATTTAAGCAAGCAACGGCTTTTCTCTAGCTGCAATACTTTTCATTCTATAGGCTAAAAACACTTTTTTTCGCCTTTAAGGGGCTGTAACCCCTATAAGGGGTCATCTGACAACTTTGACCAAATGGAGACTTGTGTAGAGCTAAATGAGCTTAACATTTAAGCAAGCACAGCTTTTCTCTTTCTGCAATAGTTTTCATTCTATAGGCCAAAAACACTATTTTTCACCTTTAAGGGGCTGTAACCCCTATAAGGGGTCATCTGACATTGACAACTTCGACCAAATGGAGACTTTTGTAGAGCTAAATGAGCTAAACATTTCAGCAAGCAACAGGTTTTCTCTATCTGCAATAGTTTTCATTCTATAAGCCAAAAACACTATTTTTCGCCTTTAAGGGGCTGTAACCCCTATAAGGGGTCATCTGACAACTTTGATCCTATGGAGACTTTTGTAGAGCTAAATGAGCTGAACATTTAAGCAAGCAACAGGTTTTCTCTATTTGCAATAGTTTTCATTCTATAAGCAAAATACACTATTTTTCACCTTTAAGGGGCTGTAACCCGTATAAGGGGTCACCTGACAACTTTTACCCTATAGAGACTTTAATAGAGCTAAATAAGTTGAACATTTAAGCAAGCAACAGCTTTTCTCTATCTGCAATAGTTTTCATTCTATAAGCCAAAAACACTATTTATTGCCTTAAAGGGCTGTAACCCCTTTAAGGGATCATCTGACAACTTCGACCAAATGGAGACTTTTGTAGAGCTAAATGAGCTGAACATTTAAGCAAGCAACAGGTTTTCTCTATTTGCAATAGTTTTCATTTTATAAGCTAAAAACACTATTTTTCGCCTTTAAGGGGCTGTAACCCCTATAAGGGGTCATCTGACAACTTTGACCCTATGGAGACTTTTGTAGAGCTAAATGAGCTGAACATTTAAGCAAGCAACAGGTTTTCTCTATCTGCAATAGTTTCATTCTATAAGCCAAAAACATGAAAAAACTTAATTTTTCACCATTAAGGGGCTGTAACCCCTAAAAGGGATCATCTGACATCTTCGACCAAATGGAGACTTTTGTAGAGGTTCTGATGCTGAAGCAGTAGGGTGGCATCAGATTTCATCTATCTCTTATACTTTTTGATTTACAAGCCAAAAACAGCAGTCTGACCCCCCTGGTCTATTTTTAGCCACAGCGGCCATGTTTTTTGACGAATCAAAAATCGAAACAATTTTTGTACAGGATATGCTAAGGATCAATCGTACCAAGTTTCATTAAATTCTGGTCAGTAGTTTCAGAGGAAAAGATTTTTGAAAAATTGTTAACAGAGGACAGACGACAGACGACGGACGACAGACGACGACGGACGCCAAGTGATTGCAATAGCTCACATTGACCTTTGGTCCAGGTGAGCTAAAAAGTAATCAGAGAAACGAGAACACATATTCAGCTGTAAATATATTAATTTAAATCTAAATTAATAAATATCTCTATCTCCCAACTATCATACGCTCTATATAAATTCAAACAATATCCTCCAAATTGATCTGTTGGATTGTATAGTTTTCGATACGTTTCTCCAAAACTACTATTTCCTGTCTCACATTCATTAAATGTCATGATTGTCTTTCAGTCATAGTCTATACTTTCTTTTCTCGTTGATTTGCGCCTGTACTTCATCAGAGAATCTTAAAAAAGATAAAACGTGCCAATCTTTCAATACTGCAATGTATCACATATAACGATAAAAGATTTGTGTAGCACTAACAAGGGCCGTTTTAGACGGTAAATGAATTACCGTTTGGGACACCACTTAGGGTACTTCCCGTTCTTAATTCGCATTTGGCTATCATGGTCACTGCTGACTGGATAGGTCTTTTTCACGCCACCAGTATAGCTATCCGAGACCACTTGAAGTGTAAAACACTCATATCTCAACAGGCCGTCTCCTCAACGACAAACTGGAGGAATTTCCGGTAGACTGTCGACTTTCCTTGATTCCTAACGTTATAAAAGTCCCCATCCTTCAACAGTGTCCTTGTGTAGTTGGATAATAAAATCTCATTGATTTTAAACTGTCCGGCATCCAGATGTGCATTCTTCTTTACAAGATGGCAATCCCTAATATGTCTCATAACCTTTTCGGTTATCTCCATTTTGTGGTACGAGAGGTACATGTATTTCGACAGATATTAGGTTTTTATACGACCGCACAAAATTTGCGGACGTATTATGGTATGATGCTGTCGTTGTCGTCGTTGTCGTCGTCGTCGTTGTCGGTGTCTGTTAACTTTTTAGTGTTTCCACAATAACTGTAGTTCCAGTTATCCGATCGCTATGAAACTTTACAATGATGTTCCTTACCATTAAAGGATGCATGGGATTGATTTTGGGGGCCCCCATTTTTTGTTTAGAAATGAGGGGCCAAAAAAGGGCCAAAAATACTACTTTTTTGTTTTGTTTCCACAATAACTTTAGTTCTAGTTATCCAATTGCTATGAAATTTGACAGTGATGTTCCTTACCATACAAGGATGAATGGGATTGATTTTGGGGGTCCCCCCTTTTTTGTTTCGAAATTAGGGGCCCAAAAGGGGAAAAAATTCAAATATTTTACTTGTTTCCACCATAACTTTGGTCCTAGTTGGCCTATTGCTGTGAAATTTGTCAAGAATGTTTCTTACAATAAAAGAACAACCTGATGAATTTTTGCGCCCCCTTTTTCTCCGTTGTGTAATTAGGGGCCAAAATAAAAGCTTTTTGATTTGTGGTCCGATTTTAAAATTTTTTTTACATGTTTGTTCTTGTCAAATAGCGGATACAAAATTAAGAATTAATTTTTTCGACCCCCTTTTTCCCCCTATTACGTAATTAGGGGCCAAATGGGGCCAAAATCGAAACTTTTTTATTTGTGGTCCGATTTTGAAATTTTTTTTTGCAAGTTTATTTTTGTCAAGTAGCGAATCCAAATTTGAGAATTTATTTTTGCGACCCCCACCCCTTTTTCACCTGTTACGTAATAAGGGGCCAAAAATGGGCCGAAATTGAAACTTTTTTATTTCTGGTCTGTTTTTGAGAATTTTTTTTGCATGTTTGTTCTTGTCAAATAGCGGATACAAAATTAAGAATTAATTTTTGCGACCCCCCCTTTTTGCCCTTATTACGTAATTAGGGGCCAAATGGGGCCGAAATTGAAACTTTTTTATTTCTGGTCCGATTTTGAATTTTTTTTTGCATGTTTGTTCTTGTCAAATAGCGAATACAAAATTAAGAATTTGCGACCCCCCCTTTTTTCCCCCTATTACGTAATAAGGGGCCAAATGGGGCTTTTTTATTTGTGGTCCGATTTTGAAAAAATTTTTTGCAAATTTATTCTTGTCAGGTAGCGATTCTAAATTTAAGAATAAATTATTTGGGCTGTAATCATAATTTTAAAAAAATTCTGGTTCGATTTTTAATTTTTCCCCAAACATTATTCTTTTAAAGAGTAGAATACAACATTAAAAAATTATATTTTTAGCCCCTGGGTTGAAAGTCCATCAGAGAAGCATGTGTCAAAAACCTTTGTCAGTCCACCATGGGCTGCATGTGTCCAGAACAATAGACTATCCATATTAGGCCTAAAACGTACAGCGTTCAACATGTTGTGGTCGTATCATGCTGCGCTCGGCGAAGCTTTATATTTGTAATAGAATTGCCAAAACGTACAGGGTTCAACATGTTGCGGTCGTATCATGCTGCGCTCGGCGAAGCTTTTTATTTGTAATAGAATTGCCATAAAAAAGTGCACCAATCGGAAACGGTCATGCATTTACCATAAATGTTTATCGATTTAAATAATAAACATTTTGATTTGTAATAAGCGCCAAGAATCATCATATTCTTCTTAGACTTTTTTCACGCACTGATTTCTCTTCACCCTGCACGCAATTAAAAGGAGAAATGTCTATAGTTTCTGATATCCGTCTAAATCTCTTTTGGAAGGCCTCTGTTAACTGTGAAAAAATCATTTTTAGCTCACCTGACCCGAAGGGTCATGTGAGCTATTGTCATCACTTGGCGTCCGTCGTCCGTCCGTCGTCCGTCGTCCGTCGTCCGTAAACTTTTTAAAACGTTAACTCCTCTGACACCATAAGTCCAATTGCAACCAAACTTGGTATGGTTGTTCATTAGCATTCGGTGCTTAGAACTGATGTGGGGATTTTTGATTCGTCGTAAAACATGGCCGCCATGGCTAAAAATAGAACATAGGGGTAAAATGCAGTTTTTTGCAAATAACTTAAAAACGGCTACAGATATCAAAATTCTGGCATAGGGTAAAAGTGATCAGCACCTCAAGATCTACCTACCCTGAAATTTTGAAGAAAATCCAACGACCCATGTAGGAGTTATTGCCCTTTTTGTGGATTTTTTGCAAATTTTGCACCTGTTTAGCTCAATATCTTGAAAACTATACTAGATATTTGAGAAATTTAAATTGCATATTGTTAAGCACATCAAGATCTACAAAATATGTAACGTGGTCAACGTTGTAGGACCTTTCCTATTAGGAGTTATTGCCCTTAGAACGTCAAAATTGAGCATTTTAACAGCATTTCCTCATTACATTGAAAACGTTAACTCCTCTGACACTTTAAGTCCAAATGGAACCAAACTTGGTATAGTTGTTTATTAGCATTAGGTGTATAGAACTGATGTGGGGATTTTTGATTGGTCGTAAAACATGGCCGCTGTGGCTAAAAATAGAACATAGGGGTAAATGGCAGTTTTTTGCAAATAACTGTAAAACGGTGACAGATTTCAAAATTTTGATTGGGAACAAAAGTGATCAGCACCTCAAGATCTACCAGCTCTGAAATTTTGAAGAAAATCCAACAACCCATGAAGGAGTTATTGCCCTTTTTGTGGATTTTTTGCAAATTTTGCACCTGTTTAGCTCAATATCTTGAAAACTATACTAGATATTTTAGAAATTTAAATTGCATATTGTTAAGCACATCAAGATCTACAAAATTTGTAACAGGGTCAACGTTGTAGGACCTTTCATTTTAGGAGTTATTGCCCTTAGAACGTCAAAATTGAGCATTTTAACAGCATTTCCTCTTTACATTGAAAACGTTAACTCCTCTGACACTTTAAGTCCAAATGGAACCAAACTTGGTATAGTTGTTTATTAGCATTAGGTGTATAGAACTGATGTGGGGATTTTTGATTGGTCGTAAAACATGGCCGCTGTGGCTAAAAATAGAACATAGGGGTAAATGGCAGTTTTTTGCAAATAACTGTAAAACGGTGACAGATTTCAAAATTTTGATTGGGAACAAAAGTGATCAGCACCTCAAGATCTACCAGCTCTGAAATTTTGAAGAAAATCCAACAACCCATGTAGGAGTTATTGCCCTTTTTGTGGATTTTTTGCAAATTTTGCACCTGTTTAGCTTAATATCTTGAAAACTATACAAGATATTGGAGAAATTTAAATTGCATATTGTTAAGCGCATCAAGATCTACAAAATTTGTAACAGGGTCAATGTTGTAGGACCTTTCCTTTGAGGAGTTATTGCCCTTGGAACGTCAAAATTGAGCATTTTAACTGCATTTCCTCATTACATTGAAAACGTTAACTCCTCTGACACTTTAAGTCCAAATGGAACCAAGCTTGGTATTATTGTTTATTATTATTAGGTGTATAGAACTGTTGTGGGGATTTTTGATTGGTTGTAAAACATGGCCGCTGTGGCTAAAAATAGAACATTAGGTTACACTGCATTTTTTTGCAAATAATTCAAAAAGGGTGACAGATTTTTAGATTTTGATTGAGAACAAAAGTGATCAGCACCTTTAGATCCACTATATTGTCAGATGACCCCCTTATTAATCTTATGACCCTTTCAACGTTAAATATATTTTGCCTTATAACCTTTACTTCAGGCACATATGTCAGGTGAGCGATTCAGGCTCCTGGGAGCCTCTTGTTTTGTTTCTATTGATATAGCATCATACAAAGTCTTAGCATTTTTAAGAATTATAAAATGGAAATATAGTTTTCCATAAAATTATACAATTAAGCCCATTTTTCAAACTCCGAGAACCATGAAAGAGCCTCATGACCTACCACACTCCCGTTAAACTTGTCAAGATGAACGTGTATAGAACTGGCCATTGTAAAAAAGCCCTCAGAGTGGGAATTTTTCAAATGATAAGAGAGTTGATTATAATTAGTCTGAGACCCTGAATCAGCTATATTTGGGGTTGTGGGGCCTAACAATGGTCGGACGAGAGGTAAGTCAAACGTTTGTGTTATAGTTGTGTCAAAATAAATGTTTATCAAACTTTCCCAGGGCCCATCGAACATGTTTTATCAGTATAAAATTCATAAGCAAAAAGAAGTTATCCTCAAGGTCAACAACCAAAATATAAAAATGCAATATGTTCCTCATATTAACATCCTAAAATTCGGTAAGCCAACAATCAATTTCTTCGTTATCAGCCACTAGTAGAAAAGTTCAAAATTATGTTAAAAGATATGATAGTTAATTGTTTTAATTAGTGTTTGACTGGTCTGCTGTACTGAGATGATCACCTCAATATCCATATTGTGTCTCACAACTATGTTGTGTTCTATGGTCATTACCGGATCCTAAGATCGCAATGGAAGAGGGAGGTTTGGCGCCATAAAACCTGGTTTAACCCACCATTTCGTTTGAAATACCTGTACCAAGTCAGGACCATTGCGATCCACCAGTTCTCCGGTATGACAGATTCGTTTTTGTCATTTTCTCTGGACTATGAGATTGATCATTCAAGTTCGGTAATTTTGTTATTACCTTTATTTACCCCAAATAAAATAAACTCCAAACAATAGTCCAGATGCAAAGCCAACTAAAGTAAAAAATATTTCAACCAAAAGTTCAAAACGTTTGCTACATAACTAATCATTCATTAACATAAAGCTTCTCCCGAACAATTATGATAATGAGTCAAGAGGGACGAGAATCGTTTTCTCTCGTTGAAGCACTAGACAAACGAAACACAGACGTAGAGCAGTAACGAACTCATTTATTACTTTTAGAACAAGACAGAATAAAACAGAATTATTAAAGTTATACATTATTTCATGTTCTGAAAAAGATTGTAAATTAAATAAACTATTTCCCTTGAGTTATTAAACTATTCAAAATAATTATTGACATAAAACTGAATAAAAAATAAGCTTGAACAACATTGTACAATTTGAAATAAGAAATACTTTACCTAAACGAACAAAACACAGACGTATAGCAGAAGCGAACTCAACACTAAGCCTGAGCCTGGTTATATGAAATATAAATAATATATATAATCGATAACCAAACGAGAATATCGTTATAGATTTTGGCATAATAAATTTAAGCAAATCAAATGTTCACTGTTTTATTTTTCAGTGAAATGGAAAAAAGTTAATATTACATAAAATGTTCAGTAAAGTAAGCCAATCATTGACGAATCTCTTCAAGTGATTGTAAACATACAAATATACCACAAAGAGTGAGACATATTGTACAAATAGTAGACGAATGATTCTTATAACATCAGTATTGTAAAAGAAAAGTTATGAGTAAGGGAACATGAAGCGAGATATGGAAATTTAGTATATGATTAGGCCACTTGATCGGTGGGGGCATATGCCAGCGTAAATCCCGTGCGGGGCCCGTGAGGCGAATAGGCCCGCAGCAGCGCTAAGCTTGTCGGTAAAAGTCCACTAAAGAGCGCTCAGAAACCTGACATCGGGGTCAGGTCGCTTTGCCCACAAAGCGACTGGGATGTGTGCCCCAGGTGGTTGAATGGGGCAGCCCTGACATCGAGAGATGCGGGGTCGTCAGGCGATAATGTGGAAAACCTGACCGCAAACCATAGTGGTGCACCGTGTTGGGAAAAATGTCACGTTCCTCGCACGTTAAAGAACCCTGCTGCAGGTCTCGGTAAGAGTAGGACCCGTAGGATCCCCATGCAGGAGGCAAAATTTCCCGTCCCTACCCATCACTCCTTTTTCCAGTGGCAGTCAAAACGCTCCTACCCGATTGGCCTTGTGTTCCCATTTCCTCCACTTCACCATCATTTCATGTTCATTGTATCACCACTTTCATGTTCATCTCCCGGACATAGCCGAAATCGCGCTGCTTGGGAGTAGGATATCCCCCGGTGTCCTTTTGTCGAAGGCGGCGTGTTCGGATGTATCGTCCCTCGGAAACCATAGATGTTTTTCGTTTTCAAATTCTTGTCTCTTTTCGGGTTTGATCACATCTTTAAAGTTTTCGGAAGACAGTGCCATATAGGCGCTATCTGTGTCCATTGAACAGTATTGGTAGTCCCGACGGTCAACATATTTATCGATGAAATCAAAGTAAAATTGTAACATCTTTAGTTTTGCATATTGGTAGACGAAACATCCAATTTGTAGAGGCAAATCAAAATCGATGGACTTTTTCGACATCTCCACTTCAAAAGTGTCGTCGTTAAGTTGATTACATTTACGAAAAAACGGGTCTCTAAGGTATTGTCCAACATCTTGCTCTTTACAATATACCATGTCTGTGTGTTTTTCAACTTTCGTTATGGATTTTCCATACAAACTATTCCCCAAGAGCTTATTCGTATCCCCTATTATTTGTTTGTCTGGGTCGACATCCCCCTCACGACGGGCATTACTGACTTCTTCGCCTAAAGATTTAAAACAAGCTGAAGGTGTATACTCCAAAACGGTGTATATTTTAGTGAAAACGAGTCCGTGGGCCAAGTACCATTTCAAAAGATGTGTAATGACCATTATTTTTTCTCCGAACATGCTCCCTATTAGGCTTTTTCGGGGTTGGCTCATTATATCATTGTCAAGGGCATATTGACACATATGTTCTCCGATGTCGTCTCTCGATATATTGGTATTTTTGAAAATAGGAGGCATCTCGGCAAATGTAGATTTTCCAGGGCACCAAATAGTTTGTTGCTAAGAATGGCGTTTATGATCTGATCTTCCGTCATGGTTTTCATCCAATCGCAGGGGCGTTGTTTCGACTTTAAAAACGCTTGAAAATCTTTATTTTGTTTTATCTGGTCTCTCCATTCGCATTCCCATATCTCTACAAAATTGTATCCTAATTCTATTATTTTTTCTTTTTTAGCTTTAGTTTTTGCCATGAGATCATTATACGATTTGTTGTTGACTGGGTTGACACCGCGGTGGTTTTCGGTTAATTTACATTGGTGACCATGCCAAATACATCCCTGAAATTCATAAACAGTGTTAGAATCTTTACAAAAGCCGTCGACTGGCATGCGATCTATCCCTATGCATTTTTCTTTACTGTTTCCTTGATGCCGTATCCGACGTCCAGAGGTAGAAGCCTCCCATTCTAACCATTCAATTGCCAAATTTTGGTACCGTTTCGGCGTTTGGCGTTTGAAGTCGTCTTCGGCCTTTCGTATGGAGAAGTGGCCGGTAGGCATGTCCTGCATGATGGACCACAGGTACAAGGCATTTGCGTCAAATCCAACAATCTTCTTGCAGGGCTTAGGATTTAAATATTCTTGAGGGCGGATAGTTGTCACATCCTTCTCGGCGTAGCGATGAAATACGATGGAGGGTCCTCCTACGATATTGTCTTTCAGTAAATGATGGACTTCTTTATGTTGTTCATCAACAGTAGTAAGGTAATGATGATGAGCGCACAGCTGGCGGTTGGTGGTGTTATATAGAAGTCATATAATAGAGTGGCGTTGAGCCCGCGAGCTGAGCGTACCCGTTTCCATTAGCCCGGGAGCGCCGCCGGAAGCCCTTAGCCCGAGAGCTGAGCGAGCCCGACCTTAGCCCGAGAGCTGAGCGAGCCCGACGAGTCTGTCGGTCTGTAACCCAATTTTTTTTTTAAGCCCGGTCTGTAACCCAAATTTTTTTTGGTGATATATAGAGAGCAGAGCCCAACAAGTCTGACGGTCTGTAACCTTTTTTTTAGGCAAGCTAATAATAGAGGGTGACGAAAGGTTATATAGAGGGTGGCGCTCTTACGGTAGTTTTAATTTTGAGGTGTTTTGAGTGTTGAAAATTGTGTGGTTTGTTTGGTTTTATACAATTTTTGTGCAAGCACGAGTATTTTTGTTTTGACCAAGAGTCTGAAGGATGTCTTGAATCTAACCTGTTTACCCTCATTTTATGGTTATTTTTTGCGGTTAAAGCGTTTGATAAAATGAGGCCACAGGTCGCTCCTTTATGTCTTCTTTTTAACGAGAAAAGACATAAAGCTAAAGTGTTTCTCTCTGAGATGTCAGAAACCTTGAAACCTTGTAACACATTGAAATGAAAAGGGTTTTTATTTTGGCTAGAGCGTGTCTGTGAGTCTTGAGGACGTCAAAACTCAAACTGTTTAACCCTCTTCTAAACTACTTCCTGATACCCTTTTATCTATGTGTGCAAAATGTGGATTGTGGCGTGAGTATTTTTTTTTGTAATGAACATTTAGATATCATATTTCTGTTGACACTTCACAACCATTGTGAGAAACTTTGGAAAGAGGCTTATGATGTCAGTGATAACAGACTAGTCTTGGCAAAAAGAGGATTAGGTTGCATCATTAGAGTTAAAACAAATGACTTATGATTTCATACTTATCAAAACAAAGCTTATGGTATAATTAAAATTGAGAGCTTATTGGGAGGTATGATCAAACACCAAGTGACTAAAGATTTGATACTAATCAAAACAAAGGTTTTCATATTTTATTCTATCAACATTGGTATAATACCCACACATACAGTCACAGAGTTAACAATATATATCTTTAATATTTCAAAACAACCTTTACATTTTAACAATGGAAATTTGACTTAAAATAGCACCCAATATAACAATAAAATATCATTGGAAGACTTCAACTGTAAAAATTGCATATCAAAAAGCACCAATATATAAAAATAACAGTAAAAAAGTTATAACAAAGGAATGCTTTAACTTAAATGAATGAAAACTATGACACATACACACACGCACACACACCTGATACGTTGAATACTCATTTAAATGGAGTACAGAAATGAATGTAATGGAAACTGATTTACAATGAGTATCAAAATGATAGAAAGACAAAGAAAAGCATATTGCACTAATATTTTTCCACTTTTATATTTGGAGACTTTATTAAAAAGGGTGAGACAATTGAGTATAATAAAAGTATAAAAAAACTCCTGAGTATCATCATTATAAAAACATGTAACAGCTTAATAAAACTTGTTAAAAGTCTAATACTATATACATAGCAAGATTGCCAACACAAAGATATCTATTCATGTTTCCACTAGTAAAATATTGTGGTTTCTAGATAAATATAATTTTAATACTAATCATGATCAAAGTTCAAACAATTATAATCATGAATGTTATTACAATTAGACAAGTAACCATAAACATAAAAGAGGGTTTGAATAAAATTAATTGGTCTTTACATGAGAATATATCAACTTAACTAATGAATTCAAAAATCTCATTATAGTTTACTCAGTGGAAACACAATTATAAAACTAATCTAAACTATATACATGAAAAATAATAGCAGCACTATACTATACAGTACAAAACTGTATAAGACTTAGATTAAAATTATTTCAAATTTTATATTTTCAACACAAAGTTGATAAAATAATCACTAAACTAGCAGCACAGTACAAAACTGTATAAGACTTAGATTAAAATTATTTCAAATTTTATATTTTCAACACAAAGTTGATAAAATAATCACTAAACTAGCAGCACAGTACAAAACTGTATAAGACTTAGATTAAAATTATTTCAAATTTTATATTTTCAACACAAAGTTGATAAAATAATCACTAAACTAGCAGCACAGTACAAAACTGTATAAGACTTAGATTAAAATTATTTCAAATTTTATATTTTCAACACAAAGTTGATAAAATAATCACTTAACTAGCAGCACAGTACAAAACTGTATAAGACTTAGATTGAAATTATTTCAAATTTTATATTTTCAACACAAAGTTGATAAAATAATCACTAAACTAGCAGCACAGTACAAAACTGTATAAGTCTTAGATTAAAATTATTTCAAATTTTATATTTTCAACACAAAGTTGATACAAATCAGCACCAGGCAAAATTGAAATAAATTATTTTATATTGAAATCAGCACTAAGTCAAACAAAATACAACACAAGGTTGAAATCAGCACCAAACAAAATTGAAATATATCAATTTATATTGAAATCAGCACTAGGCCAAACAAAACAAGTCTAAGACTTAGTTTGAAATAAATCATTTCATATTGAAATAAGCATTAGACCATATTTAATAGAAAATTAAAATCAGCACAAGGCCAAACAAAACAAGTCTAAGACTTAGTTTGAAATAAATCATTTCATATTGAAATTAGCACTAGACCATATTAAATAGAAAATTAAAATTAGCACAAGGCTATACAGTGCAAAACTGTACAAGTTCTAGACTTAAATCATTTCACATTTTATATATCAGAGTAAATTCAACACAAGGTTGATAACAAAAATGAGCACTAAGCCATATATAATAGAAAGTTAAAAGTAAACTAAAATGACAACACATAACTGTAGAAGACAAGACTTAGTTTGAAATCATTTACTTTCAAATTTCATATTTGAATTTTCAACACAAAAATAACTATAAATCAGTACTGATTGAGAAACACACATAACAAATGTTTTTAAATTCATACATTTTAAACCAGTCAGACTTAAAATATCTCAATTTCAAATTAGTTAATTAGAAACCATATATAGGTAATTTATTATTTGGTTTGATCAACACTATCAAACTAAGCCATAGACATCTCTATCAATTTGAGGAACAACATATGATAAAACACAAAAACAACTTAATAGGATTATAAAATGGCACTGATATTGATTTATTCCCCACCCCCAAAAAGATATAATATAAAATCTTTTGTAGACACCAAGGATCATTTATAATTTTAAAAATTCTCAAAGAAAAAGATTATTTAAGCAAAATTATATGTTTGTAGTATTATAATGGAAATGTATACAAATGAAGAAGTGGGAATTAATACAAGGGAAGAAGAAGAGCAGTTTTATGAAGCAATGACTACCATCGTGGAGGAAAGCACTGTAAATGTAAACAATTTACCATGTGATATGTGTGAATTTGAAGACATAATAAGGGAAGAAATGTTTATGTGGGTACAACATCAACCTGTACACCTTTTTTCAGAAGCACAAGAAGAGGTGACAAATATTTATCATGGACTTTTACATATGGATAGAAAATCAAAACAAATTCTTTTAAAAAATTTAAGTGTAGGAACATTGATGGAGATGAAAAGACAGTGCAAAAGAGTGAATACAGATCATACACTTAACATTGTAGCGATGATAGATAAAGTTGTAACAGATAGGTAAATACATATAATTTATAAATTAAGTCTATTGGGAGGCTGACGGTGACGGCGACTTCTTCTCAGAGTAGGTTGTTCAAGCTGTGGTGGGTTGGGTTGTGCTGGATTGGGCTGTGGTGGGTTTAGTAAATTCTGGATTGGAGGGAGGTTTTGCAGAACACGAAAATAGCGTCTGTATTGGCGATAAAAATTGTCAGCGACTAGCAGGAAAGATATGAAACCCATTAAAATAATTTCTGAAATTAAAAAAATCAATCACTAAGTGAAAACCAACTTGCGTTGTAAAGATCCTCAGATGTAGAATTAGATGATGTATTTCTTCTTTTTTTCCAAAATATGAAACACACTAAAGCCAAAATTAGCACTGAAAATTTTTTTTTTACTCTATTTAGTAATATTATAATAAACTTTTAGTAGCACTGACAAAAATTTGAAAATTTTATTAAGTTAGAACACATATACATGATAAAATTTGATAAATTTACCACATTTTTTCATGCATATGTGCCATAGGGATCTCCTGAATGGGCAACCCTCCCTCCAAAAGAGATCTACTATAGCGTCGCCTTCTACATTTAACACAAAGCACAACCAATAGTACTATTGATACTACAAAGAAAAAAAAGAATTTTATTGGAAAGACTTTACAATAATAGTCTTCAGAAATTTTTAGGTGAAGCATTTTTTTTAATTTGAAATCTTTAAAGACTATTCATTTCTATCATTGGGTAATTTTTAAGGGAGTGATATGAACACTTTGATGTTTTGTATAATTTTCTCTTGTAACTGATATAACATATTAAGAAAACAACAAATGAACAAACTATGATTATACCTGTTGTTGAAACAATAGCGGTCACAATCCAGGGTAGGTTATCATTATCGTCATCTGTGGTTGTGGTGTTCTCTGTTGTCATGGTTGTTGCATCAATCTAAAAAAAAAATGATGATATAAATTTCAGTTTAAATATTATATCTAATTTAAATATTATATCTGATACTAAGCTTTTTATTTAACAGAATTAAACTGAAGCAATCGATAACAAGGAGACAAAAAGAAATTTCATTAGAAGATGTTGGTGTTGACCCACCTCGTCATAGAGTTCTGTCCAGGGCTGTGTCGTCTCCATCCTCTGTTTCGTCTCCATCTTCTGTGTTGAGGTAGTCTGCCTTCTTGTATGAGGAAGCTTAGTACCAGCTGTAGTCGTCGTCTCATCAGTGCTGTGAAATAACTGTAAATAAAAAAAAAAGTGCATTGACTGTAAAATGTCGAAATAGAAAAAAAAGTGTACATTTTTATGCAGCTTTAACTGTATAACAGAACAAGAAATTAGTTTCATGTATAAACATTAGTTCATGTTAAAATTGATTTGTTTATTTATACATTTTCTAACTCTTCTGTCTGAAACGTCTGTGGGTTGGTTCTTCCTTTACAGCTCTGTTCATTTAATTCAAACCCTACGGAAAGGGTAGCACAACATATCATCACGAACAACATCATCAGGCTAGCCATTTTGTTTTTTCTCATTCACAATAAACAAATTGAAATGCGCATGCGCTCGTTAAAACTGATGATGTGGGGGTTACACATTTCATGAAAGGGGAGTAATTAATTTTTAATTAAAATTTAATTTTATTGTTTTATATTATTCTATTTATTTATTTGAATACCCTGTAAAAAAATCGAACTGAAAAAAGGATGACTACAATCATGTACAATAGAAAATTCAGGATTTAGGAAAGGTTGACGGGGAGGTTGGGAGAAAGTGATAAACACGCCCTATAGATACCGATACCCTCCTTTTGTCTTATCAAATGAAACTCTCGTCAACCATTGGTGAACATTATTTGCCGTTTGAAAATAATTCTAAAGTATAAAAATCGAACACAGACTTCAACTCCTTGCTTGCACCATTTTCAAAACGATGTCTTCTGAACCAGTTTTTCACAAAGCGTTAATAAGTATGGAAACATTGAGTTTTCTACAAATTTCGGAAGGGGGCAAACAAATCCGTCACTTTTAAACGATCCAAAAGGGGTTTCTTTTATTTGGATATAACCAACGGAAGAAATATCGTAAACATCGGGTTGGACGAGTTGGATGACCTGTTCAACATGCGAGGACATCTAGAAACCCTCACAGCTCGTTTTCCACAGGTATGTAACAGTATAGAAATAATTTTACCTTTTTAAATAAGTGGAATAAGTGTACGCGACACAACAAACAGCAATTCAAAAAAAAATCACAACGGAAAACATAAAAACTTCTTTTTCTTTGGGTTAAAAGCTGATATTACAATATGTAGTATTCTGATTTTAATTTTATGACAAGTTCAAGATGTTAATGATGTAATGCTCTGATTTTAGTACTTTTGAATGGATATTTATTGAGATAATCATTGTTCATCTAGTAAATGCAGCAGAGGCTTTATCAGCATTGGTATCACGTTGTGGTGAATCATCAATATTCGTCTTTTTCTTCTCACAGTTATTCTTCCATTGGCTAACGATTTCAAAATCTGTCGTCTAATGTCAACAGGTCTTTGCACAGATTATAAATGTCCTCTGCACTCGGTTCGTGCCTCGAGTACCAATCCTCCAAATTCAATTTTAAATCCTCCTTCCGATCCTCGGAAATGTCCATCAAATTCACCTGACCTTTGAGTCTTGTCATGACATCCCTCCGGTTGATTTTCTCGTAAGCCAGATCAAAGAAGGCATCCAACTGCTCCGTCTCCGTCCACATCAAGCACGTGTGCTGAACTTGACTTGGGTGGTCCACCTCACAACCATAACAACATGCCTTAATAATGTCGGGGAGAAAGTCTAAAATCATTCTACCAAACAAAAACTTCAAAGTGTGATGCAACAATCTCTCTACTTTGTCCATTGCAACTGGTAGCCTCTACAGTGATTTTATACCTTATCAAGCTGTGACGTCATCTGGAGGGTTGTCATGGATGTGCTCGATATCATTTTGGCGAACAAACAATTTGGTTCCCACTTGATGTGTTCAGTTTCAATATCGTCATTAGCAGTCCACTGTTTCAATGTAATACCACAATAAAAACAAGTGACGCGATCGCCAACATTGCTATAAAAAAACCATTCCTTGCTAAGTCCACTGGTTTTTGCACCAGTTGCTCGGGCCAGTTCTCATAAGTTTGTTCTCTACTATAAGAATACATCATGTCTTGGTGAACGGGTTTAAAAGAAAAGGGATTGTAAAAACAGCACACGGTATCCATTATCTCACGATCTCTCTAATGAGCTCTAATTTCCAACCCTCTATATCACTCAACTCGGATGTGTCGTACAACTGCTTCAATTCTCGAAACAGACTGAGACCAAATTTAAACAACAGCATATATATCTCACTGTTGCTGGAAGCAAACAAAACTAAAACATGTAACTGTTTCACCTTCATAATCCTAATAAATGAGACCGAAAAAATGGGTAACAGACTTGGCTGCTCTCTATCACACACAAAAAAAAATTTGGTTACAGACCGACAGACTTGTTGGGCTCTGCTCTCTATATATCACCAAAAAAAAATTGGGTTACAGACCGGGCTTAAAAAAAATGGGTTACAGACCGACAGACTCGTCGGGCTCGCTCAGCTCTCGGACTAAGGTCGGGCTCGCTCAGCTCTCGGGCTAAGGGCTTCCGGCGGCGCTCTCGGGCTAATGGAAACGGGCACGCTCAGCTCGCGGGCTCAACGCCACTCTCTATTATATGACTTCTATATAACACCACCAACCGCCAGCTGTGCGCTCATCATCATTACCTTACTACTATCAACCAACGTAAAATAACTGTCCAGATCCTGGAACATGTATTTAGATGTCAGTCCTGGGACACTGATTCCGTCCTTAAACATATCAATATTTCTTTCTTTGTAAAATTCGATTAAAATTAAAATGCAAGATAACAATATACGATCCATTTCTTAATTATGCCCATTATGGTAACAGATTTTGGTTTGATGAAATAATCATGCCTTCTCTCTCTGAACACCTGCTTTATCGAATTTTCTGGAGAAACTATTAAAATTCCAATATTAAAAATGTATATCAAATTGTATTATTAGGCATATACTTATACAGACCTTCATCAATTTATAAAAACAGAAGAAAACAGTAATATATGTTACGATAAATACGTGTACGCGATACAACAAACATAAACAAATCAGGAAAACAGCAAGCAGTCTTCAAAATGACAATATAATTAAATTTGGAATATAACACTAGATTTACAAGTCACAATAATACTAAGTTTATTAAAAATTAAATGATGCTTTAAAAAACATAATGAGTATTGTATTCTTGATAAAGATTTACCTATCCGATTACAAGATGAGGACCTAACGTTTGACTTAATAATTAAAATAAAATTACCAATTTTTTTTTTAGGAGCAATTAAAATATTATCATGTGGATACATTTAAATATATTAATTTTTGGGATATGAAATCCGCCCACCTGTTTCATCACGTGATACGTTTAAGATCAAAGATTAGACAAGAAGTGTGCCTTACAAGATTTTACGACATCGGGATAAAAGAGTATTCATTCGATACTTTAAAACATGAATAATAAACATATCGACATACAATACGTTCCACGTGGAAGTGAAGGGCTCGGTATAAACGGTCATGGTTTTGATGAATGGAAATGACAAATCAATAAACATTCTTATAATAGACGTATTTAAAAGTTCAACCCAGAACCTTATAAAGAAATATTGAGCTTTACAAGCTTTAACACCTGACTTATTGATTAAGTGAAGATGTTTTAATGAGAATGCAACTACCCACCAACATGTGAATTAAATATTAGAATTAAATACAATACAGTTCTACGAACACTTAATATTGAATTGAAAATTCCCCCGCTAGATAAACTCGGATTCCCTCAACTGTTTCATCGATTAGATAATGAGAAAACAGATACCCCCGAACATGAGTGGCGTTAATTACTTCAAACATGAATTTTAATTAGCATCAACCACCCTTCTTACATACAGCTCTTTAAAAGGTACAATATAAAAATATTACCCTTCAGTGTATAAAATATATTTGGTTTCATACAAAAAATGTAACAATGAACACCTGATTATTGATTACATAAAATTAACATGAATTTTAACGAAGTTAATGGGAAAACAATTACACTTCTGCAAGACATGGTCTTAATGAGCCCCAGTTTTATCGACTTATTAATTACGCTTTCTATAAACATGCTCCCGTGCGGGGCCCGGGTGGCGAATAGGCCCGCAGCAGAGCCTAGCTTGTCGTAAGAGGCGACTAAGGGTCTTGGGATTCTGACGTCGGGTCAGTGCTCAGCCCACAGAGCGACCAAGTGTGTACCCTAGGTGGCTGAATAGGGTAGCCCTCGTCCGCGGGGGTTGTCAGGTCTATAATACGGAAACCCTGACCGCCGACCATAGTGGGCCAACGTGTGTGGAGAGTGCCACGCTTCATGCACGTAAAAGACCCCTTTGTGGACCGCCCAGTAGTGCACCACATAGGCTAAATTTTCCGACCCTACCCACCTCTCCCCTTTTTCCTGTGGTTCTTCAAAATTTACCGGTCCATTGTTTCCCACCCCATCCCCATATTTCATTTATCATCATCATTTCATGTTCATTTTATCATCCTTTTCATGTTCATCGCCTGTAAATAACCTATATAGCGTTGCACGGGCGTAAAACACCAACTCACTCACTCACTCATTCTATAAACATGAATTTTAATGGGAAAACAAACAATACATCAGTTATCATCTTATTGGACACCTGTTTCATCGATTGATCACCGTTCCACATGACTGCACACGACTTTACTGCGAGCTTTGGAAGATAGGGCGATATCGATCCCCGTTTTAACATAGAACCCTATGGGGGAAATTTACCTAAATTGACCCCCTCAACTACTCTTGGGAGTAAAGCAATAACTAACTAACTAACTCAATTATGTTAAAAAACTATTCGGGTTTTATTTAATGTCAGATTAGGATAAACATGTTAAAAAATCTTATTAATAAGATATTTTAATTTAATTTGAATCTGCCCCTTCGACATTTCAGACCGAGGGTAAAAAACAACTACACCAATCGCTGACGAAAGTGTGGGCGTTGCCAATAGAACCAATCTTTAAGAAAACTATCATCGTAAATTCCAAAAAATGATCATTTTTAAAAAAGTAACTAGAGAAACAAGAACACATATTCAGTTGTAAGTATATTAATAAATATCCCCCTCCCCCCACTGCCATACACTCTAATCTATATAAATCCCAACAATATCCTTCAAATTGTTCTTTTGGATTGTAAAAGTCTCAATCCGTTTCTCCAAAACGGCAATTTCTTGTCGCACATTACTTAAATGTCTTGTCTATTCTTCCTATCTCAGCGACCTGTGCCTGTACTTCATCAGAGAATCTAAAAAAAAAGATTACACATGTGTTAAAATATTTTGTCTACATATTACTTTTTGTTGTTCTTTTTTTTCTTTCTGATATTCTAATCCGTTTTGTTTTACATCTGTTTACTTAATTTGGCTTCTCGTTCGATCTGGCAATTATTAAAAAAAACTAAAGATTTTTCAGTTCACAACGTTTATATGTACAACAATATCAATATTTACACAGTTGTTACACAGTTTTTTACAAAGTTTTCACTAACATGTTAGAAATTACTAAAATTATCTTCAAAATTATTAACAACTAAAAGTATTGAAAAAAAAAGTAGCTTTCTTTACAATAAAAGTTTCAAAAAGACAACTTTAGTTCTTTAACTTAGAACTAATATAGAAAGGAAAATATATTTTAATACGTTCCCATCAATTCTATACAGATTCAAACTGTTATCAAAGGGAAATATTAAAAAAAAAACTTAAAAAAAACCTCAAATTTTAAAAAAAGTACAAATAGATCGAACAGCAAATATTTAAATGTCCAATGGCACGGTAGAGACGCCATCCGCCATGACTTTTCGTTTTAGATAAAAATATGAGAAGCCGGCTCGTTCCTGTAGGTAGGTATGCATCATGTTGTCTACAGAGCAGAAGCCGCGATTGGTACCTGACCCAGACTTTTTAGTAAGAAAGACATCCATGTACGTTTCTTTCTTGATGTTGTTTAAATTTTTGTTGATTCCTTTGCTATATTTATTGTCATGGCCGAAACAATAATAAGTTTTGCTGCAAAGGGCGATAATTCCGTCGCCTTTAAATTCTTCCTTAAAGAGTCCCGGTGTCCTTTTTTCATATGCAGCGTGTTCGGGGGTGTCGTCTCTTGGAAACCAGAGGTGTTTTTCGTTGTTGTAATCTTCTCTCATCTCTGGTTTGATGACTTCGTCCAATGTTTCAGCTGATAATGCCATGTAGGCACTATCAGTGTTTATAAATAACCTACATAGCGTTGCACGGGCGTAAAACACCAACTCACTCACTCACTTAAACTTTGATTGAGTTTATTAAGTAAGTCCTGATAAGGGTTTATATTAATCGTAAATGCGACTAGCCAATCTGAACCTGGATTTGAAATTTCATTAACTTTTTCAAAAACTACATTATCCTTAATTAAAGTGTGGGAAATAGGCAACCCGAGGAGAGAAATGAGGAACACGACTTCATACATTATCTCTACACCTGAAACGAAAAAGGTAGGGACAATCCTACTTGTCTCCTATTTCTATTTATCTCTTTCCAAACTATTCTTAAAGAAGGTTCCATACTCAATTCTAAGAAGGAATATCTTTTTTCTTTGACCGGGAATCTACAAAATTCAACAGTAATATCCCTGGCCCAAGGGTCGTCTTCGGGAACTTCTGGTAGTATTTTCCACTCCATTAACAGGCTAGCCAGGTTTTCAAGGGATTCATATTCACTCAATTTCATCTTACAGTAGAAATTACCCCTCTTAGAAATCGTTGAATAGAGTACATGGAGAGCCAACTGTGCATGCAAGAAAATACATATTCTTAATATTTTAGTGAAATGTAAATATCAGTAAGTATCATGCTCAAATTTGAATGCGTCCCTTAAAACTATATAACTCTGACTAGTGTTTTTCGGTGATATATCCGATACAAATACCATTCAACGTGTACCCTAACCGTGACGATATGATTTTCTATAAAAAAATGAATAAAATAAAATACAGAGCCAAAATACAGATTATAACTTATAATAAAAATGCTCACCGGCTCCAGTTATCTCAACATCTTTTCCTTGTTGCTCTTTCTTAACTTCACTCTTTTCGATTTCTCCTTTTTCCTCTTCACTTAGAACTTCCCCGCTATTTTTTTTTCTTCTTTGTTTTTCTCCTCTCTCTCCTCCTCCTCCTTTTACCTCTTCTTCTACTTCTTCTATTCTTTCTTCTTCTAATTCACTATGTTCCTCCTCAACTTCTGTATTTTCTTCTTCTCAATTTATTATCTGAGTTTTTAAATACAAAGGTAACAATAAATAAAATAATTTATTTAATAGCAATAATAAACAATTTTAAATGTGGTCTTTTTTAATGTCTAAAGTATAATATAAATGCACAAATTTATTAATGAGTCTAAAGAAGGAATTTGTCTGTCCAATTGTAACGATTTTTTTAAAGATATTTTTTCTGTCATTAGTTACTAGTCTGGGAACCTCTTGTTTAAAGATAAAATTCCTTCAGTCTTTTGTCTTGCTTAAAAACATATTCTTCATCATAAAGAACATCAATAAAAATATTGTCTTCTGGACATCGCCAAAGAAATAGCTTAGCTTTTCTAAAACCAGTGCAAAACATTGTCAACTGAATCTGCATGAAAAATCCCATGCTTCCATTAACTTTAATTTCATATTCTCCCTCGTATTTCTCAACATCATATTTTCCGACCAATTATAAGTCCTCTAAAGTACACCATTTATTCGGAACAGGAACCAGACATTTTACCTCAAGCAAAGTGTCATTTTTTATAATCCCATCCGGACTGCCTGAAAGCCATGGATGTTATTCTGACACACACAGGGGTTAGTAAAAAAAGATACATTTATGATAAGGGTAAGTACAAAAACGCGTACAATTAGGGTTAGGTTTAGTGTAAAACATATAATTAGGGAAAGGGTTAGTATAAAACACACAGTTAGGGTTAGGGGTTAGCATATTAAGATACACTTAGGGTTAGGGTTAGTACACAATTTTACAATTAGGGTTATAGTCGATGAAAACACATAAGTGGTAGGGGTTAGTACAAAAAATACATTTATGATAAGGGTCAGTACATAAACGTATAATTATGGTTATTGTTAGTGTAAAACATATAATTAGGGTTAGGGTTAGTATAAAACACACAATTAAGGTTAGGGGTTAACATATTAAGATACTCTTAGGGTAAGGGTTAGGACAAAATCATACAATTAGGGTTAGGGTGAGTGTAAAACATATAATTAGGGTTAGGGTTAGTATAAAACACACACTTAGGGTTAGGGGTTAGCATATTAAGATATACTTAGGGTTAGGGGAAGTATAAATTCATACAATTAAGGTTAGGGTTAGTACAAAATCATACAATTAGGGTTAGGGTCGATGAAAACACAAAAAAGGGGTAGGGGTTACTACAAAGAAATATATTTCAGGTGAAGGTTAGTACAAAAACGTAAAATTAGGGTTACGTTTAGGGTCGGTTAAAACACAAAGTTAGGGGTAGGGGTGGGACAACAAAGATACATTTACGGTAAGGTTTAGGACAAAAACATACAATTAGGGCTAGGATTAGTGTAAAACATATAATTAGGGTTAAGTTTAGTGTAAAACACACAATTAGGGTTAGGGGTTAGCATATTAACATACACTTTGGGTTAGGGTTAGTGTAAAACATATAATTAAGGTTAAGTTTAGTACAAAATCATACAATTGAGGTTAGGGTTAGTACAAAATCATACAATAAGGGTTAGGGTCGATGACAACACAAAATGAGGGGTAGGGGTTAGTAAAAAAAAAGATACATTTATGTTAAGGGTTAGTACAAAATCGTAAAATAAGGGTAAGGGTTAGTTTAAAATACAAATGACAACAAAGTTCCAGACAATAAATTTTGCTAAGCCTGACGCGCGTTTCCTCTATTCAAGACTCATCAGAGGCGCTCTACCATAATATTGAAAATGCCAAACACTGTATGAATATGAAGAGCATAGAACAGTATAACCAAAAATACCAAACTGGGGAACCAAATTATTACTAAGATATTCAACCTATGTCTGGGGTAGGAAGAACCTTAGGGTTTAGACAATTTTGAAATTTAGACGGATAATTTAAAGCTTTGATGTGTTCTCCAACTCAAAAGTGTTGGTGCCGGAGCGGGCTAACCTCGGGGAATTTAAACTCCACCAGCAGTGCTAACCTTCACGTGTGTTCGAAATACAAATGACAACAAAGTTCCAGACAATAAATTTTGCTACGCCTGACGCGCGTTTCCTCTATTCAAGACTCATCAGAGGCGCTCTACCATAATATTGAAAATGCCAAACACTGTATGAATATGAAGAGCATAGAACAGTATAACCAAAAATACCAAACTGGGGAACCAAATTATTACTAAGATATTCAACCTATGTCTGGGGTAGGAAGAACCTTAGGGTTTAGACAATTTTGAAATTGAGACGGATAATTTAAAGCTTTGATGTATTCTCCAACTCAAAAGTGTTGGTGCCGGAGCGGGCTAACCTCGGGGAATTTAAACTCCACCAGCAGTGCTAACCTTCACGTGTGTTCGAAATACAAATGACAACAAAGTTCCAGACAATAAATTTTGCTACGCCTGACGCGCGTTTCCTCTATTCAAGACTCATCAGAGGCGCTCTACCATAATATTGAAAATGCCAAACACTGTATGA